>CM065595.1:34042919-34492850 GCA_033119425.1 Bufotes viridis
ACACCAGATTGATTAAATTGGCCTTTTTTCAGCAAAATTACAACACTGGACAATAATGCCTTTTGGCGGTATTAATTACAAGAACACTGCTGCTAATTGGACACCAGATTTTTATAATGCTAGTTTTGGTACATAGATCGCCACACGGGAAATATAATTCCTTTTAGATGAGTGAAAACGTGAGGCCGAGTTTTTCTGGTCTAACAAACACCAGATTGATTAAATTGGCCTTTTTTCAGCAAAATTACAACACTGGACAATAATGCCTTTTGGCGGTATTAATTACAAGAACACTGCTGCTAATTGGACACCAGATTTTTTATAATGCTAGTTTTGGTACATAGATCCCCACATGGGGAAATATAATTCCTTTTTAGAGGAGTGAAAACGTGAGGCCTAGTTTTTCTGGTCTAACAAACACCAGATTGATTAAATTGGCCTTTTTTTCAGCAAAATTACAACACTGGACAATAATGCCTTTTGGCGGTATTAATTACAAGAACACTGCTGCTAATTGGACACCAGATTTTTTATAATGCTAGTTTTGGTACATAGATCCCCACACGGGGAAATATAATTCCTTTTTAGAGGAGTGAAAACGTGAGGCCTAGTTTTTCTGGTCTAACAAACACCAGAAAGATTAAATTGGCCTTTTTTTCACCAAAATTACAACACCGGACGATATAATGCCTTTTGGCGGTATTAATTACAAGAGGACTGCTGGTATTTCAGAACACCGGAATTGTTAAAATGCTAGTTTTGCTAGATAAATTTCCCACACTGGGAGAAATATTGCCTAAGCCTTTTTACAGTATTAATTACAACAGGAGTGCTTCTTCTGGTCTAACACCAGAATAATTTTATTATTACGGTGAAAGCTTTTTCTAATTTATATTTCTGGCACATAAAAAAAAAATATTTCTGGCTGACAGTATTGGACAAAGTAGTGGCACTGGCTAGCCTAGCTGGAACAGCACATTCATGGGATTTGCTATCCAAGTGGGTTACTTTCAGTTTCACCACTGATATATTAAATATCTTTGCAGTTAGTATGGGTGACACAAGCACAGCCAAACCCCTGATGTATTATATCTATGAAAAAATCGACTATTACATTAGATTAATGGACGTTGTGGCAGCTTTTGCTGTAGCACCACAAGTCCCAAAATGGCCACCGCCTATCAGCCAAGTAAGCCAGAAAACAGTCTGCCCAGCCAGAAAAAAAATTGACTTTGACTGGGCAGCTGAATCGCTGTTGTTCTGATTCACAGGTGTAGATTTTTAACTTCTTTGGAGCTTTGGTTTACACTCTGTGTAAGCAAGTGCTGGCGCACCACAAGTCCCAAAATGGCCACCGCCGGTCAGCCCAGTTACATGTGCCAGTAAAAATCGCTCTGGCCAGTCTCAACAAAATAGTGACTTTCAGTGAACAGCTCAGCTGAGTTGTTCTGATGCACAGGTGTAGAAAGGTAGATCACTTCTTTATCCCTGCCTATCTCGCCCTCACAGAAGCTGCATCCTCTCCCTACACTAGTCAGAGCAGTGTGACGTGCGGCGCTACGTGACTCCAGCTTAAATAGAGGCTGGGTCACATGCTGCACTTGGCCAATCACAGCCATGCCATTAGTAGGCATGGCTGTGATGGGCTCTTAGGGCAAGAAGTAAAACGCTAGCTGATTGGCTGCTGTGCAGCCCTTCAGAAAGTGGTAAGTAATCGACGAACACCGGACCCGAACTTTTTTGAAAATGTCCGGGTTCGGGTCCGTGTCACGGACACCCCAAAATTCGGTACGGACCCGAACGATTCTCGAACTGTTCGCTCAACACTACCCAGGACCATGCATGCACATTATCTTCTGCAGGCATCAACATCATTGACTGTTGGCGCATGTGCAGTATAGTCAATAAAGTCAATACCCACAGAAAGGAATGTGCTGTCCATGCACAACATTTCAGTACAGGGCCAAGTGATATAGAAGAGCAAAGGAGATTTTAATTCTTAGCAAGGAAGAGGGAGTAGCGCTGGGTTTAGTAGGTTATTAAGCACTTGCCCACAAGGCACTTGCCAATTCATTTGTATTGTATAAAACTTAATTTTCTCTGCAATTGAACCTGTGTCCATGAAAATTGTATGCTTGTAAAACTATGTAAGTCTACTTGCAGCTGGTATTGCTTTTTATAAGCAGATTGGCACTTACAGACCTCCTTTCAAGGAAACCTTTCATGTTGAACATGATGTCTGAGCTGCAGGAGTCGTGAACAGATTGAAATATAGTTTTGTTGGAAAAAATTTCCTTCATCACATATTAGGCCTCGTTCACACTACAGTGAATACCCATTGACTTTTAATATGGTTGTTCACACATCAATAGTTTTCCACTAGGCATGCACTACTTTGGTCCATGCTATGGACCAAATGCCCATTGAAGTCTATGGGTCAGTGAAAAACCACTGACATAACATAAATCGCATACATGTTTGGTCAGTTTTTCATTGACCACTGGTAGTAGATCATCTGGAAATTTTCAGCTGAGCAGTGTCTATGAAATACAAATGACACACGGAGGACAAAAAATAGACACACGAGCCAAACACAGATCCTTCACGACATCTTCATGGATGAAACACGAACAGAGTTTCCACAGATGTCAAACAGAAATGGAAATATGAATGTGCCCTAATAGAATTTCATATATGAAACTGATGACAGCCTTCCCTCGATGACTGTGCATACAGAAACAGTTGTAGGTCACTGATAGGACCGTCTACTTGACTTCAAAGTCCTAACTGAGAAGGAATATACATTAATACAGTGCAAGATATGCCAAATCTTTTCCTACAAACCTATACATCAATCTTCTCTGCTCTTCCTGCTCTATAAGTCCTTAAAAATCAGGCCAGAAATAAAGTGTGTCTTATAATGTGAAGACCTTCAGCGCTCCTCCTGGAGTCTCTACCTACACTTTGAAGGTATCAAAGGCTGCTGCCGTTGTCACTGTTCATGATAGCACAGCCTAAGGTACTGCAGGGGGAGCAATTGAAGGCAATAGATGCCAATGAATGACCCAGTCCTGGTCTGTGTACTCCACCGTGCCACTGATTCCAAATGCACCACAGGTCCCATGAGGCTTGACATGCAGACGAGGCAGTGTTAAAGGATGTTTATGAGGATATTGTAATGTTATGCTCATGTGACAAGTCATGTAATTGTAAAGAGCATATGGCAGCAGCATAGGTAATAGTACATCATGCACAGACCACCCAAAACAGTATGTCATCAATATATTCCCCCTAACAGTATCATCGACAGATCCCCATAGCAGTGTGTCATTCATAGATTCCCCTATAACAGTCCATCATCCTAAGATTCCCCCATAATATTGCAACAACCACAGATCCCCTATAACAGGGTGTTATTCGAAGATCCCCATAACAGTGCGTTATCCACAGATTCCACCATAACAGGGTTTATTTCACAGATTCCCCCTTAACAGAGCATCATTCTCATATCCCCCATAACAGTGTCTCATTCACAGATCCCCCATAATGTTGCATCATCCACAGATCCCCATAATTACCATTTGGTTACATTTTTTTTCCTCTAAAACCTAGGTGTGTCTTATGGTCCAGTACATCTTATGGTGCAAGAAATACTGTAGTTTGAAATCTGAAATTCTATAATGTGTAAAGAAGGAAAATATGACAAACTGTGATCTTTTAAGGGGTTAAAAACAACCATATGCACAAATAGTGTAAATTGACAGCATACAGGGACGTCTGGCATACTCACAGAGCAACACTCACTTTATATACTTGATCATTCATTTTAATCACTAGAAGGTAACACTAGATACCTCCTGCAATGACCACTAGAAGATAACAATATGGCCTGCCATAGTTTCCCCTGGCAACAATGGCGGACTTCTGCCATGGAAGTTGCAATTTAATATGCTTTAATAGCCCTTACAAATTCAAATATTTCTGCCCAAGTATAAATAAAATAATAAATCTCAAGTCTAATCCAGGCTTGACTGCTCTTATGTCTCTCAAGCAGCCCTCTTAAACATACTTAACAAAATATACAATCCATTACAAAGCTTTTAATCTGCATTTTATGATCGATCCCTGTTCACTGCATATCAGCAAGCTAAGTGATTTCATATAATGCCATGCAAACTACAATAGTATCTCAGATAAAACCCAAGCAATTGTAACTCTTTGATAACCTAATATTTTAATTCATTCTCTAATGCCCTAGTTTTATGCCTTTGTGCTTTTGAATGATGTTGCTAGGGGAACGTGCATAAAAAAACAAAACAAAAAAAAAACTTTTAATCTCATCTTTGTCTTGCTTTAACATAAAAATGAGCTATTATGTGAAAACACAGTAGAATTGAGCATCCCATAGAGTAGAGTAATTTGTGGAAATTGGAAAACCCCAAAGCTGGCAAAATGTACAAAACTGATTTCATTATATATTGGATTTTGTAATAGTGCATGTTTCATTTACTTATTAACTACAGCTTAACCTCTGTGCTCAATGTATATTAACTATTATACAACTGTCTAAATTATACTTATATATGTGAATGCACAATATGTAGATAACCGTCTGGCAGAATCGGGAAAAAAATATCCTCTTTATTAAGCAACAGTGAAAAAGCCATTAAAAAAACATACCTATTAAAAACACAGTGCAGTGGACAGTGCATACAGCAAGGCTAAAATATCAACATACAATATATTTCTCATTTCCACATGGCCTTCTACATCTTAGTTGTGTTGTGTACATGCAGACTTAGTCTGGCCCACAGGGGCCTCTTTGGGCCCCTGAGCAAAGTGGACCCCTAGCCCCCCACTTCCTGCACAAGTGGCATTTGGTAAGGTAGGCTGACTGCACTACGTATAGATAGGCAGAATTCAGCATCTCAACGAGCCTATGTTCATATATTATTAACAAACTACCCAATTTATTATTATGGCTGCATCAGATGACGAGACGACTTGTAGGCACAGAGGCATACAGTCCAGTATGATCATTCATCAGGAACCTGCCTTCTCGAAGTTGCTACAGGGACCTTCATAATCAGTCTTCTTGTAGTGTCTTGCCTGACACTTTGTGAGCACATAATATTTCCATTTAGCTTTAAAATGGGCCAACGGAATGAATTTTACTGGTGGACCCTAGGCACCCCAGTCCGACACGGGGTATGTTAATATAGCAACTTATATGAAACAAGTGCCAGTGTCAGCACTAGGGAAAATGAGGGCATAAGCCAGGCTCCACTTGGCTTGGGGCCCATAGTGGTCTGGTTAAACATGCCCAGGTGAGGCTGATAGAGAAAGTGTCACTCTATGGCCCATACTCTTAGATGCCATCCGTACCAGGCTCTTTAAATCTACATGGGTTTGGAAATGTTTATTTCCTGACCCAAAATAGACAAACCACATGAAATGGATTTAAGAAATGATTCCTGTGCAAATAAATTAATTCTCATTTTATTCTCCTGAAGCTATTTTTCCTTGAAGTTTTCTATTTTCCAGCCATATTCAGCACTTTTGTTGTAATAGTACCAGGGTGCTAATTTCTACATAATTATGGCAGTAATGCCTTTGTGTTATGATCAGAAGCCCAGAAGTTGTGTAATGCTATGTAATAACAACCTTTGAAGCGTTAGATTTATATTTAAAACAAGAAAAACCATTCATGAGCTGACAAGAACTGTAGATTCCATAGAAAAAAAAAGATTTCTGAGGGCAACATTTTCCATACAAAGAGAAGAGTAATAACACATGTAATGTGCAATGGTTAGAAAGATCAAAATCTGGAAATAGTAATTTTTCTGAATTGGTCCCTTCAGTACTTTGAGATACCAATAAAGAGCAGGATGGTAAGTTACTAAGTAGTAGTTTGAGAATAATATAAAGAAAGAGTTTTCAGTTCAGAGCTCCACTGCATTTTACAGCTAACTTACCACAGTCAATCTATATTATTTTATCATCCTAATAATTACCCTTTCATTATGTCTGTTTTGGATGTGCATTCTCATCTTCAGTGCCACGTAAAGAGGACTTTGTAAAGAGCATTTAATATCTAAGTAGAATAATACTTTGCAGTGTAATATGTATTTATGATACTGTTGAAGTGCAAAGTGAAAGCTGAACATGGACTCATAGGTAGCAGGTCATGAGTAGTGTTGAACGCGAATATTCGAATAGCGAATTATTTTAGCGAATATCGGCACTTCGCTAATACGCGAATATTTCGAATATAGCGCTATAAATTCGCTATTTCGAATATTCGTTTTTTTTTTTAGTTATATTTTTTTTTCCCCACTTTCCTGTCCTGAGGATTCCTGGCTTCCTGGCTGCTCCAGTCAGTGCCCGTTGCCACTTCTGCCGACTTCCGTGCTCATGGAGCATCCCCATCACCATGGGAACATCTCCATACTAAAATGTACTGTCGGATTTGAGAATTACGTGGAAATCGCAATGCGATTAATTTAAGTTATATTAATCGCATTGCGATTACAACTTAGCAGTGCACTGCTATCTTACATATTAGGCTACAATTAGCGAATATGGAATATAACAGCAGTGCTAAGTAGAAATCGCAATGCGATTACTCCAAGTTATATTAATTGCATTGCAATTTCAATTAGCACTGCTATATTCCATATTCGTTAACTTCGTTACTTCTAGCAAGCTGATCCATTATAAACTCAGCTCGAAGTTAAAATCGCAATGCGATTAATATAACTTGAAGTAATCGCATTGCAATTTCTACTTAGCACTGCTACTATATTCCATATAGTTAAAAAACATTTTTATAAATAGATTAATTATAATAATTATCATTATTATTCTATTTATTTTAAAAAAAAGCTAAGTAATATAATAGCATAGCGAATTAAACACAGCTGTCTCTATAGTCAACCCTCCTATTTGATTGCTAGAATTAGCGAAGTTGACAAATAGGTTGCTAAAACGAAGATGGAGAATACTTCGTTATCTTCGTTTTGAGGAATATGACGAATACAATCGTCATATTCGTCATCTTCGCTATAATTCTAGATATGAAACCAATAGGAAAGAAGCCTTAAGTTAAAATCGCAATACGCGATTATTTAAATCGCATATTAATCGCGATAACTAGAATAATGACGAATATTCGATTTCGATGAATATGAAACAAATATTCTATCGAATATTTACGAATTTCATCGAAATCGAATATGGCACCTGCTGCTCATCACTAGTCATGAGCACTGTTGTTAATGGTTTATCTGCATCTAGGAATTTAAAGTGAGTGATTTCCTTTATTTTTTAAATAATTATAAAAAAACATTGTTACTAGAGATGAACGAATGGAAGCTGACGAAGTGGAATTTGCTTCGAATTTCAGGAAAAATTTGATTTGCAACAAATGCGAATTACCTTGCGCTTTTTGGTAACGTATCACAATTTTGCGGCGGCTACACGTGTGAGGACTGAGGACATGGGGCAAGGAACTCTGAGAGGGAAGGATCACCCAGATTGACATGCCAGCATGTATCCAGTCAGCAGCCAGCCAGCCCTGTGATGTCACAGCTCTATAAATATGGCGGACATCTTACAGTCAGACATTTTCCAGTGTTCATAGTGCAGAGACAGACATGTGAAGGCACTAGGGAAAGTAAGTGGAAAAACGATTGTGGAAAAGAAAGACAGAAAAAATTATGTATAACTGCAGGGAAAGGACAAGGAGGAATCATTTTACAGTATCTTAGTGCAGAGAGAGACGTCAGAAACCGCTAGAAACATTCATAGGAAAGTGATTTACAAGTGCAGGGAAAGATTATTTGGGGATCCAAATAGTCATTAGACAGCTGTGTCATTCCAGCTCATTTGTCATTGGGCTACAAGTGTTATGTTGAAAAACCTTTAGTGGCTTATATCTTAGTATCTTATTCAGTACTATAAGAAAATATATTATATATACGCATTTCACTTCTGCAGTTATTTCTGTTGAAAGCGTGAAGGGGTGTATTTCAGTAAAAAAAGAAAAATATATACCCACTGGACTGTTGCAGTTATTTCTGTTGAAAGAGTATAGGGGCGTATTTCAGTAAAAAAAGAAAAATATATATGCACTGCATTGTTGCAGTTATTTCTGATAAAAGCATATAGGGGAGTATTTCAGTACTTCAAGAAATATATACACACACTTCAATCTTTAACTTTTTTTCTGGTCAAAGTTTATAGTGGCCAATTTTAGTGCAACAAGAAATATATATTCTTAGTGCACTGTTGCAGTGATTTCTGTTGAAAGCGTATAGGGGCTTATATAAGTAATGCAAGAAATATATATACGCACTTCACTCTTTAATTTTTTTTCTGGTCAAAGCGTATAGGTTGTATTTTAGTACCATAAGAAAAATTTATTCTCTAGTCCTCGTCCGTTGTAATGAGTGGCAGGGGCAATATTCGAATTTGCAATATTTCGCGATTATTTTCTTGATTGCAAAAATCATTCAAGTAATGCTTGCACAATACAGGCGTGGGTCACTATTGCTAAATGGTTGCCACAGCAGAACATTACAATAGCTTTATATACAGATAGAGTGTTCCAATATATTCGCTATTGTGCAAATTGGCAATTAATGATGTGCATATGTTTGAAAATTACACATTTTAGCAGGTCTTACTACATATTAGTGATTGGTGCACTATTGTTGTGAACTTGTGTGACATCACAGCACTATGTATGTAGCATGTATGTATGGACAGCAAAACCTATCATACTACCTAACACCCTGCACTGGAACATATGTGCTACACTACAGTGGATATAAAAAGTCTACACACCCCTGTTAAAAATGTCAGGTTTCTGTGCTGGACAAAGGTAAATCATTTCAGAACTTTTTCCATTTTAATGTGACCTATAAACTGTACAACTTAGTTGAAAAACAAACTGAAATCTTTTAGGCGGAGTAAAGAAATAAAAAAAATCTAAAATAATGTGGTTGCATAAGTGTGTACACCCTCTTATAACTGGAGATGTAGCTGTGTTCAGAATTGAGCAATTACATTCAAAAGCATGCTAAATAGGAGTCAGCATACAACTGGCATCATTTAAAGTGCTTCTGATTAACCCCAAATAAAGTTCAGTTGCTCTAGTTGGTCTTTCCTGAACTTTTCATAGTCGCATCCCACATTAAAAGCCATGGTCCACAGAGAGCTTCCAAAGCATCAGAGGGATCTCATTGTTAAATGGTATCAGTCAGGAGAAGAGTACAAAATAATTTCCTGGGCATTAGATATACCATGGAACACAGTTAAGACAGTCATCATCAAGTGGAGAAAATAAGGCACAACAGTGACATTACCAAGAACTGGACGTCCCTCCAAAATTGATAAAAGATGAGAAGAAAACTGGTCTGGGAGGCTACCAAGAGGCATACAGCAACATTAAAGGAGCTGCAGGAATATCTGGCAAGTACTGGCTGTGTGGTACATGTGACAACAATCTCCCGTATTCTTCATATGTCTAGGCTATGGGGTAGAGTGGCAAGACGAAAGCCTTTTCTTACGAAGAAAAACATCCAAGCCAGGCTACTTTTTGCAAAAACACATCTGAAGTCTCCCAAAAGCATGTGGGAAAAGGTGTTATAGTCTGGTGAAACCAAGGTTGAACTTTTTGTCCATAATTCCAAAAGATATGTTTGGCGCAAAAACAACACTACACATCACCAAAAGGACACCATACCCACAGTGAAGCATGGGGGTGGCAGTATCATGCTTTGGGTCTGTTTTTCTTCAGCTCGAACTGGGGCCTTAGTTAAGATAGAGGGAATTCTAAACAGTTCTAAATACCAGTCAATATTGGCACAAAACCTTTAGGCTTCTGCTAGAAAACTGAAAATGAAGAGGAACTTCATCTTTCAGCATGAAAATGACCCAAAGCATACATCCAAATCAACAAAGGAATGGCTTAACCAGAAGAAAATTAAAGTTTGGAATGGCCCAGCCAGTAGTGATGAGTGAGCACCAAAGTATTCGGGTGTTCGGGTACTCGGTCGAGCACCCGAGTATAATGGAAGTCAATGGGAGACAACCAGTCACCCCCTGCTCGGATGAGGGGAGGGTGCCTGGTCCATTAGAAAAGGTCAGAAAGTGACAGAAAAACCACTGAAATGGATCTGGAACAGCATAGGGACCATGTCTGGGTGCATCTTGGACTCCAATGTCGCTGCTGGGAACCATATTGTCCCAGTTGTCCATCACTTTTACATAGTGACAAAATCCAGCCCAAAATCCAGCTCCCTCAAAAAAAAAAAAAAAAGACATTTTTAGAGGTAAAATTGTTAGGAAACATTCTTTCCTGTATATTCAATTGTATATACAGTGCAAATGCTGACAAAAAATAGGCAAGAAATGAGGAAGAAGCACTCCTATACAGCCTGTATATCACATAAATGAGGGCCTCATTCACATGGTGCTACAATTGTTCCGGTACACTGCGACACTCATAAAGCCTATGCACTGAGTGAAAGAGCTGGCAAAAAGGGCACGCCAATACATCCTTTATAATACATAAAGGAGGGCATCATACACACCCTTGAAAAATTATCATTGATGGCCTGCTGGGGACCCTCAAAAACATTTGGAGCAAGGGCCTGCTGTTTACCCTCTAAAAAATTATAGTTGAGGGCCTGAAGGTGCGCGGATCCTATTAAAAATTGTAGTGAGGGCCTAAAGGTGAGCGAACCCCATAAAACATTGCAGTAATGGCCTACAGGCGAGCAGACCGTGTAAAGCATTGGAGGTAAGGGCCTGAAGCTGAGCGAACCCCATAAAACATTGCAGGGATGGCCTACAGGTGAGCACACCGTATAAAACATTAGAGGTGAGGGACTGAAGGTGAACGAAACCCATAAAACATTGCAGTGATGGCCTAGAGGTGAGCAGACCATATAAAACATTAGAGGTTAGGGCCTGAAGCCGAGCGAACCCCATAAAACATTTCAGTGATGGCCTACAGATGAGCAGACTGTATAAAGCATTGTAGGTGAGGGACTGAAGGTGAGCGAACCCCATAAAACATTGCAGTGATGGCCTACAGGTGAGCAGACCGTATAAAACATTAGAGGTGAGGGCCTGAAGCTGAGCGAACCCCATAAAACGTTGCAGGGATGGCCTAAAGGTGAGCAGACTGTATAAAATATTAGAGGTGAGAGCCTGAAGCCTAATGAACCCATAAAACATTGCATGGATGGCCTACAGGTGAGCAGACCGTATAAAGCATTGGAGGTGAGGGACTGAAGGTGAGCAAACCCCATAAAATATTGCAGTAATGGCCTAGAGGTGAGCAGACCGTATAAAGCATTGGAGGTGAGGGCCTGAAGCAGGGCAAACCCTACAAAACATTGTATAGGGCATATATATTCTGTATGGATTAGGAGGCGGAGGAGGAGGCGGATGAGAAAACAAGATTCAAACATATACCCATTTTTTGCGGTGAAAAGGGTGCATCTGAATATTGGGGATTGAGTACATTATAAAGCATACATTTAGGGTCCATTCATACGTCCGCAATTCTGTTCCGCACTTTGCAATTGCGGACAAGAAAAGGCATTTTACATTTAGTGCTGGCGAGGTGCGGTCCTCAAATTGCGGAACGCACATCGCCGATGTCCGTGTTTTGCAGATCCGCGGATCCGTGGATCCGCAAAACACACACGGACGTGTGAATGGACCCTTATATTGCGTTTTTGTTCCTCATTAGCTCAGCTTTCCTCTGGTGGAGTGAAGAAGTCAGGGGCAATCCAGGCCTTGTTCATATTTATCTGAGTCAATCTGTCAGCATTGTCAGTGGACATGCGGATACGCTTATCTGTTATAATGCCACCAAATACACGCTCAGACAATATGCTCGTGGCAGGGCAGGCCAGCACCTCCAAGGTGTAGAGAGCAAGTTCGTTCCACGTGTCCAGCTTGGACACCCAGTAGTTGTAAGGAACTGAGGGATCATTTAGGATGCTGAAATGATCTGCAATGTATTCCTTCACCTTCTTCCAAAACTTTTCCCTCCTTGTAGCACTACGTCGCGCTTCAGGGTGAGGTTGCTGGCAGGGTATCATGAAAGCGTCCCATGCCTTGGAAAGTGTTGCCCTGCCTCTGTTGGAACTACTGTGTGTTCCCCTTGTCTCCCTTCCTTAGTTGCCTAAGGAAATACGGACTCTGGCAGCTGCATTGTCAGATGGAAAATTTTGGAGCAATCTGTCAACAAGTACCTTCTGATATTGCACAGTTTTACTCGGCTCAACTGGGCGGGCCTGCAAAAGTTCTCCCGGGCGTGTCTTCCTTCCGGCGAGAACTGGAGCAATTTCATCCATCCTGAGTCGGCGCAATCTTGCATTCCTGCGGCGTGCATTCACGCTGCTTTGATGCTCGCCGCAGGAATCCAAGATAGCACCGGCTCAGGATGGATGAAATCGCTCCAGTTCTCACGAATCTCGCGAGAACTGGAGCTTCTTCTCCCTGTCTAAGAGCGGAGTACGCTGATTGGATGTGCTCCGTGCCAGGGAGAAGAAAGACACATCCGGGAGAACTTTTACAGGCCCGCCCAGTTGAGCCGAATAACTCATTAGCATGGAAGGCGGGAAATATTGCGGGGGCACCGCGGACAAATGGGGGCACATTGTGAAAAAAGAACAACTGAATAAGCACCACCGGGGGCCGGCAAGTAAGGGTATATCTTTATTTTAACTTGCATTTTCAGGTGAAAGGTCCTCTTTAAGTATGGGGGTGCTCGGTATAATGGTTGCGGTCCTTTTTGGTGTGGGCCACCATCTCCCTTTTGCAACCCCACTGCCTGTTCCAGACTGTTGCGGTGCTGCGGATCCCTCCCTCTCTGTACTGCTGTCCCCGCATGTCTTTTCACCTTCCCATGTTGGGTCAGTGACCTGATCGTCCACCACATTCTCTTCCACTTCCTGACTCATCCTCCTGACTTGAACTAACCACCACCTCAGTGATTCGCCACCGTCTTCTTCTTGAGACTGTGAAGGCTCAAAAGGTTGGCAATCAGGGCACAATATCTCAGGTACCTCTTCAAGCGTGCTTAGCGAGAGAGCCAAACCAAGTACTGTCGATGAAAAGAGGTCATGTGAATATCCGAGTGTGGGATCACTTGTTTGGCCAGACGCGACATGGTGGGAGGAAGGAGGATCAGAGTGAGGATTCAGTGGACCAAACTCTTGGCTACAGAGACTGTACTTCGTGGAAGAGAGGGTGGTGCTTAACCGACTGGAAGCATTATTTTCTGCAATCCAACCAACCACCTGTTCGCACTGGGCCGACTTAGGTGGGTGACATTTTTCCAGTTTTGCCGTGTACAAACCCCTGCTCTGCATATTTGACAGGGAGGTAAATTTCTAAAAATCGTATGTTACATTCTCGGGCCATAAAGTACCCCTTCAATGCATACCTGACCTGGAAATATATTCAGTAAATTAGGTGGCCTTCAGATTGTTAGGTGATCTGTACTCCTTCTTTATTTCAAAGTACCCCTGCACTGCATACCTGACTGGGAATTATATTCTGTAAATTTGGCTGTGTTTACATTGTTTAGTGCTGTAGTCATATGCTGTAAAATCTCCATAATGTCTCCATGATAAATCTGCAGCGTGGGGGCCCCTTGTGGCTTCTATATACTTTTAAAATAATCCTTTAGCGGGGCAAATAGATGCCTGATGATGGGGACGCTCCATGACCCCTTTTTTTCAAACTACCCCTGCCCTGCATACCTGACTGGGAAATATATGCTTTAAATTAGGTGACGTTCAGATTGTTAGCTGATCTGTACCCCTTCTTTCTTTCAAAGTACCCCTGCACTGCATAACAGATAGGGAATTTAGTTCATTACAATTGGCAGTTGCATTGTTGCCTGACATAAAGCCTTTTTTGGCTGTGAAGCCAAAGGTAGTCACCAACAACAATGTGTTTTGGGGTAGACCCCGAAACATTGGGAAATATAAAAAAGAAAACAAAGAGTAAGTGTGCTGTAGTATAACAATGGTTGGATGGGGCCGGTATACATGTCTATTCTGCATAAGGTACGAACAAGTCCTGTGGAATCCATGCCTGGTTCTTTTTAATGAACGTGAGATTGTCCAAGTTGGCCGTGGACAGGAGGATGCGCTTGTCTGTGATAACGCTAATGCTTTCGGCACTACACTAGCCCAGAGATAATGACATTTTTACAATACACACTGTATTGGCTTGGTGTAATGTACTGGATACAGATAAGTAAAGATTTTCGGCACTACACTAGGCCAGCCATAATGAAATTTTTACAATGCACACTGTATTGGCTCACTATAATTTACTGGATACAGAAAAATACAGATTTTCGGCACTACACTAGCCCAGAGATAATGTAATTTTGACAATACACACTCTATTGGCTTCCAGTAAGGTACTGGACACAGAAAAATACAGATTTTCGGAACTACACTACGCCAGAGATAATGTAATTTTGACAATACACACTGTATTCGGATGAAGGTCTATATTGGATACAAATTTGTCCCAAATAAAATGTATTCTCTGTGGGTATACTGTATATACGGTTGCGGCCTAAACATACACACACAGATGCACACACAGATGGCCAAAATATAAATCACTCTCTGCTGGAGTAATTAATATAACGGTTGCGGATTGAATGCACACACAGATGTGGCGCAAGTTAGGTTAATTTCCCCAGAAAAAATAAATTCTCTGATGGTGCAGTGTATATCTCAGTACCAGGCACACTCGAGTGAATAAGCCCCTTTTTATAATGTCTGCCCAACACACTGCTTTATGATGGTGCTGTGTATATCTCAGTACCAGGCACACTATACTGAATAAGCCCCTTTTTATAATGTCTGCCCAACACACTGCTTTATGATGGTGCAGTGTATATCTCAGTTCCAGGCACACTGTAGTGAATAAGCCCCTTTTTATAATATCTGCCGAACACACTGCTTTATGATAGCGTATTGTAGATGTCACTAATCTGAAATGTTTCTGTCTTTTAGAAGTTAAAATTGTGATTTTCAAGCCCTGCACTATATATCCCTTTCTGGTGATGCCTGTCCCTGATAGTGCTGAAGCAAACCCCTTCTTAAAAAAGAAAAAAAGGTGTTGCACTGCTGTCAAACACACACTGTAGTCCTTAAAAGGACTGTTAGGTTTTTCAATAAGGTTTTTGGAGTAAAATCAGTAAGTTTAGAGAAGTGATGAGAGTGAGGTGCCATATTCGATTTCGCGATATTTCGCAAATATTCGTTTGAATATTCGTCATATATTCGTAGAAATCGAATATTCGTCATTATTCTATATATTGCGAATGTTACGCAAATTTATATTCGCATTGCGAATTAAACTTAGAGCTGAGTTGCTAATGGTTGTAACTTGTATTGCTAGAATTGACGAAGTTAACGAATATCACGAATATAGCACTATATTCTCAATCTTCGTTATATTCTAGCAATACAACCATTAGGAACTCAGCTCTACACTAAGTTTCATTCGTGAAGCGAACATATAATCGCATTGCGAATTGATCATAGAGCTAAGTTCCTAATGGCTGTATTGCTAGAATATAATGAGGATGACGAATATCACGAATTCACGAATATAGCACTATATTCTCAATCTTCGTAATATTCTAGCAACAACCATTAGGAACCCAGCTCTAAGTTTCATTTGCGAAGCGAACATATAATCGCATTGCGAATTGATCTTAGAGCTAAGTTCCTAATGGTTGTATTGCTAGAATATAACGAAGATGACGAATATCACGAATTCACGAATATAGCACTATATTTTCAATTTTCGTTATATTCTAGCAACAACCATTAGTAACCCAGCTCTAAGTTTCATTTGCGAAGCGAACATATAATCGCATTGCGAATTGATCTTAGAGCTAAGTTCCTAACGGTTATATTGCTATAATATAACGAAGATGACGAATATCACGAATTCACGAATATTGCACTATATTCTCAATCTTCGTTATATTCTAGCAACAACCATTAGGAACCCAGCTCTAAGTTTCATTTGCGAAGCGAACATATAATCGCATTGCGAATTGATCTTAGAGCTAAGTTCCTAATGGTTGTACTGCTAGAATATAACGAAGATGACGAATATCACGAATTCACGAATATAGCACTATATTTTCAATTTTCGTTATATTCTAGCAACAACCATTAGGAACCCAGCTCTAAGTTTCATTTGCGAAGCGAACATATAATCGCATTGCGAATTGATCTTAGAGCTAAGTTCCTAATGGTTGTACTGCTAGAATATAACGAAGATGACGAATATCACGAATTCACGATTATAGCACTATATTCTCAATCTTCGTTATATTCTAGCAACAACCATTAGGAACACAGCTCTAAGTTTCATTTGCGAAGCGAACATATAATCACATTGTGAATTGATCTTAGAGCTTAGTTCATAATTATTGTATTGCTAGAATATAGCGAAGATGACGAATATGACGAATTCATGAATATAGCAGTATATTCTCAATCTTTGTTATATTCTAGCAACAACCATTAGGAACCCAGCTCTAAGTTTCATTCGCGAAGCGGACATATCATCGTATTGCGAATTGATCTTAGAGCTAAGTTCCTAATGGTGGTATTGCTAAAATATAACGAAGATGACGAATATCACGAATTCACGAATATAGCACTATATTCTCTATCTTCATTATATTCTAGCAACAACCATAAGGAACTCAGCTTTAAGTTGATTTTGCAATGTGAGCAATTCAGGTTATATTAATCGCATTGCGATTACTCACATCTGACAGAACATTTTAGCATGGAGGCGTTCCCATTGTAAGAGGGTGCAAGGTGTTGTTTTTGATAGCAGGTACGTGTCACCGAGGTTGCTGGCCTCGGTGAGGTAAGAGCCGGGGTTTTTGGTCTGCAGCAGCTAGTGCTGCTCTGTTAAATAGCATGGCTGCAAAGCCGATCCGGGCCGGCTCTTACTGGGAGCAGCTAAAGAGTAGGGTGGGTGGCTGCTCCCCACGGTCCAGTCCATGTTTTGGGGCTGGGTATAAAACGCAGCCAGCAGCTGTGTCTGGGGGTGTGATTATCCTGGAGCCTGCAAACAGGGCTGAGGAATTCTCTGTCCTGGAGGAAGGAGCTCAGCAAGGTGGTGTTGCCCTGCGACCTGAAGGTGGAATCGCCTGCGGCTGAGCCGACTGCTAGGTGTGAACCCGCACCTAAACCACCCAAGGTGACTGGACCGTGTGTTGGCCTGTTTTTGGTTTTTCCACATGATTTCTGTTGTGTATGAACTGTCACCAAGAGACTGTTTTCATTTCTGGTGTGCAAGTGTGAATAAACACTGTTTGATGCACAATCTGGACTCCTTGTTTTGCCTCTAAACTGCACCCGCACCGCTGTCTACCAGAGCGACTCCCACATTTGGTGTCGGATGCGGGCATGCGCAGTGAGGCTGGCGTGAACGCCGAACTTTGTTTTTGCTGGGCAAAAGTGAATGTCCTATATTAAGCCGGCAAAGTTGCAGCCTGTGATCCCCGACAAAATGGAGGCGGCTGTGAAAGCCCTCATAGAGGCTAACGTGCAGCAGCGGGAGACCAACCAGCTACTGCTACAGCACGTGATGGCGTTGCAAGCGGCAGGAGCGTCCCACCGCGTCCACGATGCCCGGAAAGCTGTCCGTACCGCGATCCCTAAGATGACCCCCTCGGATGATGTTGAGACCTATCTGGCGGTGTTCGAGAAGGTGGCCGTGAGGGAGAAATTACCCGAGAACAGTGGGCAGAGGTCATCGCTCCGTTCCTGGCGTCTGGACCCCAGCAAGTATTTTTGACCTCCCAGGTGACCAAGCAGCTGACTACCCGACTGTGAAAGGTGAGATCCTGGCAAGACTGGGGGTGAATGTTTTGGTCCGGGCCCAGCGGGTGCATCAGTGGGAGTTTAACCCGGCTGAACCCGCCCGGCCACAATACTATGACTTGCTACAACGGTTGCAAAAATGGCTGCAGCCAGACATACTGACTCCCACTGCTATGCTCGACCGTCTGTTAGCCGATGTCTTCTGGAGGGCTTTGCCTTACCCTCTCCAGCACTGGATCGGCCAGGTATCGCCCACCAATGCCCTGGAGATGGTCGACCTGGTGGAGCGGCACGAGGCCACCAGAAACCTGCAGGGAGTCTTGCTGGGAAGGGGTCAGTTAAACCCCGGAGGCCTCTGCCCCAGTTCCAACGTCCGGCGACAGAGCGGCCTGCACGGAATATACCCCCTGCGAGCCCGCCTCCCGTGGTATGCTGGAGGTGTCAGGAGCCAGGCCACATCAGGGCCGACTGTCCGCGTCGGGATGTAGCAACAACCATTAGGAACACAGCTCTAAGTTTCATTTCGCGATGCGAACATATAATCACATTGTGAATTGATCTTAGAGCTTAGTTCATAATTATTGTATTGCTAGAATATAGCGAAGATGACGGAAACTATAACGAATTCATGAATATAGCAGTATATTCTCAATCTTTGTTATATTCCCAGCAACAACCATTAGGAACGCAGCTCTAAGTTTCATTCGGCGAAGCGGACATATCATCGTATTAAGGAATTGGATCTTGAGAGCCGAGTTCCTAATGGTTGGTATTGCTAAAACATAGCGAGAAGATGACGAATATCGGCGAATTCACAGGCCATAGCACTATATTCTCTATCTTCATTATATTCTAGCATCAACCATATAAGGAACTCAGCTTTAAGTTGATTTTGCAATGTGAGCAATTCAGGTTATCATTGATCG
This sequence comes from Bufotes viridis, assembly GCA_033119425.1. Classification (NCBI taxonomy): domain Eukaryota; kingdom Metazoa; phylum Chordata; class Amphibia; order Anura; family Bufonidae; genus Bufotes; species Bufotes viridis. Next base: position 34,061,761 of record CM065595.1, read on the forward strand.
CGTTGCGATTACTCACATCTGACAGAACATTTAGCATGGAGGCGTCCCCATTGTAAGAGGGTGCAAGGTGTTGTTTTTGATAGCAGGTACGTGTCACCGAGGTTGCTGGCCTCGGTGAGGTAGAAGCCGGGGTTTTTGGTCTGCAGCAGCTAGTGCTGCTCTGTTAAATAGCATGGCTGCAAAGCCGATCCGGGCCGGCTCTTACTGGGAGCAGCTAAAGAGTAGGGTGGGTGGCTGCTCCCCACGGTCCAGTCCATGTTTTGGGGCTGGGTATAAAAGCGCAGCCAGCAGCTGTGTCTGGGTGTGTGTGATTATCCTGGAGCCTGCAAACAGGGCTGAGGAATTCTCTGTCCTGGAGGAAGGAGCTCAGCAAGGTGGTGTTGCCCTGCGACCTGAAGGTGGAATCGCCTGCGGCTGAGCCGACTGCTAGGTGTGAACCCGCACCTAAACCACCCAAGGTGACTGGACCGTGTGTTGGCCTGTTTTTGGTTTTTCCACATGATTTCTGTTGTGTATGAACTGTCACCAAGAGACTGTTTTCATTTCTGGTGTGCAAGTGTGAATAAAACACTGTTTGATGCACAATCTGGACTCCTTGTTTTGCCTCTAAACTGCACCCGCACCGCTGTCTACCAGAGCGACTCCCCACATTTGGTGTCGGATGCGGGCATGCGCAGTGAGGCTGGCGTGAACGCCGAACTTTGTTTTTGCTGGGCAAAAGTGAATGTCCTATATTAAGCCGGCAAAGTTGCAGCCTGTGATCCCCGACAAAATGGAGGCGGCTGTGAAAGCCCTCATAGAGGCTAACGTGCAGCAGCGGGAGACCAACCAGCTACTGCTACAGCACGTGATGGCGTTGCAAGCGGCAGGAGCGTCCCACCGCGTCCACGATGCCCGGAAAGCTGTCCGTACCGCGATCCCTAAGATGACCCCCTCGGATGATGTTGAGACCTATCTGGCGGTGTTCGAGAAGGTGGCCGTGAGGAGAAATTACCCGAGAACAGTGGGCAGAGGTCATCGCTCCGTTCCTGGCGTCTGGACCCCAGCAAGTATTTTTGACCTCCCAGGTGACCAAGCAGCTGACTACCCGACTGTGAAAGGTGAGATCCTGGCAAGACTGGGGGTGAATGTTTTGGTCCGGGCCCAGCGGGTGCATCAGTGGGAGTTTAACCCGGCTGAACCCGCCCGGCCACAATACTATGACTTGCTACAACGGTTGCAAAAATGGCTGCAGCCAGACATACTGACTCCCACTGCTATGCTCGACCGTCTGTTAGCCGATGTCTTCTGGAGGGCTTTGCCTTACCCTCTCCAGCACTGGATCGGCCAGGTATCGCCCACCAATGCCCTGGAGATGGTCGACCTGGTGGAGCGATGCGAGGCCACCAGAAACCTGCAGGGAGTCTTGCTGGGAAGGGTCAGTTAAACCCGGAGGCCTCTGCCCCAGTTCCAACGTCCGGCGACAGAGCGGCCTGCACGGAATATACCCCCTGCGAGCCCGCCTCCCGTGGTATGCTGGAGGTGTCAGGAGCCAGGCCACATCAGGGCCGACTGTCCGCGTCGGGATGAGCTGATGGAGGTGAACTACGGGGGTCGCCACTCCTTGTATGCACGGAAGCTGTGCGCAACTGGCACCCGTGAGGTACAAGACCATAACCACCTGTGTCAGGTAGAGGTGGGAGATTCGCTGGCGGTGGCTCTGCTGGACTCCGGGAGTTTAGTCTCCCTGGTAAGGGCTGCCCTGGTACGGCCTGCGGAGTATACTGGCCGTAAAGTCGGGGTCCTGTGCATCCACGGAGACCTGAAAGACTATCCCACTGCACTAGTGACTTTGTCCACAGCGGCTGGTAGGTGGACCCACGAGGTGGCTGTCGCTACTACACTCCCACACGAACTAATACTTGGGAGGGACTTCCCGGTTTTCCGGCGCTGTGGCCGGCAATAAAGGTATCTGAGGGACCCGAGACAGGGGTGACCCTAGCAGAGTGGCCTGATACCGCTGGAAGGCCAGAACCCTGGGAGCCCGAGTCTGAAGGGCCGGCGGTAGGGGTGACCACTGCTCCGGCGGTAGAGGGAAACAACCCCACTGAGTGTAATGGTGGGAGACACGGAGGACTTGCCACCGGGACCTGAGTTGGCAGACCTCAATGTCTCCGGGGAAAATTTTGGGACCGCACAACACCGGGACCAAACCCTAACCAGGGCCTGGGAGAATGTGCTGGAAATTGATGGTAAACCCCAGAAACCAGGGGCTGAATTAATGTTCCCACGATTTATTGTTCTACAGGATATGTTGTATCGGGTGAACCAAGTCCGAGGTGAACCTGTTGAACAGTTGGTGGTGCCCACAGCGTATCGCAAGCTTGTCATGGAGCTTGCCCACCAACATGTTCTTGGGGGACACCTGGGGTGGCAGAAAACCCAGGACCGCATACTGCAGCGGTTTTATTGGCCCGGTGTGTTCAAGGAGGTAGAAGATTGTTGTAAGTCCTGTCCAACCTGTCAGATAACTAGCCCCCAGCCTCATTTCCGTAGTCCTCTGGTACCTCTGCCAATTATTGAAGTACCGTTTGAGCGAATCGCTATGGATTTAGTGGGCCTGTACCAAAGTCTGCCAGGGGCCACCAACACATTCTGGTAGTTCTCGACTATGCCACTCGGTATCCGGAGGCGGTGCCTCTGCGACATACCTCAGCTAGGCTCATTGCCAAAGAGTTAATGGAGATGTTTTCCCGTGTGGGCCTGCCAAAGAGGTTCTGACAGACCAAGGGACCCCTTTTATGTCCAAAGTAATGAAGGAACTGTGTAAATTGTTGCGTATAAAGCAGTTACGGACGTCCGTTTACCATCCGCAAACAGACGGTCTTGTTGAGAGAGTTTAACCAAACTCTAAAAAATATGTTAAAAGGGTGGTGTCTAGAGATGGGAAGGACTGGGACCTGCTTCTGCCCTATCTCATGTTCGCAGTGCGAGAGGTACCCCAGGCCTCTACTGGGTTCTCGCCCTTCGAACTGCTTTATAGCAGAACACCCTCGGGGCCTGTTGGATATCGCCAAGGAAGCATGGGAACAACAGCCTGTCCCCCACAAAAGTGTCATTGAGTATGTCACCCAGATGCAGGAACGGATAGAAAGGGTGTTGCCGCTGGTCCGGGAGCATATGGAGGCAGCGCAACAAGCCCAGAGTAGGGTGTATAATCGTCAGGCTCGAGTGCGGGGCTTCCATCCGGGAGATCGGGTTTTGGTTCTGGTACCCACCCTTGACAGCAAGTTCCTAGCTAGGTGGCAGGGCCCCTATGAGGTGATCGAGAAGGTAGGGAAGTAAATTACAAAGTACACCAGCCAGGGCGGCGCAAGCCGAGCAGGTGTACCACGTGAATTTACTTAAGCCGTGGAAAGATAGGGACACAGCCGGCGACCACAGCCCCCGGCCAGGGCTTCTAGGTGAAAAGGGTCCAGCCCCACAGTTCGAGGCCTGTGAAGCAGTAACCACGGTAAAAATTGCAGACAGCCTGTCTTCCAAACAAGTTCAGGAAGTCAGGGAGTTCATCAGTCGGAACACGGATGTGTTCTCGGACCTCCCTGGCCGCACGTCTCTCATCCAACATGACATCGTCACTGAGCCTCAGGCCAAGATCCGGTTAAAACCATACCGGGTACCCGAGGCTCGGCGACGGACCATCGCGGAGGAAGTACAGTTAATGTTGAAGCTCGATGTCATTGAGGAGTCGAAAAGTGAGTGGGCCAGTCCCATAGTCCTAATACCCAAGCCGGATGGGACGTTGCGGTTCTGCAACGACTTTCGCAAGTTAAATGAAGTATCCAAGTTTGACTGCGTATCCCATGCCCGAGTAGGCGAGCTGGTTGAAAGTTTAGGACAAGCCCGTTATTTTCTGTGCTGGACCTCACTAAAGGGTACTGGCAGGTACCCTTAACGAGTCGGCTAAGGAAAAAACCGCATTTGTTACCCCGCAGGGCCTGTATCACTACAAGGTGTTACCCTTTGGCCTGCATGGCGCCCCCGCCACTTTCCAAGGTTAATGGACATAGTGCTGCGACCACATCGTCGGTGCGCCTCGGCCTACTTAGATGATGTAGTCATCCACAGCACCGACTGGGAAAGCCATTTACCCAAGGTGCAGGCGGTAGTGGATGCCCTGAGGAAAGCCGGACTGACCGCTAACCAAAGAAGTGCTCCATAGGGTTAGAGGAGACAAAATATCTGGGATATGTAATTGGGCGGGGAGTCATCAAACCTCAGGTAACCAAGGTAGAGGCCATTCGTAACTGGCCCCGACCGGTCACCACCAGGCAGGTAAAGTCGTTCCTGGGGATTGTAGGTTACTACATGAGGTTTGTGCCCCACTTTGCCACAATAGCAGCGCCGTTGACAGACCTCTTGAAGGGGCGAAAGTCTGGGAGGGTTAGCTGGAGTGAGAAGGCGGAGGAGGCTTTCGCCGCGTTGAAGTCGGCCCTGTGTGGGTCCCGGTTTTGGTGACACCCGACTTCAACAAGGAGTTTGTCGTACAGACCGGCGCCTCGGAGGTAGGCCTCGGTGCGGTACTGTCTCAGGAGGTCAACGGGGAAGAACATCCCGTTGTCTTCCTGAGCCGTAAGCTCAATCCCGCCGAGTCCAGATATAGTATAGTGGAGAGGGAGTGCCTGGCTATCAAGTGGGCACTCGAATCTCTCCGCTACTACTTGTTAGGGAGGAGGTTCCGTCTGGTGACCGACCATTCCCCCTCAAATGGATGAGTCAGGCCAAGGAGAGGAATGCTCGGGTCACCAGGTGGTTCCTATCTCTTCAGAATTTCAAATTCTTCGTGGAACACAGGGCAGGCCGCTTGCAGGGCAACGCAGATGCCCTGTCCGCGTCCACTGCCTCACGTGTGTTCACCCCTCAGGGTTGAACAAAGGGGGGTGTGTAAGAGGGTGCAAGGTGTTGTTTTTGATAGCAGGTACGTGTCACCGAGGTTGCTGGCCTCGGTGAGGTAAGAGCCGGGGTTTTTGGTCTGCAGCAGCTAGTGCTGCTCTGTTAAATAGCATGGCTGCAAAGCCGATCCGGGCCGGCTCTTACTGGGAGCAGCTAAAGAGTAGGGTGGGTGGCTGCTCCCCACGGTCCAGTCCATGTTTTGGGGCTGGGTATAAAACGCAGCCAGCAGCTGTGTCTGGGGGTGTGATTATCCTGGAGCCTGCAAACAGGGCTGAGGAATTCTCTGTCCTGGAGGAAGGAGCTCAGCAAGGTGGTGTTGCCCTGCGACCTGAAGGTGGAATCGCCTGCGGCTGAGCCGACTGCTAGGTGTGAACCCGCACCTAAACCACCCAAGGTGACTGGACCGTGTGTTGGCCTGTTTTTGGTTTTTCCACATGATTTCTGTTGTGTATGAACTGTCACCAAGAGACTGTTTTCATTTCTGGTGTGCAAGTGTGAATAAAACACTGTTTGATGCACAATCTGGACTCCTTGTTTTGCCTCTAAACTGCACCCGCACCGCTGTCTACCAGAGCGACTCCCCACACCATGCACACAGGAAGTCGGCAGAAGTGGCATTGACTGGAGCAGGCAGGGAGCCAGAAATCCTTCGGACAGGTAAGAACAGCTTTTGGGAAGTGGGAAGACAACCAGAGAGCAACAAGGATTAACAACTTAAAAAAAAAAAGAAACAAATATTTGAAATAGTGAATATATAGTGCTATATTCGCAATATTCGCGAATTTGCAAAGTGCTGATATTCGCAAAAAAATTCGCTATTCGAATATTCGGGCTGAACACTAGTTTAGAGCAAAACACCATCTGTCCCTGCCTATTGTCTGCTCTCCCTGACACTGAATGAGCCGATCGCCGGACCTCAGCTCCTATATGAAATGGTATAACGTGTTCTGGCCAGCCAAACAGTGTAAGGCTTGCAGCTAACATGGCTATGGCCTTAGACTGAGGGGAGTTACTCATCTGGACCTTATTTGGCTCCTTAGAAGACGCCAAACATGCGGGGACTTGAATACACGTGGTGCTTGGCTGAGTAAAGCCAAGTGCAGAGCATACCTTTGCTTGAGCCGAACCAATACTCCGCAAAGCATGCTCGCTCATCACTACCAGCCAGAGCCCAGACCTGAATCTGATTGATAATCTGTGGTTTAATCTGAAGAGGGCTGTGCACAAGAGATGCCCTCGAAATCTGACAGATTTGGAGTGCTTTTTGCTAAGAAGAGTGGACAAATCTTGCCAAGTCAAAATGTGCCATGTTAATAGACTCTTACCCAAAAAGACTGCTTCAACAAAGTATTAGTTTAAGGATGTGCACACTTATGCAACCATATTATTTTATTTTTTATTTTTTATTCCCTCTACCTAAAAGATTTTAGATTGTTTTTCAATTGAGTTGTACAGTTTATACAGTTTTATAGCACAGAAACCTGACATTTTAACAGGAGTGTGTTGACTTTTTATATCAACTGTATATCACAATCTAACCTACACTCTCCCACTATTTGTATTATATAAATAAGCTAACTCAGAACTGACAAAAAAACTGCAGAAAATGGCTGCTGGGGATGTTCTTATATAGTAAAGGGGTAGGCAACTTTCCTATTGGTTACTAGGGATGCTGCTACGCTCAGACAAAGACATTGCAGCCTTCTCATTAGCCCACAAGCAAGAAGCAGGGAGGGATCATGGGTTCAGAGGAAAAAAAAATCTGGAATATTTGAAAATACGAATATATAGCACTATATTCCAAATATTCATTAATTCTCGAAGTGGTGATATTCACGATAAAAATTTGCAATTCAAATATTCGCGCGCAATACTACTCATCAGTCATTCTGTCAGAAATCGATAACCGAAGCGATTGCCAAGAGACAACAATATATGTGCATGCATCCAACGGCGCAGAAGTTGAACGTGCTCCTGTCCAAGTTTCTGGTGCTTCAGTCCCTACCTTTCCAACAGGTGGACTCTGCACCTTTCAGAGAACTGATGGCTTGTGGAGAGTTCCAAGCCGTAATTTCTTTGCCAAAAAGGCAGTACCAGCCCTGCACAAACATATAGAACAGAAGGTGGGCCAGTCCTTGAGCCTGTCAGTGTTTGCCAAAGTGCACGGCAGTGCCAACTTGTGGAGCTGTAACTACGGTCAGGGACAATTCATGTCCTTTACAGCCCACTGGTAGAGATGGCCCGAACTATTCGCCGGCGAACAGTTCCCGGCGAACATAGCTTGCTCGCGTCCGCCGCGGCGTGTGAACATATTTGATGTTCGCGTTCGCCCCTATACTTTATTATTGAGCAAACTTTGACCCTGTACCTCACAGTCAGTAGACACATTCCAGCCAATCACCATACCCTCCCTCCCAGACCCTCCCACCTCCTATCTAAACGCAAGGACAGCATCCATCTTAGATTCATTCTGAAGCTGCAGTAATAGTAATTGTAAATCGCAATGTGATTAATATAACCTGTATTATTCGCTTTGCGATTACAACTTAGATCTGAGTTCCTAACGGTTGTATTGCTAGAATATAACGAAGATAACGAATATAGCACTACATTCTCAATCTTCGTTATATTCTAGCAATACAACAACCATTAGGAACTCAGATCTAAGTTGAATTCTCAATGCGATTAATATAACCTGCATTAATTGCATTGCGAATTCAACTTAGAGCTGAGTTCCTAATGGTTGTTGTATTGCTAAAATATACGTTATATTCTAGCAATACAACCATTAGGAACTCAGCTTTAAGTTGTAATCGCAATGCTAATAATACTTACAATTATTAATCGCTTTGCGAATCCATTTGATGCCTCTATTTGGTATAGGCAAATATGGTAGTCTAGATCATTACTCTGCCCAAATCTATATTCAGCTACATGGCTTAGAAAATATGTTGTCAAACAATGATCCTAGGTTTTGGTATAGACACATGATCTAGACTACCATATTTGCCTATACCAAATGTAAATATGCAACCAAATGTTGCAAAATACACAAAAAAAGAAACTAAAAAATGAAAAAATTATAAAAACGCATATGCATTTTTGATGCGATTTTTTTTTATCAAAAATGCCCAAATGGCCCCTGGGGGGTTCAGATATCTTGCTTTGGAGGCAGCAGAACGTTGGTGGTAGTCATAGTCAACCGTCATATACAATCAAATAGTGTTGAGCGCGAATATTCGAATAGCGAATTTTTTTAGCGAATATCGGCACTTCGCTAATTCGCGAATATTTCGAATATAGCGCTATGAATTCGCTATTTCGAATATTCGTTTTTTTTTTGTTTTTTTTTAGTTATATTTTTTTCTTTCCCACTTCCCAACAGTAGTTCTTACCTGTCCTGAGGATTCCTGGCTTCCTGGCTGCTCTAGTCAGTGCCCATTGCCGCTTCTGCCGACTTCCGTGCTCATGGAGCGTCCCCAACCATGGGAACGTCTCCATATACTAAAATGTACTGTCGGATTTGAGGAATTACGTTGAAATCGCAATGCGATTAATTCAAGTTATATTAATCGCATTGCGATTTCAACTTAGAGCTGGGTTTATAATGGGTCAGCTTGCTAGAATGAACGAAGTTAACGAATATGGAATATAGCAGCACTGCTAAGTTGAATTCGCAATGCGATTAATTTAACTTGAAGTAATCGCATTGCGATTTCAACTTAGCACTGCTATCTTACATAGGCTAGAATTAACGAATATGGAATATAGCACTTGCAGTGCTAAGTTGAAATCGCAATGCGATTACTTCAAGTTAAATTAATCGCATTGCGAATTCAACTTAGCTGTGCTGCTATATTCCATATTCGTTAACTTCGTTCATTCTAGCAAGCTGACCCATTATAAACCCAGCTCTAAGTTGAAATCGCAATGCGATTAATATAACTTGAATTAATCGCATTGCGATTTCAACGTAATTCCTCAAATCCGACAGTACATTTTAGTATATGGAGACGTTCCCATGGTGATGAGGACGCTCCATGAGCAAGGAACTTTATGGTTGGCTTGGTAGAATTAGCGAATAGCGAATATGACGAATGTATTCGTCATATTCCTCAAAACGAAGATAATGAAGTATTCTACATCTTCGTTTTAGCAACCTATTCGTCAACTTCACTAATTCTAGCAATCAAATAGGAAGGTTGACTATAGAGACAGCTGTGTTAAATTCGCTATGCGATTTTTTTATTATTTTTTTTTAATAGAATAATTATATTACTTGATATAATTATTATAATTATTCTATTTATTAAAAAAATATATATAAATAATCGCATAGCGAATTAAACACAGTTGTCTCTATAGTCAACCTTCCTATTTGATTGCTAGAATTAGCGAAGTTGACAAATAGGTTGCTAAAACGAAGATGTAGAATACTTCGTTATCTTCGTTTTGAGGAATATGACGAATACATTCGTCATATCCGTCATCTTCGCTATAATTCTAGATATGAAACCAATAGGAAAGTAGCCTTAAGTTAAAATCGCAATACGCGATTATTTAAATCGCATATTAATCGTGGTAACTAGAATAATGACGAATATTCGATTTCGACGAATATGAAACGAATATTCATTCGAATATTCGCGAATTTCGTCGAAATCGAATATGGCACCTGCCGCTCATCACTACAATCAAATAGAGGCCAAAAATGGATTCGCAAAGCGATTAATAGTTGTAAGTATTATTCGCATTGCGATTACAACTTAGAGCTGAGTTCCTAATGGTTGTATTGCTAGAATATAACGTATATTCTAACAATACAACAACCATTAGGAACTCAGCTCTAAGTTGAACTCGTAAATAAGATGTCCCAAACTATTCACCGGCGAATAGTTCCCGACGAACATAGCTTGTGCGCGTTCGTCGCGGAGGGCGAACATATGCGATGTTAGGTCCACCCCCTATCATTGAGTAAACTTTGACCCTGTACCTCACAGTCAGTAGACACATTCCAGCCAATCACCATACCCTCCCTCCCAGACCCTCCCACCTCCTATCTAAACGCAAGGACAGCATCCATCTTAGATTCATTCTGAAGCTGCAGTAATAGTAATTGTAAATCGCAATGTGATTAATATAACCTGTATTATTCGCTTTGCGATTACAACTTAGATCTGAGTTCCTAACGGTTGTATTGCTAGAATATAACGAAGATAACGAATATAGCACTACATTCTCAATCTTCGTTATATTCTAGCAATACAACAACCATTAGGAACTCAGATCTAAGTTGAATTCTCAATGCGATTAATATAACCTGCATTAATTGCATTGCGAATTCAACTTAGAGCTGAGTTCCTAATGGTTGTTGTATTGCTAAAATATACGTTATATTCTAGCAATACAACCATTAGGAACTCAGCTTTAAGTTGTAATCGCAATGCTAATAATACTTACAATTATTAATCGCTTTGCGAATCCATTTGATGCCTCTATTTGGTATAGGCAAATATGGTAGTCTAGATCATTACTCTGCCCAAATCTATATTCAGCTACATGGCTTAGAAAATATGTTGTCAAACAATGATCCTAGGTTTTGGTATAGACACATGATCTAGACTACCATATTTGCCTATACCAATAGTAAATATGCAACCAAATGTTGCAAAATACACAAAAAAAGAAACTAAAAAATGAAAAAATTATAAAAACGCATATGCATTTTTGATGCGATTTTTTTTTATCAAAAATGCCCAAATGGCCCCTGGGGGGTTCAGATATCTTGCTTTGGAGGCAGCAGAACGTTGGTGGTAGTCATAGTCAACCGTCATATACAATCAAATAGTGTTGAGCGCGAATATTCGAATAGCGAATTTTTTTAGCGAATATCGGCACTCGCTAATTCGCGAATATTTCGAATATAGCGCTATGAATTCGCTATTTCGAATATTCGTTTTTTTTTTGTTTTTTTTTAGTTATATTTTTTCTTTCCCACTTCCCAACAGTAGTTCTTACCTGTCCTGAGGATTCCTGGCTTCCTGGCTGCTCTAGTCAGTGCCCATTGCCGCTTCTGCCGACTTCCGTGCTCATGGAGCGTCCCCAACCATGGGAACGTCTCCATATACTAAAATGTACTGTCGGTTTGAGGAATTACGTTGAAATCGCAATGCGATTAATTCAAGTTATATTAATCGCATTGCGATTTCAACTTAGAGCTGGGTTTATAATGGGTCAGCTTGCTAGAATGAACGAAGTTAACGAATATGGAATATAGCAGCACTGCTAAGTTGAATTCGCAATGCGATTAATTTAACTTGAAGTAATCGCATTGCGATTTCAACTTAGCACTGCTATCTTACATAGGCTAGAATTAACGAATATGGAATATAGCACTTGCAGTGCTAAGTTGAAATCGCAATGCGATTACTTCAAGTTAAATTAATCGCATTGCGAATTCAACTTAGCTGTGCTGCTATATTCCATATTCGTTAACTTCGTTCATTCTAGCAAGCTGACCCATTATAAACCCAGCTCTAAGTTGAAATCGCAATGCGATTAATATAACTTGAATTAATCGCATTGCGATTTCAACGTAATTCCTCAAATCCGACAGTACATTTTAGTATATGGAGACGTTCCCATGGTGATGGGGACGCTCCATGAGCAAGGAACTTTATGGTTGGCTTGGTAGAATTAGCGAATAGCGAATATGACGAATGTATTCGTCATATTCCTCAAAACGAAGATAATGAAGTATTCTACATCTTCGTTTTAGCAACCTATTCGTCAACTTCACTAATTCTAGCAATCAAATAGGAAGGTTGACTATAGAGACAGCTGTGTTAAATTCGCTATGCGATTTTTTTATTATTTTTTTAATAGAATAATTATATTACTTGATATAATTATTATAATTATTCTATTTATTAAAAAATATATATAAATAATCGCATAGCTGAATTAAACACAGTTGTCTCTATAGTCAACCTTCCTATTTGATTGCTAGAATTAGCGAAGTTGACAAATAGGTTGCTAAAACGAAGATGTAGAATACTTCGTTATCTTCGTTTTGAGGAATATGACGAATACATTCGTCATATCCGTCATCTTCGCTATAATTCTAGATATGAAACCAATAGGAAAGTAGCCTTAAGTTAAAATCGCAATACGCGATTATTTAAATCGCATATTAATCGTGGTAACTAGAATAATGATCGAATATTCGATTTCGACGAATATGAAACGAATATTCATTCGAATATTCGCGAATTTCGTCGAAATCGAATATGGCACCTGCCGCTCATCACTACAATCAAATAGAGGCCAAAAATGGATTCGCAAAGCGATTAATAGTTGTAAGTATTATTCGCATTGCGATTACAACTTAGAGCTGAGTTCCTAATGGTTGTATTGCTAGAATATAACGTATATTCTAACAATACAACAACCATTAGGAACTCAGCTCTAAGTTGAACTCGTAAATAAGATGTCCCAAACTATTCACCGGCGAATAGTTCCCGACGAACATAGCTTGTGCGCGTTCGTCGCGGAGGGCGAACATATGCGATGTTAGGTCCACCCCCTATCATTGAGTAAACTTTGACCCTGTACCTCACAGTCAGCAGACACATTCCAGCCAATTAGCATACCCTCCCTCCCAGACCCTCCCATCTCCTGGACAGCATCCATTTTAGATTCATTCGGAAGCTGCAGTCTTAGTGAGAGGAGGGAGAGTGTAGTTGCTGCTGATTTATAGGGAAATCGATAGCTAGGCTAGTGTATTCAGTGTCCACTCCAGTCCTGAAAGACTCATCAGATCTCTGCTGTAAGGACAGCGTCCTGACAGCACCCCAAAAAGCCCTTTTTAGGGCTAGTACATCAGTCTCCCTCCCAGACCCTCCCACCTCCTATCAAAAAGCAAGGACGGCATCCATCTTAGATTAATTCTGAAGCTGCAGTGTTAGTAGTTGTAATCGCAATGCGATTAATATAACCTGTATTAATCGCATTGGGATTACAACTTAGATCTGTTCCTTATGGTTGTATTGCTAGAATATAACGAATATTACGAATATAGTGCTATATTCTCAATCTTCGTTATATTCTAGCAATACAACCATTAGGAACTCAGCTCTAAGCTGTAATCGCAATGCGATTAATACAGGTTATATTAATCGCATTGCGAATTCAATTTAGAGCTGGGTTCCTAATGGTTGTATTGCTAGAATTTCTAGCAATACAACCATTAGGAACCCAGCTCTAAGTTGAATTTGCAATGCGATTAATATAACCTGTATTAATCGCATTGCGATTACAACTACCACACTCTGTGTCAACTAGGTATTTTTCCATGGGAGTTTTGCCATGGATCCCCCTCCGGCATGCCACAGTCCAGGTGTTAGTCCCCTTGAAACAACTTTTCCATCACTATTGTGGCCAGAAGGAGTCCCTTTGGTTTTTAAAATTCGCCTGTCTATTGAAGTCTATGGCGGTTCGCACTGTTCGCACGTTCGCGAACATTTGCGGAAGTTCGAGTTCGCTTTCCGCGAACGGAAAATTTTATGTTCGCGACATCACTACCCACTGGGTGAATGTGGTTCCTGGACAGGTCACGCTGCTTTAGCCTCCACGTTGTCACGCTGTTGGTCCTTCGACAATGTCTGCCTTTGTCTCCTCATCCTCCACCATGTCATCAGCGTCCACTGCAGGGACAAGTCACAGTGCCCCTCCAGCATACCACATGTGCAGAATGCACCGCATTTGCTAAAACGAGGATCAGACATTAAGGCCCAGTGGATATTCATTAGCGGTGTCACGCTGTTTGGCACCTGGTTTGCCTTGGCGGACGGAATCACACAGGGGAGGAACTGCTCCGTGAGATGCATTAAGAAATCGAAATCTTGCTTTCTCCGCAAGAACTGAAAATCGGAACCATGCTAACCGACAACGGGAAGAACATGGTGTTGGCGCTGCGTCAAAGAAGGCTGAGCCATGTGCCCTGCATGGCACATGTGTTCAATCTGGTTGTAAAGCGGTTCTTGAAGTCTTCCACCCATCTGCAAAACATCCTAAAAATGGGCAGGAAACTTTGTATGCACTTCAGCCACTCGTACACCACAAAGCACACCCTCCTTGAGCTGCAGCGGCAGAACGGCATCCCCCAACATAGGCCGATATGCGACATTTCCACCCGTTGGAATTCCACCCTCCATATGTTGGACCAACTATACGAACAGATAAAGGCCATCAAGGATTTCTTGATGATGCAACGAATAGGAGTACTTCCCTTTTAACTTCAATGTCAGCCAGTGGCAGCTGATGTGTGACACCTGCCGTTTGCTCAGGACCTTTGAGGACGCCAGGTTATTTGTCAGTCACTAGGACTACGGTATGAACAACGACATTCCACTGCTCCATGTCCTGGAACAGATGGTGGTAACATTATCTGGTCAGGGGACAGTAGACTTGGCACCTCGATCTCATGGCCACATGAGACCTATGGGGGCGGGACTGGAAGAGGAGGAGGAGAGGGCAGAGCACATTGGAGCACAGGCAATGTGTAGCCAAATAGGTGGTTTTTCTACTCAGCTGACAGGACAGGAGGAGCAGGAGCAGCCAGAGGAGCTACAGGGCAATGAGGAAGATGAGACAGAGGACCCAGACACACCATGACATAATGCAGTGGAGATGGAGGCACAAATGGCACTATACATGCTCACTTGCTTACGTAGTGATAGCCGAATTGTCACCATTCAGCAGAGGGATGACTTCTGGCTCTCCACCTTGTTGGACCCATGCTTTCGGTCCAGAATGGGGGCTTTTTTATACCCGCTGAGAGGGAGGACGAACTGAACTACTATAGAGACATCTTATGTAGTCAGTTGGCTGCAGCCTATCTGAACCATTGTCCATTCTCTGGCAGGTCTGACCAGGGGGGCCCTCTGCGCTCACGTTCCAGTGCCATGGCTGCTGGGGAGGGGTGGGATGGCAGGAGCAGTACCAGCTCCATCAGCAGCAGCCTGAGTCTACAGTTGCTGATGAGTAGCTTTCTTCACCCTTATAGTAAACAAACTAATCACCAGCAGCAGCAGGTACACCTGGAGCAGGACCTGTCGGGGATATAAAGCAAAATGCCTTATACAGTATTAAAGGAAAAAGGGGATCAAAGGAAAAAATATCAAGATTATTTTGATCCAGGAGGGCCGACATAAACCCCTCTAAGAATTCGATCGAGATCTTAACCTCTTAAGGACGCCCTAGCGTCCTGGTACTTAAGGACTCAGGGCTTACATGTACGCCCTGAGAAGTTCCAATCACCGCAGCGCTGCGGGTGGTGATCGGAACAGGATGCCTGCTGAAATCATTCAGCAGGCATCCTGTGACAATGCCGAGGGTGGTCCTGTGACCCCCCCATGTCGGCGATCGCAACAAACCGCAGGTCAATTCAGACCTGCGGTTTGCTGCGCTATATGTAGTCTCTGATCCCCGCGGTCTGTGACCGCAGGGATCAGAGACTAAAATCTGCCACAAAGTGTAAATTTTAACCCCCCCCCTGCACCCCGCCATCTTAGTGTCCCCCCGGGCGGTGCAGGGGGGGGGGATTGCGGGCGGTGCTGCGGGTGGGCGGCGCGGGAGGCGGGATCGCAATTGCTATCCCCCGCCCGCCTCCTTTCAATCGATTTCCCTGGTGTCTAGTGGGTATAGCAGGGGGTCAGCACATTGCTGACCCCCTGCTATAAACTGCTGACATCTGTGCTGCAGATGTCAGCAGTTTAACCCCTTTTATACCGCGGTCCGTACGGACCGTGGTATAGAAGGTGTTAACATGGAGGGAGCTCTCTCCCTCTCCCATCGGGGGCTGCCGTACCTTTGCAGCCCCCGACGGGATAGGATAGTAGAGGAGGGAGCTCACCTCTCTTCCATCACCCGCTGCTCTGTAATGGCAGCGGGTGATGAGTTACCATGGCAGCAGGATGCTTTAAGAAGCGTCCTGCTTGCCATGGTAGTAGCTCTGGTCAGACTTCTGCTAAAGGCCGAAGTCTGACCAGACTGTGAAAAGTAAAAAATGCAGTGCAGTACACTATATAGTGTACTGTTCTGTATTATATAGACACCAGATCCACTGGATCTACAAGAACCAAGTGGGTCTGGGTCAAAAAATGTCAAAAAGTGAAAAAAGTAAAAATAAGAAAAATACATATCACTGAATAAAAATTAAAAAAAACAAATAAACTACACATATTAGGTATCGCCGCGTCCGTAAAAATCTCCTCTATAAAAATATCATGTGACATAACCCCTTACGCAAATACCGTAAAAAAAACACAAAAAAATGGTGTAAAAAAGCAATTTTTTGTCACCTTGCATCACAAAAAGTGTAATACCAAGTGATCAAAAAGGCGTATGCCTCCCAAAATAGTACCAATAAAACTGCCATCTCATCCCGCAAAAAATGAGTCCTTATATAGGACAATCGCCCAAAAAAATAAAAAAATATGGCTCTCAGACTATGGAGACACTAAAACATAATTCTTTTTTTCTAAAATGCTATTATTGTGTTAAAGTAAAATAAATAAATAAAAATTATACATATTATGTATCACCGCGTCCGTAAAAACCTGCTCTATAAAAATATCACATTATCTAACCCCTCAGGTAAATACTGTTAAAAAAATAAAATAAAAACAATGTAAAAAAAAAAACATTTTTGTCACCTCACATCTCAAAAACTGTAATAGCAAGCGATCAAAAGTTATATGCACCCAAAAATAGTGCCAATCAAACCGTCATCTCATCCCGCAAAAAATGATACCCCACATAGGACAATCACCCCCAAAAAAAAAAAAAAAATAGGGCTCTCAGACTATGGAGACACTAAAACATGATTTGTTTTGTTTTAAAAAATGATAATATTGTGTAAAACTTAAATAAATACATAAAAAGTATACATATTTGGTATCGGCGCGTCCGTCGCAACCTGCTCTATAAAAATAACACATGACCAAAACCCTCAGGTGAACACAACAAAAAAATAATAAAAATACGGTGTCAAGAGCCATTTTTGTCACCTTACATCACAAAAAGTGTAATAGCAGGCGACCAAAATGTCATATGCACCCCAAGATAGTTCCAATCAAACCGCCATCTCATCCCGCAAAAAATGAGCCCCTACATAAGACAGTCGCCCAAAAATAAAAAAATATATGGCTTTCAGAATGTGAAGACACTAAAAAATCATTTTTTCAAAAATGCTGTATTATGTAAAACTGAAACAAAACCCCCAAAAGTAGCCATATTTGGTATTGCCGCGTCCGTAGCAACCTGCTCTATAGAAATAGCACACAATCTAACCTGTCAGTTCAACGATGTAAATAACAAAAATAAAAACGGTCCGAAAATAGCTATTTTTTGCAAATTTTCCATTTTAATCAATTTTTCCAGTAAAAAACAAGGGTTAACAGCCAAACAAAACTCAATATATATTGCCCCGATTCTCTAGTTTGCAGAAACACCCCATATGTGGTCATAAACTGCTGTATGGCCAAACGGCAGGGCGTAGAAGGAAGGGAACGCCATATGGTTTTTGGAAGGCAGATTTTGCTGGACTGGTTATTTGACACCATGTCCCATTTGAAGCCCCCTGATGCACCCCTACAGTAGAAACTCCAAAAAAGTGACCCCATTTTGGAAAGTACGGGATAAGGTGGCAGTTTTGTTTGTATTATTTTAGGGTAAATATGATTTTTGGTTGCTCTATATTACACTTTTTTTGAGGCAAGGTAACAAAAAATAGAAATTCCGAAATGTCATCTCCATTTGCCAATAACTCTTGTGGAACACCTAAAGGGTTAACAAAGTTTGTAAAATCAGTTTTGAATACCTTGAGGGGTGTAGTTTCTTAGATGGAGTCACTTTTTTGGAGATTCTACTCTTGGGGTGCATCTGGGGGCTTCAAATGGGACATGGTGTCAAAAATCCAGTCCAGCAAAATCCGCCTTCCAAAAACCATATGGCGTTCCCTTACTTCTGTGCCCTGCCGTTTGGCCATACAGCAGTTTACGTCCACATATGGGGTGTTTCTGAAAACGACAGAATCGGGGCAATAAAAATTGAGTTTTGTTTGGCTGTTAACCCTTGCTTTGTTACTGGAAAAATGGATTCAAACGGAAAATTTTCCAAAAAATCGAAATTCTGAAATTTTATCTCCATTTGCCATTAACTCTTGTGGAAAACCTAAAGGGTTAATAACGTTTGTAAAAAAGTTTTGAATACCTTGAGGGGTGTAGTTTCTAGAATGGGGTCATTTTTGGATGGTTTCTATTATGTAAGCGACTTCAGACCTGAACTGGTCCCTAAAAAGTGGGTTTTTGAAAATTTCTGAAAAATTTCAAGATTTGCTTCTAAACTTCTAAGCCTTGTAACGTCCCCAAAAATAAAATGGCATTCCCAAAATGATCGATACATGAAGTAGACATATGGGGAATGTAAATCAATAACTTTTTTGGGCGGTATTACTATGTATTATAGAAGTAGAGAAATTGAAACTTGGAAAATTGCTAATTTTTCCAAATTTTTGGTAAATTTGATATTTTTTTATAAATAAAATGAAATTTTTCGACTTAATTTTACCAGTGTCATGAAGTACAATATGTGACGAAAAAACAATCTCAGAATGGCCTGGATAAGAAAAAGCGTTTTAAAGTTATCACCACATAAAGTGACAGTGGTCAGATTTGCAAAAAATGGCCAAGTCCTTTAGGTGAAATAGGGGTTAATCATTTTGTGCAATTATTAAAAAAACACAAGGTACCATTGTTTGTGCAAAAATATATACAGGTATTTATTATACAACAATAGATATACAATGAATAATAGTGCAAAGACAGCACTAAAGATATAATACAATGTAGTTCCAAAATGTGCCACTACATGTTGCTGACACACCTCAATCTACCAACACTCTCTAATAATCAAAAGCAACGTGGGGAATGCAATTTTACTTTCAATTAATAATGAATATCCAATGACCAATTTCCGGTATATGGCAGTATTGCACCAACTATAAATTCATCAGGTCGGTATTAGACTAGGGAATATAAAAATTCCCAAGGGACTGGGTCTTAATGTCTGATCCTCATTTTAGCAATATGCATCTTTGCTAAGAGCATGATCAACATTGATGAGGTGCCTAACACTACGAATCCACACAATACGGGGATATTTGGCTATATACCAGGCTAAGTAATTTATCAATACCACAGGCAATAAACAACATATACGTTACCAAGGGTCAAATGATGAGTAGAGCCTTCAAGGGACAATCGGCTCTCAAAAAGGGTTTCCAGTGATCTAGGAAAAAATCCAAAGCTTTTCTTCTCCTGGCAACGTGTCTGTTAAGTCTCTTATTCTTGGTAGTTTTTCTTCTTTGTTATGCCCCTGCCTACCATTTGCATGGGTAATTATTCCCAAATGTAGCAAAAGAACACACTTCTAGGTAAGAGTCTTACAATCATTTCGGACGGGTGTGCACATATGGTAATGATCTATGAGATCATACATTACCCAAAATGCTTTGTGGCGAATGGCGTAATGATAGCTGCCTGTACCTAGGTGGCACTGTTATAAAATCTATTAAATGTAAAACTTTTTAGAGTTAATTTATATAATGTGACTTCACGTTCTGTGCTAAACATTCACCATCTGGAACATATATCAAAAGGGATACATATATCCTGACACTTGAAGCGATGAGAACCTCATATTCCGAGAGGCCAGCATAAGTTTCTCTGACTATAAATATTCCAATGTAGATAAGGAATGTACTACAGTCTGTAATCCTTATAGGTGCACTATCTTACAATAACATAGCATTTCTGAGCAACGTCTCATTAGCAGAAATCCAACTTAAATGCTTTTATACCCTAGGAATACATGCTTCTAGTGAGACATACACAGGATAATGTCCGGTTATAATATGAATTAACATACAAACAATATATATGTAGCAATACAAAACAATACATACTGTTTGCGATATATTGATTAGCTTATGCCAAAACTAAATAAGATCCACTATATGAATAAACAGACATTATACTTTTGTCTTACTAATAAACATCATTATAATGGTATGCCAGATGTGTCTCAGGAAGCAATCTTATCTTCAGTAGTACCTCCACATACCCTTGTACTCACTTAAGGATTTCTCCCTTCAGAAGGCACATCTGCAAGAGAAACCTTTTCATACTCTCTATAGAGAATGAACTTTATACAGAATACCATAGCCATGAACTTACTCTAGTCAGTTCAGGACAGACAACATGGTGAATAGAATCTGCATGGCTCTTAAAAGCAATGAATGTCCATCTTGACCAGAATAATTGTATACTTATGAAAAGGCACAACAGACCTGAACCAGCAGGTGGTGGCATACTTAGACTGCACCCTACTACCCCACATTAAAGATCCGCTGGACTACTGGGTAGCCAAACTGGATTTAAGGCCGCAACGAGCAGAGTTTGCCCTGGAAAAGCTGTCCTGCCAGGCCAGTAGTGTGGGATCAGAGCGGGTGTTTAAAGTGGCGGAGGCCATAGTTACTAGTGATGAGCGAGCACCAAAGTGTTCGGGTGTTCAGGTACTCGGTCCGAACACACAGCGATATTCGTGCGCTTGGCCCAGCACCCGCGTATAATGGAAGTCAATGGGAGACAACCAGGCACCCCCTGCTCGGATGAGGGGAGGGTGCCTGGTCCATTGGAAAAGGTCAGAAAGTGACAGAAAAACCACTGAAATGGATCTGGAACAGCATGAGGACCATGTCTGGGTGCATCTAGGACTCCAATGTCGCTGCTGGGAACCATATTGTCCCAGTTGTCGTCCACTTTTACATAGCGACAAAATCCAGCCCAAAATCCCACCCCCTCAAAAAAAAAAGACAATTTTAGAGGTAAAATTGTAATTAAACATTCTTTCCTGTATATTCAATTGTATATACAGTGCAAATGCTGTCAAAAATTACAAGGAAGAAGCACTCCGATACAGCCTGTATATCACAGCTCCAAAGCTGCCACCACATTACGTCATTGTCAGACACAACCATGCCTGTTTGTAGGTTGAGTGGTCAGAGCCACAGCTCTGTCTGGTCCCTTATACCCTGCCATAGCTCTGCGGCAGATCAACTTAAGCACGGCCTGTTGACGCTTACCCTCAGCAGTGCTACACTGCTTCCAGCTAGCGACTGATGGCTGACTGCTGTTGGAGGTGGAAATAGAGGAGTAGGTGGCGGAGGAGGAGAAGTGGGGGTTAGAGCCAGTAACATAGCTGCTGGCGGAGACCCTGATGGACGTAGATCCTGGGTGTTGGTAGCACCTGTGCCATCCCAGGGTACGACTCACTTTCGAAGAGTGCAAATAAATTTTTTTCCAGTTTGATCCAGAGC
This sequence comes from Bufotes viridis, assembly GCA_033119425.1. Taxonomy (NCBI): domain Eukaryota; kingdom Metazoa; phylum Chordata; class Amphibia; order Anura; family Bufonidae; genus Bufotes; species Bufotes viridis. The sequence goes on from CM065595.1 coordinate 34,083,134, forward strand.
TGGAGTGCCCGTCCTTTTCCATATATACGACTCACTTTCGGCCTCCACAACATTCACCCAATGTGCGATCAGGGAAATGTAGTGTCCCTGGCCACCAGCACTTGTCTACAGTTGTGTTCAAAATTATTCAACCCCCAATGCTGTAAAGGGTTTTAGGGAATTTAGTGTACATTTGTAATTGTGTTCAGAATGAAATCTTACAAGGACTTTTTAAAGAACCAAATGCAACTAAAATGACATCAATTGTTTTTGTAATACAGTATTAAATGTTTTTTTTGTGATTTCTTCATTGACACAATTATTCAACCCCTTAAAGACTACCACTCTTAAGAACAGAGGTTCATTCAAGTGTTTTCCATCAGGTATTGAAAACATCGGTGGATGTCAAGGAGCAGCAATCAAGCATAATAAGCACCAATTAGGCAGATGTAAAATGACTGTGATACTCAGCTCCTTCTAGACATTTACTGGTGTGTTTACAGACATGGTGAAGTCAAGAGAATGGTCCAGGAAGACAAGAGAAGAGGTGATTTCTCTTCACAGGAAGGGCAATGGCTATAAGAAGATTGCAAAGATGTTAAACATACCAAGAGACACCATAGGAAGCATCATTCGCAAATTCAAGGCAAAGGGCACTGTTGAAACGCTACCTGGTCGTGGCAGAAAGAAGATGCTGACTTCGACTGCTGTGCGCTACCTGAAGCGCAAAGTGGATAAAAGTCCCCGTGTGACTGCTGAGGAACTGAAAAAAGATTTGTCAGATGTAGGTACTGAAGTTTCAGCTCAGACAATAAGGCGCACACTGCGTAATGAAGGCCTCCATGCCAGAACTCCCAGGCGCACCCCCAAAGAATGAGAAGAGTCGACTGCAGTATGCCAAAAGTCATGAGGACAACCTACAAAAGTCTTGGGATAGTGTTCTGTGGACTTATGAAACCAAATTAGAACTGTTTGGGCCCATGGATCAACGCTATGTTTGGAGGAGGAAGAACAAGGCCTATGAAGAAAATAACACCTTGCCTACTGTGAAGCATGGCGGGGGGTCAATCATGCTTTGGGGCTGTTTTGCTTCTACAGGTACAGGGAAGCTTCAGCGTGTGCAAGGTACCATGAATTCTCTTCAGTACCAGGAGATATTGGATGAAAATGTGATGCAGTCCATCACAAACCTGAGGCTTGGGAGACGTTGGACCTTTCAACAGGACAATGATCCCAAGCATACCTCCAAATCCACTAGAGCATGGTTGCAGATTAAAGGCTGGAACATTTTGAAGTGGCCATCGCAGTCACCAGACTTAAATCCGATTGAGAACCTCTGGTGGGACTTAAAGAAAGCAGTTGCAGCACGCAAGCCTAAGAATGTGACTGAACTGGAGGCTTTTGCCCATGAAGAATGGGCGAAGATACCCGTAGATCGCTGCAAGACACTTGTGTCAAGCTATGCTTCACGTTTAAAAGCTGTTATAACTGGAAAAGGATGTTGTACTAAGTACTAAGATTGAATGTCACTTGGGGGTTGAATAAAACTGATAATGATGTGAGCACAGAAAAGACATTTGTGGTTATTTCATTATAAATGCTATGTTATATTTGTCTGACTTACAAGTGCCTCTTTGATTTAATTGTAAACAAGATGACTGAAATGATCAAAATCAATGTCAAACTGGCCAAAACACTCAATTTCAGTGGGGGTTGAATAATTTTGAACACAACTGTATGTGTCCGTGGTGAGGTGGACCTTCCCAGTAAGTGCGTTGGTCAGGGCACGGGTGATGTTCTGGGACACATGCTGGTTTATTGCGGGCACGGATCACCGTGAAAAATAGTGGCGGCTGGGGACTGTGTACCGAGGGACGGCCGCCACCTGCTGCGGAAGGCCTCAGTGTCCACAAGCCTAAATGGCAACATTTCAAGGGCCAGTAATTTCGAAAATTGCACATTTGCGCTTGCGTTCAAATGCCGGTATTATCGACATTTGGATGCTGCGCTGGGACAGGGAAGTGGATGTTTTTGCTGACGGTTCATGCGAAGGTCCAGGTGCAGGGCGAGGGGCATCCGGGCCTGCGCCTTCGACTGGGGATTGGCCAGCAGTGCGTAACACAGGGGAAGTGTAGGCAGTGGTGGGACCCGCAGACGCAGAGTGCGGACCCAGGCGTTCAGCCCACTTATTAGGGTGCTTGGATGCCATGTGGCGGATCATGCTGGTGGTGGTGAGGTTGCTAGTGTTCATGCCCCAGCTCATTTTGGTACGGCACAGGTTGCAAGCTACCACTCTTTTGTCATCAAAATCTGTCCCTTATCTGTCCCTTCCTAGTGACGCCTGTCCCTGATAGTGCTGAATTAGCCACCTTCTTAAAAAAAAAAAAAAAGGTGCTGCACTGCTGTCAGACACACTCTAGTCCTAGTGTTGAGCGAACAGTTCGAGCATAGTTTGGGTTCGTACCGAATTTTGGAGTGTTCGGGACACGGACCCGGACCCGAACATTTTCAAAAAAGTTCAGGTTCGGGTCCGTTGTTCGGCGATTTCTTCCCGCTTTCTGAAGGACTGCACAGCAGCCAATCAGCTAGTGTTTTACTTCTTGCCCTAAGAAGCCATCACAGCCATGCCTACTAATGGCATGGCTGTGATTGGCCAAGTGCAGCATGTGACCCAGCCTCTATTTAAGCTGAAGTCACGTAGCGCCGCACGTCACACTGCTCTGATTAGTGTAGTAAGAGGACGCAGCTTCTGTGAGGGCGAGATTAGGCAGGGAAAAGTCAGCAAAAGCACCTAATGAAGTGATCGATCTACAGCTGTTAATCATTCAACTTCTGCTAGTTAGTTGCTCACTGGTTTTTAGGCTGCACAGAGCGTTTTTCTCTCACATTTTTCTGGGGTGATCAGCGGCCATTTTGTGACTTGTAGTGCACCAGCACAAGCTTCCACCACAAATCCATCAATACTAGTTTTTTTTTTTTGCTATATCCTACATCAGGGGCTTGGCTGTGCTTATTGTCACCCCTAGAAACTCAGGAAATTTCTTTAATTTATTAAGGGGTTAAATTAAATTGCCAAAATAGCAATCCCCTAAATCTGTTGTTCCAGCTGTGGCTAACCAAGTGTAATACTGTCTGCTGTCTGGCAAAGGATAGATAATTTTCTGTGGTGAAATTCAATTGCCAAATTAGCAATCCCATAAATCTGGTGTCTCAGCAGTGGCTGGCACAGTTTAATAGTGTCCGGCAAAAGATATATTTTGTTCTGGGGTGAAATTCAATAGCCAAAAGAGCAATACCATAAATCAGTGGTTTAGGCTGTGGCTGGCCAACTGTAATAGTGTATTGCAAAGGATATATTTTTTTCTGGGGTGAAATTCAATTGCCAAAATAGCAATACTGTAAATCTGGAATCCCAGCAGTGGCTGGCCAAGTTTAATAGTGTCGTGCAAAGGATATATTTTGTTCTGGGGTGAAATTCAATTTCCAAAATAGCAATACCGTAAATCTGGTGTCTCAGCAGTGGCTGGCCGAGTTTGATAGTGTACGGCAAAAGATATATTTTTTTTCTGGGGTGAAATTCAATTGTCAAAATAGCAATACCATAAATCAGTGGTTTCAGCTGTGGCTGGCCAAGTTTAATAGTGTCCGGCAAAGGATATATTACTTTTTGCGGTGAAATTCAGTTGCAAAAATAGAAATACAGTAAAACTGTTGTTCCAGCTGTTGCAGGCTTCGTTTAAATCTGTCCGTAAAAGGGTATATTATTTTCTGGGTTAAAAGTCAGTAGCAAAAATAGAAATACAGTAAATCTGCTGTCCCAGCAGAGGCTGGCCAAGCTTAATAGTGTCCGGCAATGGATAGATTTGTTCTGGGGTGAAATTTAATGGCCAAAATAGCAATATCCTGAATCTGGTGTTCCACCTGTGACTGGACAATTTCCCTAGTGTCCATCAAAGGATATATTATTTTCTGGGGTGAAAGTCAGTAGCAAAAATAGAAATACAGTAAATCTGGTGTCCCAGCAGTGGCTGGCCAAGTTTAATAGTGTCCGGAAAAGGATATATTTTGTTCTGGGGTGAAATTCAATTGCCAAAATAGCAATACCATAAATCAGTGGTTTCAGCTGTGGCTGGCAAAGTTTAATAGTGTCCTGCAAAGGATATATTTTGTTCTGGGGTGAAATTCAATTGCCAAAATAGCAATACCATAAATCAGTGGTTTCAGCTGTGGCTGGCCAAGTTTAATAGTGTACGGCAAATGATATATTATTTTCTGGGGTCAAATTCAGTTGCAAAAATAGCAATACCATAAATAAAATAACCGAAAGTGGCCTTCTCCAGTGGTGGGTGATATGACGCCTTATTCCTTGCTGTGGGACCTCTCTCCTCTGTCTGTGTGCTGGGGCCTAAATAACTGAAAGTGGCCTTCTCCAGTGGTGGGTGATATAACGCCTGATTCTCTGCTGTGGGAACTCTCTCCTCTGTCTGGGTGCTGGGGCCTAAATAACTGAAAGTGGCCTTCTCCAGTGGTGGGTGATATGACGCCTTATTCCTTGCTGTGGGACCTCTCTCCTCTGTCTGGGTGCTGGGGCCTAAATAACTGAAAGTGGCCTGCTCCAGTGGTGGGTGATATGACGCCTTATTCCTTGCTGTGGGACCTCTCTCCTCTGTCTGGGTGTTGGGGCCTAAATAACTGAAAGTGGCCTTTTCCAGTGGTGGGTGATATGAAGCCTGATTTTATGCTATGGGACCTCTCTCCTCTGTCTGGGTGCTGGGGCCGAAATAACAGAAAGTAACCTTCTCATTGTGCCACTCTGTGGTTTTGTTATGCCTCTGCCATCTCCAGACTCTGTCATTTTACTGCTCTGTGGTCTCCTCATGCTGCTGCCACCTCCCCACTCTGTTAGTGTGCCACTCTGTGGCCCACTCATGCTGCTGCCACCTCCAGACTCGGTAATTGTGCCACTCTTTGGCCTACTAATGCTACTGGAACCTCCGCACTCTGTCATTGGCCTCCTAATACAGCCACCACCTCCAGATTCTGTCATTGTGCCACTCTATTGTCTCCTCATCCTGCTGGCACCTCAAGACTCTGTCATTGTGCCGCTGTGAGCTACTCATGCTTCCGCGACCTCTATACACTGTCATTGTGCCACTCTGTGGTCTCCTCATGCTTACGCCATCTAAATACTCTGTCAGTGTGCAGCTCTCTGGTCTCCTTATGCTTTTTCAATCTCTATACTCTGTCATTGTGTCGCTCTGTGGCCTACTCATGCTGCCGCCACCTCCAGACTTAGCCATTGTGCTGCTCTGTGGTCTCCTCATGCTGCTGCCCCCTTCCCACTCTGTCATTGTGCGGCTCTGTGGCCTTCTCATGTTGCTGCCCCCTCCAGACTCTGTCATTGTGCCACTCTATGGTCTCCTCATGCTTACGCATACACCTCTTTCTGGTTGCTGGGACCTAAATAACTGAAAGTGGCCTTCTCCAGTGGTGGGTGATATGACGCCTTATTCCTTGCTGTGGGACCTCTCTCCTCTGTCTGGGTGCTGGGGCCGAAATAACTGAAAGTGGCCTTCTCCAGTGGTGGGTGATATGACGCATGATTCTCTGCTGTGGGACCTCTCTCCTCTGTCTGGGTGCTGGGGCCGAAATAACTGAAAGTGACCTTCTCCATTGGTGGGTGACTTGAAGCTTGATTCTCTGCTATGGGACCTCTCCCCAATTGATATTGGTTAATTTTTATTTATTTTATTTTAATTCATTTCCCTAGTCACATTTGTTTTCAAGGCATTTGCCTACATTTCGCTGCCTTTTGCAGCCCTCTAGCCCTTTCCTGGACTATTTTAAAGCCTTTTTAATGCCCAAAAGTTCGGGTCCCCATTCAATGGGGTTCGGGATGAAGTTCGGGTCGAGTTCGAATCCCGAACATTTTCGGGAAGTTCGGCCGAACTTCTCGAACCCGAACATCCAGGTGTTCGCTCAACTCTAGTGGTCAGGTACCCCTACGGCCTGCACTGCATACCTGACAGTGAAATCAATTCATTAAATCCATCTGTTAGATTCTGGGGGGACAAATAAAAATTTTTCATATGGAAATCAGGTACAGACACACAAGAGTTTATTGCACAAACTAAAGCCAAGGAAGGAAGCACAGGCAAAACATGAGCTCTATGTACCGTCAACACAGTGGGAGAAAACCCACACTGCGCCACTGTCTAGTAATACTCCAGAGGGGCGTGACTAAGCAACTCCTGGTATTCACTAGGGCACCAGATAGTAGGGTTAGGCTTTACTGCAGGAAGTTGCCACGGTCCACTCCAGAGCGTGAACTAGACAGTGACAACAGGAACGAATGGACAACAGGCACCAGAAGGTACCGATGGTACATAGGCAAACATAACATAGACAGGCAAATGCAAACAAGGCAACTAATAAAACAAGCAGGAGTTATGCGCAAGGATACAGGAGTGGCAATGAGCAGAGAAGGACTTGCTCCACCAGTAATATACTGCATGGCCTTGCCCATAGCACTCTGCAGCAAGTAAAGCTGCAGCAAGGCCTTGCTGAACAGAGTATCCCCTAAAGCAGAGACAGAGTCCTCCATACGGAGGAACGAATACGATATAGGGGAAGACAGACACAAAACAAGACAGGCAAGACTAATCAGGGCAGAGGCATAAAGACATAATAATAAACACAAAGTGACTCAAACATAACTTGCAGAACTAATAGCAGAAGCACAGGAATAAGGACGACAATGAGCAAGTAGGCGAACCCACAGTACACAGACAGACACGGATCCCATGGGTCAGCAGCATGGGAGACAGAGTACGAACCAGGAGCAGGACAGGACAAACACACACCAGGAGAGCTGACCCAGAACTGAAGAACTAAGGGAACATAAGCCTTATATACAGATTCCATGAGTGCAGCAGAGAGGCCACACCCATGGAGCAGACAGAGAGGATTAACTCCTAATAGGCACACAGGGGAGTTAACACATACAGAACCACATAAAACACACAGAAACGGAACTGCAGCGAGGAGCTGCAGTAGAGCATGGACAGAAGGTCACAGCCAGAGGTAGCGACTGTGACAGCATGGCTCCCGTTAAGAGGAGAGCGTTCCCGTAACAGCAACACAGGCCTCAGGTAAACCTGCAATGGAACAGGCCATTATCATTTATGTAGGCCCTAGCACCCAGACAGAGGTGAGCGGTCCCATAACAGCAAAACAGACATCATGTTACCCAGCAATGGAACAGGCCACTTTCAGCAATTTAGGCCCTAGCACCCAGACAGAGGAGAGAGGTTCCATAACAGCAAATCAGGCATCATGTCACCCACCAATGCAGCAGGTGATTATCATTAATGTAGGCCCCTGGCACCCAGACAGAGGAGAGAGGTCCCATAACAGAAAAACAGGCATCGTGTCACCCACCAATGCAACAGGTCACTTTCAGCAATTTAGGCCCTGGCACCCAGACAGAGAAGAGAGGTCCCATAACATAAAAACATGCATCATGTCACCCACTAGTGCAGCAGGCGATTATCATTAATGTGGGCCCTTAGCACCCAGACAGAGCTGAGAGGTCCCATAACTGCAAAACAGACATCATATCACCCACCAATGTAGCAGGCGATTATCATTAATGTAGGCCCCTGGCACCCAGACAGAGAAGAGAGGTCCCATAACAGCAAAACAGGCATCCTATCACCCATCAATGGTGCAGGCGATTATCATTAATGTAGGCCCCTAGCACCCAGACAGAGGAGAGAGGTCCCATAACAGCAAAACAGGCATCATGTCACCCACCAATGTAGCAGGCGATTATCATTAATGTAGGCCCCTGGCACCCAGACAGAGAAAAGAGGTCCCATAACAGCAAAACAGGCATCATGTCACCCACCAATGAAGCAGGCGATTATCATTAATGAAGGCCCCTGGCACTCAAACAGAGGAGAGAGGTCCCAAAACAGCAAAACAGGCATCATGTCACCCACCAATGCAACAGGCCACTTTCAGGAATTTAGGCCCTAGCACCCAGACAGAGGAGAGAGGTCCCATAACAGCAAATCAGGCATCATGTCACCCACCAATGGTGCAGGCGATTATCATTAATGTAGGCCCCTAGCACCCAGACAGAGGAGAGAGGTCCCATAACAGCAGCACAGGCCTCAGGTCAACCTGCAAAGGAAAAGGCCATTATCATTTATGTAGGCCCTGACACCCAGACAGAGGAGAGGTAATTTGACAGCAAAATGAGGTTAATGTCTCCCACCAATACAGCAGGCGATTAAACAAAATATAGGCCCCTGACACCCAGACAGAGGAAAGGGTCATTTGTCAGCCAAAAGAGGTTAATGTCTCCAACCAATGCAGCAGGCGATTAAACAAAATATAGGCCCCTGACACCCAGACAGAGGAGAAGTCATTTGACAGTAAAAAGAGGTTAATGTTACGCACCAAAGCAGCAGGTGATTAGCTGAAATGTAGGCCCCTGGCACCCAGACAGAGGAGAGGTTCATTCAACTTGGGGTTGCCCACAAAATAATGGTACAATTAAAAAAAGAGGATTCAATAAAGAAGTGCCCTGGAGTACAAGAATGTATGGTTGAGGGCGCGGCAGTTATAAATGTCTATTCTGCACAAGGTACGGACAAGTCCTGTGGGATCCATTTCTAGTTCATTTTAATGAACGTGAGCTTGTCCACGTTGGCTGTGGACAGGCGGTGTGTTTGTCTGTAATGACGTCCCCTGCAGTGCTAAATACACATTCAGACAATACACTGCCTGCAGGGCAGGCCAGCACCTCCAAGGCATAAAGGGCAAGCTCTGGCCATGTGGATAATTTGGACACCCAGAAGTTGAATGGGGCAGAACCATCAGTGAGTACGTTGAGGCATGTGCACACGTACTTTTCCACCATGTTGTTGGAATGTTGCCTCCTGCTAACACGTTCCCTATCAGCTGGTGGTCCAGTTTGCTGTGGTGCGGTGAAAAAACTTTCCCACATCTCGGCCAAGCTAACCCTGCTGTCTGAGGAGCTGTCCGTGACACATCTGCGTTGGCGACCTCTTCATCCTCCTCTTCTGCCTCTGCCTTAGCCTTGTGCTTCCACTTGTCCCCCGTGTCAGTTGGGAATGCCCTCAGGAGCGCATCTACCAGCGTGGGCTTGTAGTCACGCATCTTCCTATCACGCTCCAGTGTGGGAATTAAGGTGGGCACATTGTCCTTGGGGATCCAGCAGGATGGCAACCCAGTAGTCAGCACAATTTAAAATGTGGGCAACTCTGCTGTAGCTGCGCAGACACTGCAGCATGTAGTCGCTCATGTGTGCCAGGCTGCCTAGAGGTAGCGATAAGCTGTCCTCTGTAGGTGGTGTATCGTCTGTGTCCTCCGTATCCCCCCAGCCATGCTCTAGTGATGGCCCTGAGCTGCGTAGGGTGCCACCCTGCAGTGAAACCAGTTCCTCCTCCTCTACCTTATCCTCCTCCTCCTCCTCGTCCTCCAGAAGTGTGCCCTGGCTGTCCACATGTGTACCTGGACTCTGCTGGTGTAGGAACCCACCCTCTGAGCCACTTCTTTTTGACCTGCCTTAAACCCTGTGAAATGCCCCCTCTTCCTCCTCCTCCTGTGCAGCATCCTCTTCCATCATCGCCATAATATTTTTTTCAAGGAGACATAGAAGTGGTATTGTTATGCTATCAATGGTGTCATCAGCACTGGCCATGTTGGTTGAGTACTCAAAACAGGGCAACTGGGCACACAGGTCTCGCATGGAGGCCCAATCATTAGCGGTGAAGTCGTGCTGTTCCACAGTGCGACTGACACTTGCATACTGCATCTGAAACTCCACTATAGCCCGCTGTTGCTTCCAGCATATGTAAGGTGGAGTTCCACCTGGTGAGCATGTTGCATATGAGGTGTTGAGCAGGAAGGCCGAAGTTACGCTGCATCGCAGACAGGCTAGCAGCAGCAGGGTGAGAACGGCGAAAGCAAGCACATACGGACCGCACTTTCAGCAGCAGCTCTGACATGTAGAAATTCAGCACATACGCCAGGCAAGGGATGTGCGTCAAACTGAGATTTTGCTTATTATCGCACACCACCAGGCCGGGCTTGAGGCTCACCAGCAGCAACCACTCATCAGTCTGCTGTTCTATGCCCCTCCAAAGCTACTGTGCAGTGTGGGGTTTGTCACCCAATCACATGAGTTTTAAAAGCGCCTGGTGACCTTTACCCCGGGCTGTGCTGAAGTTGGGGGTGAGGTGCTTTTGATGACCAGATGTGGGGGTGGTAGAAGAGGAGTAGGAAGAGGATGATGTGGAGTAGGAGGAGAAAGCAACAGGAGGCAAAGAATAATGCCCTGCGATCCTCAGTGGTGGAAGGACATGCGCCAAACCGCTATCGGCCTCGGGCCCAGTCGCAACTACGTTTACCCAGTGTACAGTTAGGGAGATATAGTGACCCTGGCCGTGCTTACTGGTCCATGTATCTGTGGTTATGTGGACCTTGCCACAGATGGCGTTGCGTAGCGCACACTTGATTTTATCCTCCACTTGGTTGTGAAGGGAAGGGACGGCTCACCTGGAAAAGTAGTGGTGGCTGGGAACAACATACTGGGGGACAGCCACGGCCATCAGCTGTTTAAAGCAGTCCATCTCCACCAGACGGAATGACAGCATTTCAAAAGCCAGTAATTTTGAAATGCTGGCATTCAGGGCCAGGGCTCGAGGGTGTGTAGGTGGGTATTTCCTCCTTCTCTCCAATGTTTAGGAGATGGACAACTGAATGCTGCCATATGACATGGTGGAGATGCTTGGTGATAGTGTCGTATGTGGTGGTGTTGGTGGAACATCCTCTGTTTGCTGGTCGCCAGGTGCCACGGTGATGCCAGAGGTGGAGGGAGAGGCCTAGCCAGCATCAGAAGAGGGAGCAGGGGGAGCATGAGAGAGTTCCTTGTTTTTAAGGTGTTTACTCCACTGCAGTTCATTCTTTGCATGTAGATGCCTGGTCATGCAGGTTGTGCTCAGGTTAAGAACGTTTATGCCTCGCTTTAGGCTCTGATGGCACAACATGCAAACCACTCGTGTCTTGTCATCAGGACATTGTGTGAAGAACTGCCACGCCAATGAACTCCTTGGAGCAGGCCTTGGTGTGCTCGGTGCCTGAGTGCGGTGGACAGTAGCAGGCGTACTGTCTCTGGAACGGCCACTGCGTTTTTGCATCCTACTCCCTCTTTTGCTGTGCTGCTGCATCTGTGCGACCACCAGCTCTTCCTCAGAACTGCACGCCTCACTAGCACGACCTTCAGTCCAGTCTGGGTCTAGGACTTCATCATCCACATCATCTTCCAGCCATTCATGACCCCTGCCCTCCTCGTCGGTCTGCACATTGCAGAAAGCCACAGCAGTTGACACCTGTGTTTCGTCATCATCAGAGACATTTTGCGGCGGTATTCCCATGTCCTCATCCTGCAACAAAAGTGGTTGCGCATCAGTGCATTCAAGGTCTTCCTCTTCTGGGGCAAGGCTAGGTGGATGGGCCCGGGAAACCCTGCCAACAGAGTCATCAAAAAGCATGAGACTTTCCTGCATGATTTGGGGCTCTGACTCCTTGGCTGATTTGCAAGGGGGTGAGGTGGAAGACTGATGTGCATGGGCTGCAGGTGCCAACTCTGAGCTTTCTGCAGAGGACTGGGTTTTAGATACTGTGAAGGAACTGGAGGCACTGTCAACCACCCAATCTACTATCGCCTGTACGTGTTCTGGCTTCACCATCCATAGAGCGACATTTGGGCCTAACAAATAACGCTGCAGATTCTGTCGCCTACTCGCACCAGAGGAAGGTGTTTGACTTGGAGCAGTAGTTGGCGCTGAACAGCCAAGTCCTCTCCCAGCAACAGGAGTTCCACCAACACCACCACGACCATGCCCACATCCCATATTGATGTTCTTCTCATTATTTGCGTTCACTCACCAAGCTGAAAGATTGGTCTCTCTCGGGTATCAATTTACCTGCCACTAGTTGACAATTACGTTCGATAAGGCAGTGCCCGTGTCATAAAAATGCTCTGTGGACCCAGACAAATGTTTTTTGGGCCCAAAATACACTGATTCTCATTTTCTTAGCGGAAATGTAAATGAGATTTAAAATAGGTATTTGTACGCTGTATGCACAGCTGCTTTGTGAACTAAGAACACAGCTTTTTTTCCCTAAAACACTCTAATGCACTATTTCAGTACTGGGATTTAAAACAGATATTTGTACACTGTATGCACAACTGCTTTGTGGCCCTGGAATACCGCCTTTTTCCCAAAAATACACTGATGCACTATTTCACTGCAGAAATGTAAGATATGTATTTGTACGCTGTATGCACAACTGCTCTGTGGACCAAGAACGCTGCTTTTCCCCCCAAATTCACAAATGCACTATTTAACGGCTGGAAATTAAACGTAGGTATTTGTACACTGTATGCACAACTGCTTTGTGAACCAAGAACACCACTTTTTGTCCCTAAAACACATGAATGCACTATTTCAGTGCTTAGATTTAAAATAGGTATTTATACACTGTATGCACAACTGCTTTGTGATTCTGAACCAAGAACACACTGATGCACTATTTCATTGCAGAAATGTAAAATAGGTATTTGGGAGGTGTATTTTAAACTGCTTTGTGGACCAGGAATACTGCTTTTTTCCCTAAAACACAGTAATGCACTGAAATTTTAGTGCTGAGATTTAAAATAGGTATTTGTACGCTGTATGCACAACTGCATTGTGAACCAAGAACACTGCTTTTTCCCCCAAATTCACAAATGCACTATTTAACGGCTGGAAATTAAATGTAGGTATTTGTACACTGTATGCACAACTGCTTTGTGAACCAAGAACACCACTTTTTATCCCTAAAACACATGAATGCACTATTTCAGTGCTTAGATTTAAAATAGGTATTTATACACTGTATGCACAACTGCTTTGTGAACCAAGAACACACTGATGCACTATTTCACTGCAGAAATGCAAAATATGTATTTGGGCGGTGTATTTTAAACTGCTTTGTGGACTAGGAATACCGCTTTTTTCCCTAAAACACAGTAATGCACTATTTCAGTGCTGAAATTAAAAATAGGTATTTGTACACTGTTTGCACAACTGCTCTGTGAACCAAGAACACGGCTTTTCTCCCCAAAATGCACAAATGCACTATTTACCGGCTGGAATTTAAATGTAGGTATTTGTACACTGTATGTACAACTGCTTTGTGAACCAAGAACACGGCTTTTTTTCCCCCTAAAATACTCTGATGCATTATTTCACTGCAGAAATGTAAAATATGTATTTGTACGCTGTATGCACAACCGCTTTGTGAACCAAGAACATGGCTTTTTTCCCTAAAACACACTAATGCACTATTTCAGTGCTGAGATTTAAAATAGGTATTTGTTCTCTGTATGCACAGCTGCTTTGTGAACTAAGAACATGGCTTTTTTCTCTAAAACACACTAATGCACTATTTCAGTGCTGAGATTTAAAATGGATATCTGTACACTGTATGCATGACTGCTTTGTGGGCCTGGAATACCATTTTTTTCCCAAAAATACACTGATGCACTATTTTACTGCAGAGATGCAAAATATGTATTTGTACACTGTATACACAACTGCTTTGTGGACCAAGAACACAGCTTTTTTTCCCAAAACTCACAAATGCACTATTTAACGGCTGGAAATTAAACTTAGGTACTTGTACGCTGTATGCTCAACTGCTTTTTGAACCAAGAACACGGCTTTTTGTCCCTAAAACACACTAATGCACTGTTCCAGTGCTGAAATTTAAAATAGGTATTTATACACTGTATGCACAACTGCTTTGTGAACCAAGAACACGTTTTTTCCCCTAAAACACAGTAATGCACTATTTCAGTGCTGAAATCTAAAATAGGTATTTGTACGCTGTATGCACAACTGCTTTGTGGACCAGGAATACCTATTTTTTTTACCTAAAACACACTAATGCACTATTTCAGTGCTAAGATTTAAAATAGTTATTTGTACGCTGTATGCACAACTGCTTTGTGGACCTGGAATACCGATTTTTTCCCAAAAATACTCTGATGCACTATTTCACAGCAGAAATGTTCCTCTCAATCACATAGATGTCGCTGGCCTGAAACAGGCTTTTTTTTAAATTGCTGCGCTACGATTGGTTAGTCTGCAGAAATAAAACAATAGGACCGCTTACTAGCAAGGGAACACTCTGATTGGTCCCTTGCCGGCTTACCACGTGTGTCTGCTTCTGGGGAGAGCGGAGACTCCGAGGCTGTGACACTTTATAATGTCACAGCCCCGAGAAGAAGCAGTTTGGGCGTGGCCGTATGTCAAAATGCAGCAAGTCACTTGTTATTTGGTTGTTATTTGAGTTAAAACACCCACAACACATATTATTTACCCTCCTGGCGGGGGGTGGTCACCAGCTCCTCCTCCTCATGAGAACCGGGGTGGTCTGGGGGTCGGGCATCCTCATGCTGTGGGGTAGGGGCAGAGGATCCGGCCTGCTCCTGCTCCTCCTCCCCCGGGATCACCTATAATGACAAAATTTACATAAGTTTTAAAAACCTCATAAAGCATAACTGTACATATACATTACAGAGTGTTGGTGAAAGATACAAAAGTTATGTAAGCATTGTACCTGGGCAGATTTTGTTTTGGATCTCAGTGATCCGATCCTGGTGTCCCTGCTTCAGGACGGACCACTTTTTTATAATGGCCATCTGCCTGTGTTTCCCATTGTGGTCATGATATAGCTCAGAACCGATCCTCCTCAGGATCCGCTGCTTCTCCAAGTGGGACATAGTGGTGTCATATTTCATCTTTAGCATTCGCTGCAGGAAAAATTCAACCATATAATCCTAAATTTTTAAAATAAAAGTATTGGAAATTAATGTCATCATCTCAACACAACAAAAAAATATTTGAGTGTTTTAAAGTAAAATATTAGATTTAATGTTAAAGTTACAAAATCGGATTATATTGAAATTGTATGTGTGTGGGTTATGAGCAATCGGATATTGGCCATCTGAGGAGAGATGTACCTGTCTAGTGAGGTGACGGTACCAGCAAATAATGGATGCATATTAGAATCCAAAGACTGTGTGTGTGTGTGGGTAGGGATATACACTGTGGGGTATACGGTGTGGGGTATACAATGTGGGGTATGCACTGTGGGGTATATAGTGTGGGGTATACACTGTGGGGTACATACTGTGGGGTATATAGTGTGGGGTATACAATGTGGGGTATGCACTGTGAGGCAGGAAAATGGATGTGCATTGTGCATATTAGAGATATTTCTCCGCTATCTATACATACATGCTACCAGACATAGTGGTGTCATGTCATAACAATACTTAGTGCCCCTATCATTAACCCCTTCACGCCAAATGACATAGCTGTATGTCATCGGGCGGTTGGTTAAACATGGCAGCTGCTCTTGGCTGATGCGGGCGCCATAGCCGCGACCGCCAGTAATGTCGATCAAGAACTTTGAACCCCTCAAATGCCGTGGTCAATCATGAACATGGTATCTGCATGCGTCAAAAAAATAAAGTTTTACTTTAGGTTTTAGCTGGACCTCCCGTGTGGCAATCTGAGGAGCCGGAGCCTGTATGCAGCAGCCTCGCTCTTTGTGAATGACTTGAGGCTGCTGCATAGTGTATTGGAGTCTATGATAATAGCAATTAGATGACTGATTGTTATATTTCCCTATGGGAACTATCTAAAAGTAAAAAATAATAAACCAAAAAATTCAAATCACAACCCTTTTCCCAATTTTTTTCAAAATAAATAAATAAAAAAATACACATCATGGGATGGCGCAGAAAGAAAGGATTGCCATACGGTTTTTAAAAAGGCAGATTTTGCTGGACTGTTTTTTTGACACCATGTCCCATTTGAAGCCCCCCTGATGCACCCCTACAGTAGAAACTCCAAGAAAGTGACCCCCATTTTAGAACCTACGGGATAAGGTGGCAGTTTTGTTGGTACTATTTTAGGGTACATATGATTTTTTGTTGCTCTATATTACACGTTTTGTGAGGCAAGGTAACAAGAAATAACTGTTTTGGCACAGTTTTAATTTTTTGTTATTTACAACATTCATCTGACAGGTTAGACCATGTGGTATTTTTATACGGCATTTTGTCACGGACGCGAAGATACCAAACTTTTTTTTTTTTTATGATTCTTTAGTGTCTCCACATTCTGAAAGACATAGTTTATTTATTTTTTGGACGACTGTCTTGTGTAGAGGCTCATTTTTTTGGGGATGAGATGACGGTTTGATTGGCACTATTTTGGGCTGCGTATGACTTTTCGTTTGCTTGCTATTACACCTTTTGTGATGTAAAGTGTCAAAAAAAAAGGCTAACAAAAAAACCTCTGGCTTTGACAGGGTTAATATGCACTGAAGCAAGATAACGTGTGAATTTGTATAAATACATTGAAATAACAAGCATGTGATATGTAATACAATGCTGTAATGTTAAATTACTTACAGTGATCAGATCTTCCTCAACTTTTTTTAAATTGCTTGAGACCATTTTTAAGCGAGGCACACACGAAGACTTTACTGCGCTTAGAGCTTCAAACTGTCAACAAACTCGCAAGACAAAGCCACGACTGTATAGGCTCACACGATAGAAACACCATGTGCATATTGCGAATGCAACTTAGGCAACTTCCTATTGGTTGCCTTGATAGAATGAACGATTATTGAGAATATACCCCCCTGTAAGTTGGATGAGCAATGCGAGTAAACTTACTTAAATTGCTCGCATTGCGAATCCAACTTAGTTCTGTGCATAGGCAAAGTTTTCCTAATAATGGTTGGCTTGCTAGAATAAATGAATATGACGGAGACGAATATAGCGTTATATTCTCTATATTCCTTAATTCTAGCAAGCCAACCATTAGGAACGTTGCCTATACACAAAATTAAGTTGGATGCGCAATGCGAGTAATTTAAGTAAGTTTACTCGCATTGCGCATCCAACTTAGGAAACCTTCCGATTGGCAATTGCAAATTGAAGTTGCCTAAAGCCTATTCCATGCTCTAAGTTGGATGCACAATGCGTGTAATATTCTCGCATTGCGCATTCAACTTAGTTGGCTTGCTTGCTAGAATTAACGAATATAACGTATACGAATATAGCGCTATATTCTCTATATTCGTTAATTCTAGCAGGCCAACCATTAGGAACGTTGCCTATACACAAAATTAAGTTGGATGGGCAATGCGAGTAATTTTAGAAAGTTTACTCGCATTGCGCATCCAACTTTTACCATGGTCTAGATAACCGTGATTCTGAAATCCGACAGTACATTCTAGCATGGAGGCGTTCCCATGGTGATGGGGACGCTCCATGTGCACAGGAAGTTGGCACTCGGCAACGAGCACTGACTGGAGCAAGCAAGGAGCATGGAGTCCCCCGGACATGTAAGAAGAACTGCTTTTGGGAAGTGGAAACAACTTTAAAAAAAAAAATGAATATTCGAATTAACGAATATATAGCACTATATTCTAAATATTTGCTAATTAGCGAAGTGCCGATATTCGCGATAAAAATTCGCCATTCGAATATTCGCGATCAACACTACTCAGTAACAGATGGATTTTTTTTTAAAAATCCTTCGCAGTGGCTGGGAACATAAATGTAGGATTGCAGAAGCACCCTCCCTCAGTATTGGCTGTATCTTGAGAATTGCACAACAACAGGTTCTACAGATTTCTTCCCTAATCTCTCCCTGAGAGCACAGGCACCAAACTTTCCCTAGACTAACACCAGCAGAGTGACGTGCGGCACTACATGACTCCAGCTTATAAAGAGGCTGGGTCACATGCTGCACTCGGCCAATCACAGCCATGCCATTAGTAGGCATGGCTATGATGGCTGCTTAGGGCAAAGATGTAAAACGCTTACTGATTCGCTGCTGTGCATCCCTTCAAAAAGCGTGCAGAATCGCCGAACAACGGACCCGAAAATGTTTATGAAAATATTTGGGTTCCGGTCCGTGTCCCGAACACCCTAAAATTCGGTATGACCCTGAACTATACAGTTCGGGTTCACTCAACCCTACTGATGATGTTTTATTTTATATACAACATACTAATACCACACTGAGGATTTTTCAAGCTGTTAACTCATTTGGCAAAGTGTCAGGCCTCGATATCAATTGGTTCAAAACGATTCTCTTGCCTTTAGACAGATAGAACCTCTTAGGCTACTTACTCGCTAGCGTTTTGGCTTTCCGTTTGTGAGATCCGTTCAGGGCTCTCAAAAGCTGTCCAAAATGGATCAGTTTTGCCCTAATGCACACTGAATGGAAAAGGATCTGCTCAGAATGCATCAGTTTGCCTCCATTCAGTCACCATTCTGCTCTGGAGGCGGACACCAAAACGCTGCCTGCAGGGTTTTGCTGTCTGCCTGACGAAGCAGAGCCAAACTGATTCATTCTGGCACACAATGTAAGTCAATGGGGACGATCCACGTCTCTGACACAATTTGGAACAATAGAAAACGGATCTATACCCCATTGACTTTCAATGGTGTTCAAGAAGGATCCGTCATGACTATAGAAGACATAATACAACCGGACCCATTCATGACGGATTCATGCGGTTGTATTATTGTAACTGAAGCGCTTTTGCAGATCCATTATGGATCCCCAAAAATGCTAGTGTGAAAGTAGCCTTACTGAGGAGTTGGGTAGCAATTTGACAATCTCTGTTTTATTTGAATACTTGGCGATCACTATTTGTTCTAAGATTGAAGATTTTTTACAGCTTAATTTGATCCCATTGATCACAAAATTGAGATCTAAAATACAGATATGGCTCTGACTCCCCTTGTCTAGAGCTGATGAAATATCTTTGGTGAAGAAGATGATTCTACATCAACTATTGTATGTCCTCAGGAACTCCCCAGTGTGGATTAATGATAGATAGAGATGTTGCAAACATAAAATTTTCCGATCGCGAATGGCGAATGCGAACTTCCCCAAATGTTCGCGAACCGGCGAACCGGGCGAACCACCATAGACTTCAATTGGCAGGCGAATTTTAAAACATGAGCCTACAGCCATTGTGCATGAGTGTTCAGTAACGTGGCCAAAAAATACCCAGCTCCGCAGAGACTGTCCTCTTTTTTTAAAATTAATCTATGTTTTGTCCCCTATCAGGGGCTGGTGTATGAAATAGATTTTAGGAACCGGGAGATGGAAAAAGATGGTTGGTCGGTCCTTTTCCTTCCAATTTGGGGCACTGCGCGTGCGCCGTGCAATGTACTGTGCCACCCTATATGAGTGGTGTGTTAAGTAGTACTATTCCCATCATTTTAATCCATGTTACGTCCCCTATCAGGGGACGTGTATCGAATTGGATTTTAGGAACCGGGAGATGGAAAAAGATGATTGGTCGGTCCTCTTACTTCCAATTTGGGGCACTGCGCGTGCGCCGCGCACTGTACTGTGCCACCAATTCAAATAGTGTGAACTACTAGTCTTACCATTTTAAGCTTTGTTAAGTCCCTTATCAGGGGACGTGTATTGAATTAAATCCTTGCATGGGGAGATAGAGAAAAAAGCTTGCTCTGTCCGCTTCCTTCAAATTTTGGGCACTTGCAATGGAATTTGCCACCAATGCAACTAGTGTTAACTAAGTACTATTTCTATCAGTTTAATCTCTGTTTTGTCCCTTATCAGGGCCAGGGCCGGTGTTGTGAATAGATTTTTGGAACGGGGAGATGGAAAAAGACCCATGCTCGGTCCGCTTCGTTTGAATTGTAGGTCACTGCGCGTTCACCGTGCAATGTACTGTGACACCCTATATGAGTGGTGGGCAGTGGGCACAGTACAGTCTTAGGGCCTGACACAAACTGGCAGGCAACTGTAATTATATTAAAGGGTAAAAATTAAATGACTTTTTTATCTGCATGGTACTGTGCCACCCGATATGAGTGGTGGGCACTGGAAGTGGGCACAGTACAGTCTGTGGGCCTGATACTCACTGGCAGGCAACTGCAATTATATTAAAGGGTAAAAATGAAATGACTTTTTTATCTGCAAGGTACTGTGCCACCCTATATGAGTGGTGTGCACACAGTACAGTTTGTGGGCCTGCGGCCTCTCACACACAGGCAGGCAACTAATATATATATATATATTTATATTTTTATATATATATATATATATATATATATATATTTAAAAACAATAAATAAAAGCAGACTGATGTACCAGCCCCAAAAAGGGCTTTTTGGGGTGCTGTCAGGATGCTGTCCTTACAGCAGATGGCCCCTTTCACACGAGCGAGTTTTCCACGCGGGTGCAATGCGTGACGTGAACGCATAGCATCCGCACTGAATCCTGACCCATTCATTATAATGGGTCTGTGTACATGAGAGCTTTTTTTCACGCATCACTTGTGCGTTGTGTGAAAATCGCAGCATGTTCTATATTCTGTGTTTTTCACGCAGCCCTAGCCCCAAAGAAGTGAACGGGGCTGCGTGAAAAACGCATTGCATCCGCAAGCAAGTGCGGGTGTGTTGCGTTTTTCACTGATGGTTGCTAGGAGATGTTTGTAAACCTTCATTTTTTTATCACGCGCGTGAAAAAAGCATCAAAACGCATTGCACCCGCGCTGAAAAATCTGAACAACTGAATGGCTTTGCCTGTAAAATCGTACAGTTTTCACTGAACGCATCCGCAACGCATCCGGACCTAAGGCCCCATTCACACATCCGCAATTTTTGTCTGCATCCATTCCGCAATTCTACAGAATGGATGCGGACCCATTCATTGTGAATGGGGCCGGACGTGATGCGAAGAGCACACTATGTGCTCTCCGCTTCCGCATTTGCGGAGCCGCGGCCCCGAACTTCCGGGTTTCGGCCCCAAAACATCCTGCCGCGGCTCCGCAAAAGATAGAGCATGTCCTATTCTTGTCCGCAGCCTGCTGACAAGAATAGGCATCTTTATGGGGAGTGCCGGCATAGTGTGTTGTGAATCCGTGTGAATTGGGCCTAATCTGGACAAGCTCGTGTGAAAGAGGTCAATGAGTCTTTGAGGACTGGAGTGGACACAGAACACTGGCCTAGCTAACCCTTTCCCTATTAATTCAGCAGCAGCAGCACTCTCCCTGCTCTAACTAACACTGCAGCTTCAGAATGAATCTAAGATGGATGCTTTCCTTGCTTTTTGATAGGAGGTGGGAGGGTCTGGGAGGAAGAGTATGCTGATCGGGTGGAATGTGTCTGCTGAATGTGAGGTACATGGTCAAAGTTTGCTCAATGATAAAGTATAGGGGGCGAATCGAACATCGCATATGTTCGCCCGCCGCTAACAGTTCGGGACATATCTAATGATAGATTATTTAAATTGATATTGAGAGTTATTAATGATCTACTCTGAGGGAGAAAGCAAGCAAGGCTCAAATTGAAGAACTTTTACAAACCGTTGGAACAGGGAGGATTAAATCTTCCCTGTTTCAAGGGTTATTTCATTGCATCGCATCTATGGCTGTATTATAAATGGGAGAAGAGCCCACTTTGTAGAAATTTGGTCAAGAATTCCTCAAATGATAATATTTTTGTTTCATTGGAATCTGGTCAATTAAATAATTCCCAGCAGGAATATAGGGCAGTTGTGAAGTTATTTATGTCCTGGAGTACCATTAGAGACAGGTGTGGAATAGAGGGATCCCTTTTTTGTACGCCTCTTTGGCATAATTATTCCCTTTCGTCCTAACCAGCAGCACAAGTGGAGTATTTGCCCCTGTGAAGCTGGTCAGGACAGGCGGAATTTTTATTGAACAAAATTTTGCATCAGTAATTAATAAATTACCCCCCCCCCTATATAGCCCGTCCCACACAGGACAGGTTGCTTTTTTTCTGTCCTGTGGGTTTGGTCAGGCAGGCATGACTCTATTCTTAGAGTCTCTCCCCCTGTGTTTGGGGGGAAAAAATTAATTTTTCCTTTAGAATTTTATTCGATTTTTTCCTTTTTTTGCAGGTGCCTGGAGGAGACTGGTTGGCCAGCTGGTTGACTTTATCTGGAGCCGGTGTGGTGGAGAGGCCCTTACTCGCTGGTATTGTAGCTCGCTAGCTATGTCAGGGAGGGAGGCGCACACGTGACTACTCCGTGCGGCTCTCCCTCCTCCATATGTGCTCCTCCACTTGCTGTCTCCCTCCCTGCCCCTCTGTACCTGTACGCCTCCGTCCCGCTTGCGAAACGGGGACGGAGGCAGCCGGTGGGCTCTGCCGCGTGACCGGAAGTGCGTCACTGTGCACTTCCGGTCCACGGCAGCAGATACCTAGCGGGGGCAGTATAAGCCCCCTGGGACCCAAGTTTCTATTTTGCGCTGTTTCTCCCTATATTGGAGCCCCCTGAGACCCAGGGGAGAATATATTGTAAAATAATAAAAATATAGTTAAATTATATTCGGCCAGGAAAAAAAAAGTCGGATGGGGGTGGTTCTCATTCAGATCCTCCCTCCCCTTCCTGCTATTTAGGGGCAGACTGCTGGTGGGTCAGTGTTGCACTAAGCTTCTGTGTGCAGCCGACCTTGAGTGTTTGGCTGATCCTGGGGTTCTTTCCTCCTGTTACCGCCTCACAGCGGTAATGGGAAATAAAAGTATTTTCTCAGGCTCTGTTTAAGTTCTCAGTATGACGTCTCCTTCTCAGGGTAAGATTGACGTCTGATGTGAACCATTATGATGGGAGGTATTCTAATGGTGCCTTGTTTTATTTCTCAGGAAAGTCTGCTCACAAGCAAAAACATCTGGCTTGTTCTGGTTGCAGCAACCCGTTGCCAGACTCCTATGAGTTCCACCGGTGTCCAGGCTGTCGCCCTAGGCCGGCCAATCCTGAGCCTACTGTGGTGGAGATGTTCTCCTGGATGAAGGAGTTTATGGACACCTCCATTGCAGAGATCAAAGGGGTGGTCTCTAACAAGAGACCTAGACAGGCCTCTCCTGGCCCTGTTCCAATGTCCGAGGATGTGGTCTCGGTCAGGGATAATTCCTCCTCTGAGGAAGAAGATTCGGCTCTCCTCTTTCCAGCCGAAAAGACCCAGAGATTATTGCGCTCCATCAGGTCAAGGGACCAGGATGTTGAGCAAGGGGAAGCTCCACACTCAACCTCTAGGGGGCCTAGGGCCTTCAAAGTGGATGAGTCGCTTAAAAAACTGATGACCACAGAGTGGAAACATCCGGAGAAAGGTCCGGTTTTAACCAAAAGGTTTAAACTGATGTTCCCCCTACAGGATGGGGAAATCGCTGGATTGGATTCAGCCTCCTAAAGTGGATATGGCAATATCCAAGCTTTCTAAAAGAACCTTGGTGCCCGTTCGCGCGGGCACTCTCAGGATCCAGTCGGATCTAGATTCTGGAGTCGCCATAGACGACATTCTTGACTAGTTCAAGACTTTGCTATTAGGTATAGAATTTATGGCTGATGCTTCCCAGCAGCAGCTTAAGCTAGCTGCTAAATCTATGGCTTTGTCTGCAGCCAGAAGACGCCCTCTGTGGCTGAAGCCCTGGGTAGCAGACAATATGTCCAAATTCAACTTATGCGCTCTTCCCTATGAGCCTGGCAGGCTGTTCGGCTCCGAACTTTCCATCGGTTGATGGAAAACCTAGCTGACAAGAAGGGGAAATCTCTTCCTCAGCAATCCTTTCGAGGACGAGGAACAGGCAGTGGAGGAAGATTCCAGGGAAGAGAGTGAGACACTCCGAAGGCTATAAGAGGGGCAGAGGTCGCGGTCGCAGGAACCGCAGGGCTGATCAATGACTTTCGGCAGCCTACCACCTCCCCGTCCCCCCCCCCCACACTTCCACACGAGTCCCCCTGTTTGAAGAAAGAAATTCCAGATCCTTGGGTGTTGGAGGCCATCACATCCGGATACAGGATCGACTTTATTTCTCAACCTCAGGAGAGGTTCGTCCTTACAAGGTGTTTAGTACCCAGCAGACAGCTTGTCCTGGAGGACTCCGTACTCCAGTACATAGTCAAGGGGGCTTTAGATAAGGTTCCCCCGCGCGAGTGCGGTGAGGGAGTTTATTCTCCTATTTTTCTCGTTCCAAAGCCGTCAGGGGAGTGGCGCGTGATTATCGACCTGTGTTACCTAAATCAATTTATCAGAAGGAAGTGTTTCCGGTTGGAAACTATTCGTTCAGTCCTAAACATCCTGAACCCTGCAGACATGATGGTAACTATAGATCTGAAGGATGCATACCTTCATGTTCCTATCTATCCAGCGCACAGGAAGTATCTCAGAGTCGCTGTCTCTATAAAAGAGGTAGTGAAGCACTACCAGTTTGCTGTGCTGCCTTTCGGAATTTCGTCTGCGCCGCATACCTTCACAAAGGTTGCGGCTCCTGTGGTCGCCATTATTACTTCTAGGATTAGAAGTCGTCCCTTATTTAGACGATTGGCTTTTAAAAGCTGCATCCGCGGACGTATTACAAGTCCAACTTCAACAAGCTCTCCACACTCTGCAGAACCTCGGATGGCTCATAATCCTCGGGAGAGACTCCTCTCGTCCAATTTGAGGGAGTTGAGGGCGGTCAGGTTAGCCCTCAATCATTTCTCTCCTCTCATCCGAAATCAGGCTGTGAGAGTACGGACCGACAACACAGCTGTGGTTGCTTATCTAAACAGACAGGGAGGAACGAAATCCCGGACCCTCCTGAGGGAGGTGGGACTAATCCTATCTTGGGCAGAGAGCAATCTATCCCATTTAGTGGCAGTCCACATCAGGGGGGATCTCAATATAGTAGCAGATCGTCTAAGTCGTGGCCTTCCGGTGCCAGGAGAATGGTCTCTGAACGACAACATCTTCTCCAGAATAGTCCAGCCTTGGCGGACCCCCGAAATCGATTTGATGGCAACTCATTTGAACGCCAAAGTAAACAGGTTATGCTCCCTGTACCCGATAGCGGTAGATGCTCTGTCCATAACATGGAGGTTCAGGCTGGCCTATGTATTCCCTCCAATTTCCATGATACCAAGAGTATTGATGAAAATCAAGCAAGAGCAGACCTCATTGATAGCCATCATTCCATTCTGGCCCAAGAGGTCTTGGTTCACCCAGCTCATGCAGATGAGTCAGGGCAATTACTGGAGACTTCCCCTAATACAGAACCTAGTGTATCAGGACACAGGTCCCTGTCTAGATCTGAGGAGGCACAGTCTGACAGCCTGGAGACTGACCGGTCCCTTCTAGAAGCTAGAGGGTTTTCGGTGGAGGTCCTGAGAACAATCTCTTACTCCAGAGCGGTTTCCACCAACCAGAAATACTCCCGCATATTCAAGATATTTGTGCGGTGGTGTACGGACAGAGAGGTAGTTTCCTCAGATCCTCCTCTCTCTGATATTCTTCAGTTCCTGCAGGATGGTCTAGACAAGGGTCTAAGCCCATCTACACTGAGAGCTCATGTTGCTGCCCTGTCAGCATGCCTTGGCAAACTAATTTCTCAGGACCCCCTAATCAAGAGGTTCCTTAAAGGTGCTCAGAGACTTAAGCCTAGCATCCTGAGACCAATCCCTGAGTGGGAGCTGCCAGTGGTCTTAAGGGGGTTATGCTCTCCCCCCTTCGAGCCCTTGGAACAGGTAGACTTAAAATACCTATCCCTCAAGGTTACCTTTCTCTTGGCCATAACTTCAGCTAAGAGGGTTGGAGAAATTCAGGCCCTGGGGGCAGCGGAACCGTATTTAAGGTTTCTGCAGGACAAGGTCCTGTTAAGATTTCTGCCTACCTTTCTACCAAAGGTTCCTTCGTTTGCAAACACCAATGAAACGATAACACTACCTGTGTTTTCTCCTATTCCAACCACTCCTGAAGAAGAACAATTACTTACCTTGGACATCCCAAGGGTCCTCAGGATATATCTGAACAGAACTGAGGAGTTCAGGAGATCGGAAAATCTTCTGATTACTTATGCGGGGAAAAACAGAGGTCTCAAGGTTTCCAAGCCTACCTTGAGTAGATGGATTAAAGAGGCTATTAAGCTGGCTTTTTGGTCCCAGGACTTACCACCGCCATCTTTTTTATCTGCTCACTCTACAAGGGCAGTTTCTACATCATATGCAGAAAGGAACTTAATCCCTTTAGAGCAAATTTGTGCTGCCACCTCTTGGAGTACGCAAAATACTTTTATTTCCCATTACCGCTGTGAGGCGGTAACAGGAGTTATTTTTGAGGGGAGATATGTGTCACCCAGAATGTTGCAGGAAGCATTCTAAAAGCGGCTTGCTTATACCTGGAATGTGCCACCAAGCGCCTTGGTGGAGTAAAAGCCCTAGTCTAGGTGTCCACTAAAGTAGTTGGTGGACACCATATAGATAGTGTAGCTGGTCTCAGCTAGTCCAGGGCGGGCTTTTACTGGGAACAGGTAATGTGCTGGGTGGGTGCCTGTTCCCCAGGTTCCAGTCCAGGATTTGGGGCATGCTCATGTCCAGGGATCCTATTTAATCCTGCTGCTGAATGTTAGGTGTGTCTCAGTCTGGAGGAAAGGCAGACAGTGTGAGGTAACACTGTCAGAGTGTGCTACGACTGCTTGACCCGGCTGCGATCCGAATGTACTGGCTGTACTGATATGAAAAAGCCTTAATAAAGAGGACTTTTGATGAACGATTTGGTGTCTCTGCCTCTGTACACTGGTCAAGTGAGTACGATTCCCCACACCGCCTAGACAGTAGGCGTTCAAAGGGAACAGCCTTTGGACTTTCTGTTCTAAGTGCTGCTCTCCCATAGTCCGTTTTCCTAAAACCTATGGGATATTTCGAGCATGTTAGTAAGAAGATCTTTAGCCCTCCCAAATTTGTGTGAAGTTCTTGCTACTTCCGCACTTGTGCTGCTGGTTAGGATGAAAGGGAAGCGTCAATTTTGACGTAAATTTGTTTTCCCTTAGTCCTAACAGCAGCACACAAATCTCCCTCCCTCTATACTTTTATTATCTACTTGTTAAAAAAGCAACCTGTCCTGTGTGGGACGGGCTATATAGTGGGGTGGGGGGGTGGGGGGGGGTGCGGGGTTAATTAATAAATTGCTGATGCAGAATTTTGTTCAATAAAAATTCTGCCTGTCCTGACCAGCTTCACAGGGGCAAATACCCCACTTGTGCTGCTGTTAGGACTAAGGGAAAGACAAATTTAAGTCAAAATTGACGCTTCTTTACAGGCCTTAGATGAGTTAGGTGGAGATCAGTATTGGCAAAAGAATAATATTTGCTATCTTGCGCAGGTGGTTGAGAATGCGCATATTTTTACTATGTTGGAGTTATCTCAGAGAGAAAATATATTCAATTTATCTTGGTTTCGTTATTTTCAGTCACATTCGGCGCTTTTTAGTATTAAAGAAAAATCGCTTTTTTACATAGATACTCCCACTTTTTTGCACGATTTAATAGTGAAGTCAGCAAAGAGGGTTAATATTTCACAGTGTTATAAATATTTACTTAATGCACGATTTATTAATTTGCAATCTCCTGGACAAAAGCCCTGGAGAACTTCCCACTGGTTCAACCGATGATTGGGATAAGATATTGAGCAATATGGGGTTTGTCTCTTATAATTTTAATCATATATTGGTTCAATTTAATATTTTACACAGAACTTATGTTATACCTTTATGGGTGGGTTCACATCTGCGTTCGGGATTCTGTTATGGCTTTCCGCTATAACATGGTTATAACGGAAAATAAAGGAATCCATAAGACGGAAGTCAAAACAGAAGCCTTTAAGAGGAATTCCGCTTTGATCATTTATAATACAAGTCAATAGGAAGCAGAACAAATCCCTATTGGTTTCCATTATGCAGATGTCCAGTCCTGCATAACGGAAATGGGACGGATCAGTTATGCTGCCCATAGACTTGTATTATGACGGAATACACAAAGGGAGCATTTATAAGGCATTCCGTTTTGCTTTCCGTCATAATAGAAGTCTATGGGGAATATAACAGATCATTTTTGTTTCCGTTATGCATATTATGTTAGCGATCGCTTTATTGATTTTAAGCGGGACACCGCTACCTTAAGTGTAGGAGTGGGACGCCATTCGAGACACACTATCCAACTGACTTTACTGGCAACGAGTTGTACAACAAGAGACTATCCTTTACAGTGTTACCATATTCATTTTTGCACTTTTGTGAGTTTTTAACCTTGAGGCTCATCCATAATTGGGCTTGCTTTTGTATTTGGGTTTGGTCTGTCAACCATACACTTTTTTTTATAATATATTATTTTATAATACCTTATTTTTATTCAATAAATATCAACTAGTTTAATCCTTCTATATGCTCCTTGATATCAGAGAGTGCCACACTATTTTCCTTCCATTCCCTCACAATTTGTGTGGAGCGAGTGACTCCACCTGTGTAGTGCACCTCCTCCCTGAAATTCTATATTCTAGTGCGACATTTACCTCTCATTTTTATCCAAACCTATGTTCTTGTCTCTAAAATGTTTTTTTCCAGAAATGAACAATGGCCTCTTAGCTCATCTATGCAAGACATAGAGCTTACCATTCTAACATATGATGCCACTAAGTGATCATGCAGTATCATTCCTGCACCATCCATAGGCTTTGAGAATGCATGTGTATGCAAGTGCTGGCGGCTCTTATGGGGGATCTAAGCTCCGAGATATACCGTATACAGTACAAGACTGTGGGCCATGGACAATGCATTAACATGACTTTTGCTCAGTCATAACTATATAGCTTACATTTGGCTGTCAACACCTCGGACAAAATTAATATACCCTAAATATGCTACCCTCAAAATTAACAAATTATTCCATATAGTTTAGGCAGAACCTTTTATGATAACCAATCTTGAAACCATTATTTAGTAATTATTTGAATAAAGAATTACTACTGCCTCCTTTACTTTTTACCACGCTATTAATAAAGTATCCCTACTGAATTTTAAATTATTTAGAACCTTACAATTAGGACACTTTTATCTAAATTGAATTGCTTAAACCATTTTGTCAAAAGCAGCACATTTATGTGGCAGTAATAGGAACAATCGTCATGAATAATATATTATATGAGTTGACAAAAGCATTAAATATAGTCCTGGATATTAACTTGATATTTCCTAAAAGGGAAATAGATTCTGAATACACTGCAAACTGTACATAAAGACATGATAGGACATATCTCCAAAATAAACAGATCACTGCATATGATTAAAGGGCTTTATGAAAATGAGAATTAAGAAAATTAAAATACCTAAATATTCTTTTGTTATAAATCTATTCCCAAATACTTTTAAATAGTTATAATTAGGGATGAGTGAACCCGAACTGCAAAGTTCGGGTTCGTACTGAACTTTGCAGGTTCGGGTAACCGGATCCAAACCCGGACTTTTTCACTGAAGTCCGGTTTTCGGTGTTCAGGCGATTTATGAATTGCTTTATGTTTTTCCGTTATAACATGGTTATACCAAAAAATAATGTCACTCTTAAGATGGAATGCAAATGGGAACGTTTACAGGCATTCCATTTTGCATTGCACCACAATTGAAGTCTATGGGAGCATAACGGATCCATCCTGGTTTCTGTTATGCAGGACAGGATTCCTGCACATCAGAAACCAGGACGGATCCATTATGCTCCCATAGACCTCTATTATAATGGAATGCAAAATTGAATGCCTCTAAAGGTGTCTCTTTTGCATTCCGTCTTAAAGGGTTTTTTCTCCTCCTGCTGGCCCTGTGTGCTGGGTAAATCTTGAGCCTGTACTATGCCATTTACCCAGCACACAGGGCTGACAGGAGGAGACGAACGCTGGCCTGTCAATCAAGACTGGCAGGGCGTGGAATGAGGTGGGAGAACGAAGCCTGAAGTCTGGTGCACAGCCACACCAGCAACTTGGCCAGGTGACGCTATTTCCGCCTCCACGTTGCCACGCCGTTGGTCCTGGAACTGTATCAAGAAATCAAATCCTGGCTTTCTCCGCGACAACTCAAAATCGGAACCAAAGTGACCGACAACGGGAAGAACATTGTGTCGGTGCTGCATCAAGGAGGGCTGAGCCATGCGCTCTGCATAGCACACGTGTTCAATCCGGTTGTCCACCGATTTGCAAAACTTCCTAAAAATGGCCAGGAAACTGCATGCACTTCAGCCACTCGTACACCGCAAAGCACACCCTCCTTGACCTGCAGCGACAGAATGAAATCCCCCAACATAGGCTGATATGTGACGTTTCCACACCTGTTGGAATTCCACCCTCCATATGTTAGACAGACTATACGAACAGAGAAAGGCCATAAACGATTTCTTAATGATCCAAGCGAACAGGCGTACTTCACTGTGTAACTTCGATGTCAGCCAGTGGCAGCTCATGCGAGACACCTGCCATCTGATAAGGCCCTTTGAGGATGCCACGTTATTTGTCAGTTGCCAGGAATACGGGATGATTGATGTCATTCCACTGCTTCATGTCCTGGAACAGATGCTGGTAAATCTGGCTGGTCAGGGGACTGGAGACGTGAGATCTAGATCTCATGGCCATATGAGCCCTGTGGGGGCTGAACTGGAGGAGGAGGAGGAGGACTTTGGAGCACAAGCAATCTGTAGCGAAACAGGTGCTTTTTTTTTTACACAGATGACAGAAGAGTAGGAGCAGGAGCAGCCAGAGGAGCTACAGGGCAATGAGGAAGATGAAGCAGAGATCCTCCATCTCCACTGCCTACTGCCACGGTGTACCCTCCAAGTCCCTCCGAGTCACTGGCACAAATGGCCCAATGCATGCTCACTTGCTTGCGTAGTGACAGCCGAATTGTTACTATTCGGCAAAGGGATGACTTCTGGCTCTCCACCTTGTTGGACCCTCACTACTGGTCCAAAATGGGGGCCTTTTTTACAGCCTCGAAAAGGGAGAACAAACTAAACTACTATAGAGACATACTATGTAGTCAGTTGGCCGCCGCCTATCTGCACCATCGTCCATCCTCTCGCAGGATGGATCAGCCAAGTGCCAAGTGCTCCTTCTTACACCCACCATCGTCAGCAGATACTGTTATTGCCACCAACCTCCACAGTCTGTCATCATGCCACTCTGTGGCCTCCTCATGCTGCCGCCACCTCCAGACTCTGTAATTGGGCTACTCTGGGGTGTCCTCATGCTGCCGCCACCTCCAGACTCTGTCATTGGTCCATTCTGTTGTCATTGTGCCACTCTGTGATCTCCTGATGCTGCTGCCACCTCCACACTCTTTAATTGGGCCTCTCTGTGGCCTCCTCATGCTGCTGCTACCTCCCCACTGTGTAATTGATCCACTTTGTGGCCCCCTCATGCTGCCGCCACCTCCACACTCTGTCATTGGTCCATTCTGTGTTCTCCTCATGCTGTTTCCACCTCCCCACTATGTCATAGGGCCACTCTGTAGACTTCTAATGCTGTTCCCACCCTCCCCACTTCATGACTAGCCACTTTTTTGCCTTTTTGGCTTGGATGACATCATCTTTTATTTGACCCTTTTTCGGATCTGTCAGAAGAAAGTAAAAATGAGATGCAAAACGGATCCTCCCTGTGTAGCAGCTGTAAGCCCTGTATGGTCCCATCAGAATTGGCTTGTGATTTGGTAGCCAAAAGCAGGAGTGGGTACAAAACACAGAAGACACACAAATATTCCATTCATGTGTCAACTCTGTTTTGGATCCACTCCTGATTTTTTTGGCATTAGCAATACTGATGGATTACTGACCAAATGCTGACCGAGTGAAGGCAAATGCTTAACAGACACAATCCATTTGTTGGGGGTTATTGTTCTGACGGTTAAGAGGAAGGGCAAAATAATGAGTGACGTCAACACAAACTTACTGCTGACACCCTATCCACTCTGTCAGGGGGGCTTTACGTGTGTAAGTGTTTAATAAAGCAGGTTATATTTATGTCTATGTGGAATCATCTGACTACGGTGTAAAAAGAGTGAACTTCTTCTTGACACTAACATTGACCCGTACAGGCGCGGTATTTCGGCTGCAGACAGGGCCAGCGGGAGGAGAAGAGTGCCCTGGCCCTGTCTATCAAGAGCAGAGGGTGCGTTACCAGAGCATGAGGATGCGGCAGCTACCAGCAAGTACCCGCCCAACTTGCTGGTAGCGAAGACAATTTGCATATTATAAAAGTAAGATTTTTAGAAGATAGAAAACTCAAAGGTATGAAACATATGTTTGAACTCAGCTGACATTAGCAAGTAGCTAATGTCAGCTACTGAAAATTGCATAAGTGGGGGTGACGTGACAGAAGCCCTTTAATCTCACAGGAGGACACCTTACTTTACAACAATGAACAACACTCTTAGGGATTATGATCGTGAAAAGAGTTGAGCGGTAGAGATGTCGCGAACATAAAATTTTCTGTTCGCGAACGGCGAATGCAAACTTCCAGAATATAACGAAGATTGAGAATATAGCACTACATCCTCAATCTTCTATATATTCTAGCAATACAACCATTAGGAACCCAGCTCTAAGTTGAATTCGCAATGTGATTAATACAGGTTATATTAATCGCATTGCGATTGCAACTTAGATCTGAGTTCCTAATGGTTGTATCGCTAGAATATAACGAAGATTGAGAATATAGTGCTATATTCTCAATCTTCATTATATTCTAACAATACAACCATTAGGAACTCAGATCTAAGTTGTAATCGCAATGCGATTAATATAACCTGTATTAATCGCATTGTGAATTCAACTTAGATCTGAGTTCCTAATGGTTGTATTGCTAGAATATAACGAAGATTGAGAATATAGCGCTATATTCTCAATCTTTGTTATTTTCTAGCAATACAACCATTAGGAACTGAGATCTAAATTGTAATCGCAATGCAAATATATTGCTTTATTTGTGGGAGGGGAGGCTGATTACAGGGCTATTTATATGCACCTGTGGGCCTAGGCTGGCTGATTACTAGGCTATTTATAGGCACCTGTCAGTTTTGTCCACAGGGAGTCCTGTCTCACCACTACAGGCGATTTACGGAGTCTGTCACGTCTGCAGACTAATAAGTCCTGTCACGACTACAGGTGATTTACGAAGTCTGTCACGTTCACTGACACGATAAGTCCTAGCATGACTACAGGTGCAGCATACGTAGTCTATTGTAGTGTACATTATGTCTTCATTACAGGTATGCTTACTTCATCTACAACTCGGGCTGAGGGTGTTGGTGTCTCGCCTAATTCCTGGGTACCGGTCTATCTTCCAGTAGGAGGTACAATAATAAGGCATATTATACGTAGTCTGTCGCATCTATGGAAACGAAGTCCTATCTCTACTACAGGCGCAGCATACATAGTTTATCACGACCTTAAGCTTATTTCCTGTCACAACTGCTAGTATGGTGGGTACGTTTTCTGTCCTCATTACAGGCAACATTAACTCGTTAATTGGAACAGCCATGTATTCGTGTTTATGGTTCCCCAGGCCTGCGGAGTTTACACATTTCACTTAATCTACTACTAGAGTTAGACGGCATACGCCATCTTTTAACTTTTTGGGTCCTTTATAAAAAAAAATTAAATAATAATAAAAGCTGTGGCCTGGGGAATAAATATAGGTGAAGTATTTTGCTACCAGTAACAGTTGGTGTCCCAGCAGGGCCCTTGGTGAATGGTTGGAGTCATTTAGGCTCTTCCATCAGATTCACCATAGTTGTTTCAGTCTGCAGCTCTCAGGATTCAGACCTTCTCTTAATATGCTCATATGTTGGTCAACATAGGAGTAAATAGTTTCTGATTACCGGCCACTCTTTCAAACGCATCAACCTCCAAGAACGACATGCCGGCGCACGTGACGTGACAAAGAGGTGAGGTACATATAAGTCTGTGATATGTACGGTATATTCCGCACCTTCATCGTGAAGTGTCTTTTGCGTTCAAAGTGGGTGTCGTAATGGTATGTATATATTTTACTGTAAACTAAGGTCTGCTCTTTTTGGCCCCTTTAGGCTGCCCTACCACAGCAGTTATGGCATAATTCTACTGCTTGTTGTAGATAGGGTTAGATAGGTTAGGTACACCTTTCTGATAGCCGATCCGACCACAAGTATTAAGCAAATATATTGCTGTATTTGTGGGAGGGGAGGCTGATTACAAGGCTATTTATATGCACCTGTGGGCCTAGGCTGGCTGATTACTAGGCTATTTATAGGCACCTGTGGGCCCAGGCTGACGCAG
This sequence comes from Bufotes viridis, assembly GCA_033119425.1. Classification (NCBI taxonomy): domain Eukaryota; kingdom Metazoa; phylum Chordata; class Amphibia; order Anura; family Bufonidae; genus Bufotes; species Bufotes viridis. Next base: position 34,117,386 of record CM065595.1, read on the forward strand.
ATTCAGCTTATTTTACCCACCCACCCGCACCATCTTACAGTCACTTCATATTAGGGTGGCCCCCTTTAGGCTGCCCTACCGCAGCAGTTATGGCATAATTCTACTGCTTATTGTAGATAGGGTTAAATAGGTTAAGTACACCTTTCTCATAGCCGATCCGACCACAAATACAGGTTATAGTAATCGCAGCTTCAGAGAGGGTCTGGGAGGGAGGGTATGCTGATTGGCTGGAATGTGTCTGCTGACAGTGAGGTACAGGGTCAAAGTTTGCTCAATGATAAAGTATAAAGGCGAATGCGAACATCGCATATGTTCGCCCACCGCGGCGAACGCGAACAAGCTATGTTCGCTGGGAACCGTTCGCCGGTGAATAGTTTGGGACATCACTATTGGTGCGGGGTCAGCCACTAATCCACCTGTGCGTTCAGGACGGACAGGAGTGCTGGTCCGGTGTGACTCTCTGCTTTCAGGCAAGTCAACCCCATCGTATCGTATCAGGGATGTGGAATAGCCCCTGGAGAGCTGGGGGGGGGGGGTGCAGTTGATGATGTGGAGCAAGACGCAGCAGCAGAAGAGGACTCAGCCGAGGAGGTTAGCGAATAGGATGGAGTAGGAGGAGTAGAGGAGGTGGCAGCAGGCCTGACTGCAAGTCGTGGTGGTGTCATCAATTCCGCTGCAGAGCCACGCATTCCATACTTGGCAGCTGTCAGCAGGTTTCCCCAATGCGCAGTGTACGTTATATACCTGCCCTGACCGTGCTTTGCAGACCAGGTATCAGTGGTCAGATGGACCCTTGCCCCAACACTGTGTGCCAGACATGCCATGACTTCCTTTTCCACAATACAGTACAGGTTGGGGATTGCCTTTTGTGAAAAAAAATTTCGGCCAGGTACCTTCCAATCCGGTGTCCCAATAGCTACAAATTTTTTGAAGGCTTCAGACTCCACCAGCTTGCATGCTAAAAGCTGGCAGGCTAAGAGTTCCGACAAGCCAGCTGTCAGACGCTGGGCAAGGGGGTGACTCTGTGACATTGGCTTCTTACGATCAAACAGAGAGGGGGCAGCGAGGACAGCAGTGGTTGACGTAGCTGAAGATGCTGGACCAGGAGGAGCATGGTGGCTTTGAGTTTGTCTGCTGCTTGTAATCATGTGTTGATCCCATAGGCGTTTGTGATGTGAGATTATTATGTGCCTTCGCAAAGCAGTTGTACCTAGGTGGGTGTTGGACTTCCCATGACTCAGTTTCTTTTGGCACAGGTTGCAAATGGCATTGCTGTTATCAGAGGCAGACACACAAAAAAAATGCCACACTGCTGAGCTTTGCAATGACAGCATTCTAGTGGTGGAAACAGCATGCGTTGATTGGCGTGCTGTCTGGCTGACCCCGGGCGCCTATACATGCTGTCTGACTGTGCCACTAGCTCCTTGCGACGACCTCCCCCTGCTTCCAACTGGTCTCCTCCTCCTCTCTGTCTCCCCATCTGAACTTTCCCCCTGTTCTTCTTCTCTTCGAGCGGGCACCCACGTGACATCCACGGACACATCGTCATCATCAACTGCTTCACTTGTATCTGACAACTCAGCAAAGGAAGCAGCAGCGGGTACAACACCATCATCACACCGTACGTCCATGTGTGTAATGCTGCCTGTTCTGTTTCAGTATCATGCATTGTGTATTGGTATGCTCCTCTCTTCCTCCCCCTTCTGTTTCAGCTTCTACTTGGTTCAGTCTAGCCAGTTCCTGTTTTCCCTGTCATGCATTGCTGTTTGTGTCTGCTGTAATCTGAGGAAAATCTGAGGAAAATCTGAGGAGAAGTATCTCACTGAGGAGTAGTATCTCATCAAGGAGATTATTAGAGGCATAATTCTTTTACCATCTGGATTCCCTGCATATCTTGTAATACAATCTCCGGATTAAAGACTACCTGATTAACTCTTGATTAACTCTTTTAACTATTTTTAATCAGCTTCTATGAGGAGGTAAGTTCTAGACTTGACAGCGGCGAATCAATGGATGTCGTATATCTGGACTTCTCCAAAGCATTTGACACCGTACCTCATAAAAGGTTAGTATATAAAATGAGGATGCTCGGACTGGGAGAAAATGTCTGTATGTGGGTAAATTACTGGCTAAGTGACAGAAAACAGAGGGTGGTTATTAACGGTAGATACTCAGATTGGGTCACTGTAACTAGTGGGGTACCTCAGGGGTCAGTATTGGGCCCTATTCTCTTCAATATATTTATTAATGATCTTGTAGAAGGCCTGCACAGTAAAATATCTATTTTTGCAGATGACACTAAACTGTGTAAAGTAATTAACACTGAAGAGGACAGTTTTCTGCTACAGAGGGATCTGGATAGATTGGAGGCTTGGGCAGAAAAATGGCAGATGAGGTTTAACTCTGACAAATGTAAAGTTATGCACATGGGAAGGAATAATGCAAGTCACCCGTACATATTAAATGGTAAAACACTCGGTAACACTGACATGGAAAAAGATCTAGGAATTTTAATAAACAGCAAATTAAGCTGCAAAAACCAGTGTCCGGCAGCTACTGCCAAGGCCAATAAGATAATGGGTTGCATCAAAAGGGGCATAGACGCCCGTGATGAGAGCATAGTCCTACCACTTTACAAATCACTAGTCAGACCACACATGGAGTACAGTGTACAGTTCTGGGCTCCTGTGAACAAGACAGACATAGCAGAGCTGGATAGGGTTCAGAGGAGGGCAACTAAAGTAATAACTGGAATGAGGGATCTACAGTACCCTGAAAGGTTATCAAAATTTGGGTTATTCACTTTAGAAAAAAGACGACTAAGGGGAGATCTAATAACTATGTATAAATATATCAGGGGTCAGTACAGAGATCGGTCCCATCATCTATTTATCCCCAGGACTGTGACTGTGACAAGGGGACATCCTCTGCGTCTGGAGGAAAGAAGGTTTGTACACAAACATAGAAAAGGATTCTTCACTGTAAGAGCAGTGAGACTATGGAACTCTCTGCCTGATGAGGTGGTGATGGTGAGTACAATAAAGGAATTCAAGAGGGGACTGGATTTATTTCTGGAGTGTAATAATATTACAGGCTACAGCTACTAGAGAGGGGTCGTTGATCGTGGGAGTTATTTTGATTGCCTGATTGGAGTCGGGAAGGAATTTTTTTCCCCTTAAGTGGGGAAAATTGGCTTCTGCCTCACAGGGGTTTTTTGCCTTCCTCTGGATCAACTTGTAGGAAACAGGCCAAACTCGATGGACGGATGTCTTTTTTCGGTCTTATATACTATTTTACTATGTTACTATGTTAACTCCTGGGTGTCTGAAGCGTAAACTGTAAGTGGAGAATGTCTGATTCAACAAATCACCTCACAGATGCGTGATTGTATAAGGCTAACATTTCGAAACGCCACAGTAAAAGAATTGTCTTAGTACTCTCCTTCTCCTGCTAAGAAAAGAATATTCTCCTCCTTCAAGTAATAAGCCATCATCATTTGTCTCCATTATGGTACAGTAGTAAGGTAATATCTTATATTGTCCAGTACTGCATTCACTTGGATCGCAGAAGCTTCTAGCAATTCCAGTTTCATACAGGCTAGGAACTGTATTCAGCCTGTTTTCTGAGGTAAATATTGTCTGCCTGCTGTGGGCTATTAAATGACTGAACCACCACTAGAGGTCGCTGTTGTGTTACAAATGGAAATGTAGGACACAGCTACAAGGATTTATAAACCCTCATTAAAAATGAAAGAGGCCCTCTTAACCGACAAAATTGAGATATGTGATAATTTGTCCAGTTTGTGGGAAAAGACTAAACAACGAATGGATGCAGCACATGGATCAGGCTATAATGAAGATCAATTAAAGGCCATGTGTACAAAATTGAATAAAACCTATGATAGTTATAATAGACTGTCTGAAAAATATTCTTCTCTGTTATCAAGTCTCAACTCAGAGGAATTCATCCTAGAATTAAAGAGCCGAACTGCACTTAATGATGAAAGATATAGCAGATTTATGGCAGTCAAGTCAATGCTAGAGGACAAGATATCACAACAATATGAAACTGCGTCCCGCCATTCTAACCTTTCACGGCACTCCAAGGCTTCATCCCGTTCCTTGAAATCTATTGCTCAGTCCTCATCGGTAAGGTCTCGCTCACAGCACTCTTCGCTGAGTACCTCATTGGTGTTGGCACGCGCAAAAGCGGAAGCAGCAAAGGTACAAGCTCACTGCATTAGAAAGGAAGCAGCCATTAAGGCACAAGTCGCAGAGACACAAGCGCTATCCCAAGCTAATCAAGCAGCTATACAGGCTCAGGCGCAAGCGACCAAAGCCAAGGCCGAAGCTGAGTTGGAGGTCCTTCAGAAGGAAAGGGAAGAAGCAGCAGCCATGGCTGAACTCAGAGTTCTTGAAGAAGCTGCTAAAGAAGAAGAAGCTTATCATCCTATGTCCAAGATATCTAATGACTCAGAAGGCCGTACCCTGCAATTCGTCCTAGACCAAGAGCAAAGTCAATGCATTTACACCAGAAGATTTGGGCTCTGCACGCCAGCCTGCTGAACTCATGCAGATAGAAAAAGAGGCAGCTGATAACCATACAGTTGACCCCAGTTCAGTGGACATTTCTCTTTCTTTAAAACCTCTGGCACCTTACACAGTATTTCAGGTGCCATTAGAGACCAAGCCACTTCAAGCTCATCAAATCACATTAAAACCTCTTGAGACTAGTTACATAGCAACCAAGATGCTGGCGCCAAGATTACCAGATGTGAAGCCTTTATTTACGCTCAACCCAGCTGCCACTCCATTCCATCTTCCAACCCCCAAACATAGGGTATCAGATGGTGCCAACAACACCAGCAAGGGAGAAGTTCCCATCGCCATGATGCAGGAAAGAAATAACGCATCAGAAATCGCTAAGTACCTCACTCTCAGGGACCTCATCAGTACTAGCCTTACAAACTTTGATGATCGCCCAGAGAATTATAGAAGTTGGAAGGCCACCTTCAAAACAACAGTTCAAACCCTTGATGTACCACCTATGCAAGAACTTGATGTACTAATTAGAAGGCTAGGTCCATGGTCTTCAAACTGCATTAGGAGACTCAAAACCGTTCATATCTACGGACCAGTCAAAGGCCTTCGTCTCGCATGGGAAAGATCAGAGCAGACATATGGCGGCTCTGAAGTAGTTGAATGTGCCTTATTTAAACGACTATACGACTTTCCTGTATTATCCAATACAGACTGCCAAGGTTCCAGGAATTAAGCGATCTTCTTCTTGAGTTTGAAATCGTCAAGGGAGACCCGCAGCTACCAGGTTTCAGCTTTCTTGATACCTCCCATGGTGTGGGTCTTATTGTGGAGAAATTACCCCTCAATATTCAAGACCAATGGGCAACAACAGGTTCAAAATACAAGGAGCAACATCGTGTTTCCTTTCCACCATTTTCATTCTTCTGTAAGTTCATCAAGGACTTAGCTAGAGCTAAAAACGATCCGAGCTTCAACACCTTGGGAACCAACATCTTTGGCTCTACTAAACAGAGACACAATACTTTCAGTCCCAGACAGGGGGGCTTTACAGGTCTAATTTCTGTAAAAAAGACAGGGGTTGTGCCCACTACTAACAATGGAAATGAAAGCCCTAAGGAACCCGATCATCATTGCCCTATCCATGATAAACCACATCCTTTAAGGAAATGCTGGTCTTCATAGCAAAGCCCTTTGAGAAACGTAAGGAGTTCCTAAGGAGTCATAATATCTGCTTCAGATGCTGTGCATCCACTGAGCATTTCACCAGAGACTGTAAGGTTCCAGTCAAGTGTTCTGAATGTAATAGTGATGTACATGTGTCTGCTGTTCACCCGGGACCAATCAGGCAGAACCTAGAACCAGTTAGCTTGCACAAGCCCCATTCCGATCAAGGCGGGGAGAGTCATGGCGGGGAGAGTGCCGACCGACCAACCACAACCGTCACGCCCAGATGCACAAAGGTATGTGGAGAAGGACTTGTGTGCGGTAAGTTTTGTTCTAAGATTTGCCTCGTGGATGTGTTTCCTTCTTCACAACCAGAGAAGACCATAAGAATGTATGCTAGTCTAGATGACCAAAGTAATCATTTCCTAGCTAGCTCTAAGTTCTTTGATCTGTTCAGGATAGAGGGAGAGACTACACCCTACACCCTAGGAACATGCTCTGGTCTTGTGACAACCTCAGGAAGAATAGCTAATGGTTTCACCTTAAAGCCTATCAAAGGAGATAAGAAACTCTCTCTTCCAACCCTTATTGAGTGTGACAAATTGCCGGACACAAGGGATGAGATTCCCACACCTGAAGCAGCACAGCATCACCCTCATCTCAGGAACATAGCCAGAGTGATTCCTCCCCTTGATAACCATGCCGAGATCTTACTCTTGCTAGGTAGAGACATTCTTGAGGCTCATAAGGTCCTTGAACTTTGCAATGGCCCTTTCAACGCTCCATATGCCGAGAAACTTACAGTGGGTTGGATCATCGTGGGGGATGTATGTCTGGACAGAACCCGCAAACCCTGCCAAGTACACTCATTCAGAACTGAAGTATTAATAGGGGGGTGAACTTCTTACTTCAGACAGTGTCCTAACCACTACTATGTGCAAGATATGCCTTGCACAAATATTCTAAAAACATCATAATGCAGCTTAAATCCCAAGAAGTCAGCTGCAAAAGAATGTTTCTGGACAGAAGGGCAGCTTGTAGAAAGGCCTTCAGGATTTCAATTGAAGCCCTCTTCAAGCCCTTCCCAGCTTTGCAGTCCTCACACAGTTTATCATAATGAATCCTATATCTTCACTGACAACATGCCTTCTGATTCATGCAGTTCTGATGAGACAATGCAGAAACGTGAGTCTTCCAGTCAACTGTTTGACAATGAGTTTAATTCTGTAAAAGAAGTATCTTCTGAACATTCTATAAAGAAGGATCTTTCAACAGAGGAAGAGTTCATTTCAGATACTTTGCAAGAACCTTCAGTTCCATCTGCAGTTGTTGATTGCCCCCAAGAGGATAACAGTTCTTCCCAGTCTTCAACGGATGAGCACCTTCATATTGCTCAGCCTTTTCTGGAAACCACAGGGAAAAGTTCCCCACCAATGTCCATGACAAATACTGCATGTCAACAACCCAAGTCCATATGTACAAAGACAGATCCCATTTTAGAAGTAAAAAGCAGACATGAGTATTTGCGTTCACGATTCATAGACCAAAAGCAATCTACATCTAAATCAGCCTCACAAAATAAGCGCTCTCGCTCTAAATTGGTGACACAGACAGAGAAGTCACATTCTAAATCTTTGGCAAGATCAAGGAGAACCAAGTCTTGCTCAGTCTTTCTAATGAAAGCAACAGACAATCTCCTGTAATAAAAAAAGAAGAAATCCACATCTGGGGTGCATATTAGATCACTCAAGAATAAACCAGAAAAGATAGGAAATATTCCTGTGCCATCTGGCGTTTTTAAAGAGCACAACCTTTATAAGTTTCGGTGGAAGCAGGTACAACATCTCGCCAGTCAGTTCTGGAAAAGGTGGATAAGAAAGTACCTCTGCCTCTAGCAAGAATGCAGAAGGTGGTAAGAACCAAGGACTAATATAAAGGAAGCAGATTTTGTTCTGTTAAGAGACAAAAAAGTTGATCGTCTCGACTGGCCGACTGGACTTCATCTCATCATCTTCTAGGACTGTTTCTAGTACCAGCTCTATGGTCTGAACTGAAGACATATCCTTTTTTGGTTTGAATAAATGTTCATTGCATGTTTCCGTTTTTAGGTTTATGGACATTATTCATCTATCTATTCATCAGGTTTATGGACATTATTCATTGTTATTTATACCATTCCATTGTATGCATATATATAGTGGTATCTACCGATACCAAACGGGGAGTGTTCTGTTTCAGTATCTTGCATTGTGTATTGGTATGCTCCTCTCTTCCTCCCCCCTCTGTTTCAGCTTCTACTTGGTTCAGTCTAGCCACTTACTGTTTTCCCTGTCATGCATTGCTGTTTGTGTGTGCTGTAATTCTGAGGAGAATCTGAGGAAAATCTGAGGAGAATATGTGTAGTATCTCATCAAGGAGATTATTAGAGGCATAATTCTTTTACCATCTGGATTCCCTGCATATCTTGTAATACAATCTCCAGATTAAAGACTACTTGATTAACTCCTGGGTGTCTGATGCGTAAACTGTAAGTGGAGAATGTCTGATTCAACAAGTCATCTCACAGATGCGTGATTGTATAAGGCTGACATTTCGAAACGCCACACTGCCTGACTGAGACATATCCCTGTTATCTACATCCTCTGGCAATAATGGTTGCGCATCACTCATTTCTTCCAACTGATGTGTAAATAAATCCTCTGACAGATCAAATGAAGCGGCTGTGGTGCTACTGTTGGTGGAGGCGGTGGGCGAGTGGTAACCTGAGAGGTGCCTGAAGCTGAGCTGGAGGACGTTGGTGCATCAAGGTTCCGGGCGGAAGCTGTATAAGATTGGGTGTCCTGTGTAAGCCAGTCAACTATGTCCTCAGAATTTTTCGAGTTCAGGGTATGTGGCCTCTGAACCCTGGGCTTTATTTTAGGGCCAAAGGAAATCACAGCACCGCGACGGCCCCTGCGGGGTGACCTGCCTCTTCCTGTCATTTTAATTTTTGATTAGTGGTACTATGCGTGCAAGGTACTGTGCCACCCGGTATGAGTGGTGGGCACTGGCAGTGGGCACACTACAGTCAGTGAAAGTGGGCCTGACACACACTGGCAGGAAACTAACCTTAGATTAAATGGTAAAAATGAAATGCCTTATTTATCGGCAAGCTACGGTGCCACCCAGTATGAGTGGTCGGCACTGGCAGTGGGCACACTACAGTCAGTGGAAGTGGGCCTGACACAAACTGGCAGGCAACTAACCTTAGATTAAAGGGTAAAAATAAAACACCGTATTTATCGGCAAGCTACTGTGCCACCCGGTATGCCATCTGGCAGTGGGCACACTACAGTCAGTGGAAGTGGGCCTGACACACACTGGCAGCAGGCAGGCAATTGAAATTAGATTAAAGTGTAAAAATCAAATGCCTTTTTTTAATGCAAAGTCCTGTGCCACACGGTATGAGTGGTGAGCACTGGCAGTAGGCACACTACAGACAGTGGAAGTGGGTCTGACACACACTGGCAGAAGGCAGGCAACTGAAATTAGGTTGAAGTGTAAAAATTAAATGCCTTTTTTTATGCAAAGTTCTGTGCCACATGGTATGAGTGCTGGGCACTGGCAGTGGGCACACTACAGTCAGTGGAAGTGGGCCTGACACACACTGGAAGCAGGCAGGCAACTGAAATTATAGTGTATAAATTAAAAGCCTTTTTTTATGCAAAGTCTTGTGCCACACGGTATGAGTGGTGGGCACTGGCAGTGGGCAAACTACAGTCTGTAGGCCTGCAGCCTCTCACACACGGGCAGGCCAGGCAACTGCAATATATATATGGAGAAAAAATAAATGAAAGCAGACTAATGTAGCAGCCCTAAAAAAGGCTTTTTGGGGTGCTGTGACGCTGTCCTTACAGCATATGAGTCTGTGGACACAGAACACTGGCCTAGCTAACGGTTTCTCTATGAATTAATCAGCAGCACATCAGCAGCTTCACTCTCCATGTTCTCACTAACACACTGCAGCTTCAGACTGAATCTAAAATGGCTGCCGTTTTTATAGGAGGTGGGAAGTTATAGGAGGGAGGGTGCTGATTGGCTGGAATGTGACTGACTGTGAGGTACAGGGTCAAAATTTGCTCAATGATGATGTATAGGGGGCGGACCGAACATCGCATATGTTCGCCCGCCACGGCGAACGCGAACAAGCTATGTTCGCCAGGAACTGTTCGCCGGCGAATAGTTCGGGACATCACTATTGAGCGGACACCTGGATGTTTGGGTTCGAGAAGTTCAGCCGAACTTCACAGAATTGTTCGGGTTCGTGATCCGAACTTGACCCGTACTTTACCCCGAACCCTATTGAAGTCAATGGGGACCTGAACTTTTGGGCACTAAAATGGCTGTAAAATAGCCCAGGAAAAGGCTAGAGGGCTGCAAAAGGCATCAAAAGGTGGGTAAGTGCCCTGCAAACAAATGTGGATAGGGAAATAACTTAAAATAGCATAAAATAACTGAAAAAGAAACAATATTAATTGGCAAGGAGGAGGAGGTGGAATAGGAGGTTGGGGAGGCGTCAGGTGGGAATGCCATCAGCAGCGCATCTACCAGCGTGCGTTTTGTAGTCAGTAGTCACGCATCTTTTGATCAGTAACATACGTTTTTACAAAATTTCGTTCCTGCCAGCAATGCACAGCTGTGGCTTATCACTGGCAAAAATGGGTTAATGTCACCCACCAATGGAACAGGTGATATTCAGAAATGTTAGGCCCCTGGAACCCAGACAGAGGAGAGGTCATTGGATGGCAAAAAGAGGTTAATGTCACCCACCAAAGCAACAGGCGATTATCTGAAATGTATGCCCCTGGCACCCAGACAGAGGTGAGGGCAATGCATGGCAAAAGAGGCTTCATGTCACCCAGCAATGGAACAGGCCATTTTCAGTAATTTAGGCCCCTGGCACCCAGACAGAGAAGAGAGGTCACGTAACAGCAAAACAGGCTGCATGTCACCCCACAATGGAACAGGCTATTTTCAGTAATTTATGCCCCTGGCACCCAGACAGAGGAGAGAGGTCACATAACAGCAAAACAGGCATCATGTCCCCCAGCAATGCAGTAGTTGATTATCATAAATGTAGGCCACTGGCACCCAGACAGAGGAGAGGTCATTGGACAGCAAAAAGAGGTTAATGGCACCCACCAAAGCAACATGCGATTATCTGAAATGTAGGCCCCTGGCACCCAGACAGAGGAGAGGACAATGCACGGCAAAAGAGGCTTCATGTCACCCACCAATGGAACAGGCCATTTTCAATAATTTAGGCCCCTGGCACCCAGACATAGAAGAGAGGTCACGTAACAGCAAAACAGGCATCATGTCACCCAGCAATGCAGCAGTCGATTATCATAAATGTAGGCCCCTGACAACCAGACAACGGAGAGGTAATTGGACGGCAAAAAGAGGTCATTGTCACCCACTAAAGCAACAGGCAATTATCTAGGCCGCAGCCACCCAGACAGAGGAGAGAGGTCAATGCACGGCATAACAGGCTTCATGTCACCCAGCAATGGAACAGGCCACTTCCAGTAATTTAGGCCTTAGCAACCTGACAGAGGAGAGAGGTCCTGTAACCACAAAACAGGCTTCATGTCACCCAGCAATGGAACAGGCGATTATCATTAATGTAGACCGCAGCCACCCAGACAGAGGAGAGAGGTCAATGCACGGCAAAACAAGCTTCATGTCACCCACCAAAGCAACTGGCCATTTTCAGTAATTTAGGCCGCAGGCACCCAGACAGAGGAGAGAGGTCACGTAACAGCAAAACAGGCTTTATGTCACCCAGCAATGGAACAGGCCATTTTCAGTAACTTAGGCCCCTGGCACCAAGACATAGGAGAGAGGTCACATAACAGCAAAACAGACATCATGTCACCCACCAAAGCAACAGGCCATTTTCAGTAATTTAGGCCCCTGGCACCGAGAGAGGGGAGAGGTTCATTCAAATTGGGGTAGCCCCAAATAATGGTACAAATAAAAAAGGATTCAATGAATAAGTGCACTGGAGTACAAGAATGTATGGTTGCAGCAGTTATAACTGTCTATTCTGTACAAGGTACGAACAAGTCCTGTGGGATCCATTTTTGGTTCATTTTAATGAACGTGAGCTTGTCCACGTTGGCTGTGGACAGGCGGCTGCGTTTGTCTGTAATGACGCCCCCTGCTGTGCTAAATACATGTTCAAACAATACACTGGCTGCATGGCAGGCCAGCACCTCCAAGGCATAAAGGGCAAGCTCAGGCCATGTGCACAATTTGGAGACCCAGAAGTTGAATGGGGCAGACCCATCAGTCAGTATGTGGAAGCATGAGCACACGTACTGTTCCACCATGTTGTCAAATGCTGCCTCCTGCTAAGACGTTCCGTATCAGCTGGTGGTGCAGTTTGCTGTGGCGCGGTGAAAAAACTTTTTCTGCCATGCTAACCCTGCCTTCTGAGAAGCTGGCCGTGACACAGCTGCGTTGGCGACCTCTTGCTTCTCCTCCTCTGCCTTCGCCTTGTGTTTCCACTTGTCCCCCTGTGGCAGTTGGGAATGCCCTAAGGAGCGAGTCTACCAGTGTGCGCTTGTACTCGCGCATATTCCTGTGACGCTCCAGTGCGGGAGTTAAGGTGGGCACTTTGTCTTTGTACCGGGGATCCAGCAGGGTGGCAACCCAGTAGTCAGCACAAGTTACAATGTGGGCAACTTTGCTGTCGTTGCGCAGGCACTGCAGCATGTAGTCGCTCATGTGTGGCAGGCTGCCCAGAGGTAGGTATAAGCTGTCCTCTGTAGGTGGTGTATCGTCTGTGTCCTCTGTATCCCCCCAGCCACGCCCAAGTGATGGCCCTGAGCTGCGTTGGGTGCCACCCTGCAATGACCCCGGTTCCTCCTCCTCCTCTACCTCATCTTCCTCCTCCTTGTCAGCCAGAACTGTGTCCTGGCTGGCAACATGTGTACCTGGCCTCTGCTGTTGCAGGAACCCACACTCTGAGCCACTTCAGAATGACCGGCCTGAAAACCCTGTTAAATGCCCCCTCTTCCTCCTCCTCCTCTGCCACATCCTTTTCCATCATCGATGTAATTGATTTTTTAAGGAGACATAGAAGTGGTATTGTGATGCTAACAATACCGTCATCAGCACTGGCCATGTTGGTTGGGTACTCAAAAGACCGCAACAAGGTACACAGGTCTCGCATGCAGGCCCAGTCACTGGTGGTGAAGTGGTGCTGATCCGCAGAGCGCCTGACCCGTGCGTGCTGCAGCTGAAACTCCACTATCGCCTGCTGCTGCTCGCGAAGTCTCTCCAGCATATGCAAGGTGGAGTTCCACCTGGTGGGCAAGTCGCATATGAGCCGGTGAGCTGGAAGGCTGAAGTTATGCTGCAGCGCAGACAGACAAGCAGCAGCAGGGTGAGAACGCTGAAAGCGCGCACAGATGGACCGCACTTTCAGTAGCATCCCTGACATGTCTGGGTAGTTTTTAACACCACCAGATTCAGCACATGCACCAGGCAAGGGATGTGCATCAAATCGGCTAGTCCCAGAGCTGCAACGAGATTTCACCCATTATCGCACACCACCAGGCCGGCCTTGAGGCTCACTGGCAGCAACCACTCATCGGTCTTTTGTTCTATGCCCCTCCAAAGCTCCTGTGCGGTGTGGGGATTGTCACCCAAACACATGAGTTTTAAAATCGCCTGCTGACGTTTACCCTGGCTGTGCTGAAGTTGAGGGTGAGGTTCTTTTGATGACCGGATGTGGGGGTGTTAGAAGAAGAGGAGGATGCGGAGTAGGAGGAGGCAGCAACAGGAGGCAAAGAATAATGCGCTGCGATCCTCGGTGGTGGAAGGACATGCGCCAAACCGCTATCCGCCTCGGGCCCAGCCACCACTACGTTTGCCCAGTGTGCAGTTAGGGAGATATAGCGGCCCTGGCCATGCTTACTGTTCCAGTTGTGGCGGCTGGGAACTACGTACTCTGGGACAGCCACCGCTATCAGCTGTTTGAAACAGTTTGTATCCACCAGACGGAATGACAGCATTTCAAAGGCCAGCAATTTTGAAATCCTGGCATTCAGGACCAGGGATCGAGGGTGGTTAGGTGGGTATTTTCTCTTTCTCTCCAGTGTTTGGGAGATGTAAAGCTGAACGCTTGCCTATGACATGGTGGAGATGCTTGGTGATGGTGACGGAGGTGGTGGTGGTGTTGGTGGGACATCCTCTGTTTGCTGGTTGCCAGGTGCCACGTTGACGCCATAGGTGGAGGAAGAGGCCGAGACAGCAGCAGAAGAGGGAGCAGGTGGAGCCTGAGACCTTTTGTGGTTTTTAAGGTGTTTACTCCACTGCAAGTCATGCTTTGCATGTAGATGCCTGGTCATGCAGGTTGTGCTCAGGTTAAGAATGTTTATGCCTCGCTTTAGGCCCTGATGGCAAAATGTGCAAACCACTCGTGTCTTGTCGTCACTCGTCAGGACATTGTGTGAAGAACTGCAATGCCAATGAACTCCTTGGAGCAGGCCTTGGTGTGCTCGTTGCCTGGATGCGGTGTGCAGTAGCAGGCGTACTGTCTATGGAACGGCCGCTCCGCTTTTGCACCCTGCTCCCTCTTTTGCTGTGCTGTTGCCTCTGTGCGACCACCGCCTCTTCCTCAGAACTGCACACATCACTAGCACAAATTTCAGTCCAGTCTGGGTCTAGGACCTCATCATCCTCCACATCATCTTCCACCCATTCATGACCCCTGCCCTCATCGGTCTGCACATTGCAGAAAGCCACAGTAGTTTGCACTTGTGTTTCGTCATCATCAGAGACGTGCTACGGCGGTCTTCCCATGTACTCATCCTGCAACATAAGTGATTAGACATCAGTGCATTCAAGGTCTTTCACTTATGGGGCAGGGCTAGGTGGATGGGCCGGGGAAACCCTGCCGACAGAGTCATCAAAAAGCATAAGAGTTTGCTGCATGACTTGGAGCTCTGACTGTTTGGTTGATTTACAAGGGGGTGAGGTGAAAGACTAATGAGCATGGGCTGCAGGTGCCAACTCTGAGCTTTCTGCAGAGGACACTGGGAGACACTGTGAAGGAACTGGAGGCACTGTCAGCCACCCAATCTACTATCGCCTGTACATGTTCTGGCCTCACCATCCGTATAGCGGCATTCGGGCCTACCAAATAACGCAGCAGGTTCTGTCGCCTACTCGCACCAGAGAAAGGTGTTTCACTTGGACCGGTAGTTGGCGCTGAACGGCCATGTCCTCTTCCAGCAACAGGAGCTCCACCAACACCACCACGACTATGCCCACATTCCTTATTTGATGTTCTCCTCATTATTTGCGTTCACCCACCAAGCAGAAAGATGGTTTCTCTCCAATGTAAATTTAACTGCCAATTGTCAACAATTAAGTTCACTAAGGCAGTGCCCATGTCATAAAAAATGCTCCGTAGACCAAGAATACATTTTTTTTGGGCCTAAAACACACTGATTTTCAATTTCAATGCAAAATGCTAAATATGTATTTGTACGCTGTATGCACAACTGTTTGGTGATCCCAGAACACGTTTTTTTTTTCAGTAAAACACAGTAAAGCACTATTTTCATGCTGCAATTTAAAATTGGTATGTGTACGCTGTATGCACAAGAGGTTTGTGGACCAAGAACAAGGATTTTTGTAATAAAACACAGAAAAGCAGTATTTCACTGCTATTAATAAAATGTAGCTATTTCTACGGTTTGTGCAAAGGTAGTTTGTGGACCCAGAACACGGATATTTTCAATAAAACACAGAAAAGCAGTATTTCACTGCTATTAATAAAATGTAGCTATTTCTACGGTTTGTGCAAAGGTAGTTTGTGGACCCAGAACACGGATATTTTCAATAAAACACAGAAAAGCAGTATTTCACTGCTATTAATAAAATGCTGCTATTTCTGCGCTGTATGCACAAGTGGTTTGTGGACCCAGAACAAGGATTTTTTTAATAAAACACAATAAAACACAAAAAACGTTGGCATTTCTATGCTGTATGCACAACTGCTTTGTGACGCAAGAATATAGCTTTTTTCCCCACAAAAAAAAAATATATAATTCACTATTTCACTGCAGAAATGTCAAATGTGTATTTGGATGGTGTATTTGGAACTGCTTTGTGGACCAGGAATACTTCTATTTTTCCCAAAAATACACTGAGGCTCTATTTCACGGCAGAAATGTCAAATGTGTATTTGGCCGGGGTAGTTCAAACTGTTTTGTGGACCAGGAATAACGTTTTTTTCCCCAGGAAACACACTGATGCACTATTTCCCTGCAGAAATATTAAATATGTATTTGTACGATGTATGCACAACTGCTTTGTGAAGCAAGAATATTGCTTTTTTTCCACAAAAAAAAAGTATTCACTATTTCACTGCAAAAATGTCAAATGTGTATTTGGGCGGTGTATTTCAAACTGCTTTGGAGACCAAGATCAAAGCTTTTTTATCACAAAAAACTGCAGAAATTGAATATATTGTTTAGTGCATTGTATACACAAGTGCTCTGTGGCAGCACAGGTCCCAGACTAGACAAATGGACTATGTCACCCCTTAATTATACTAAAGGTAATGTAGGGGACTTGAGCAGCCAGAAAAAAAGCATTTTCTCCTTCATTGAGCTACGAAAAAGGATTACGCTGATGTCCCTGCCAGGTTGGCAGACATGCAGTACACTGCAGCGGCTAAACTGGAAGCTGACCCCCACCTCTGTAACAGATGGATTTAAAAAAAATATTTCATTGACAGTGGCTGGGTACAGAAATGTAGGATTGCTAAAGCTCTATTTGCTGTATCTTATGGATTAATGTACAACCGGGTTTGCAGATTTCTTCCCTAATCTGTCCCTCACAGAAGCGACAGCATCTTATCCCTACGCTGAGAACAGCAGAGTGACGTGTGGCGCTATATGACTCCAGCTTAAATAGATGCTGGGTCACATGCTGCACTTAGCCAATCACAGCCATGCCATTAGTAGGCATAGCTGTGATGGCTTCTTAGGGCAAAGAAGCAAAACGCTTGCTGATTGGCTATTTAGAAAGAGGGAAGAATCGCCGAACAACAGACCCGAACCCGAACTGTTATGAAAATGTTTGGGTTCAGGTCTGGGTCCCGAACACCCCAAAATACCGTACGAACCCGAACTATACAGTTTCGCTCAACCCTACGGCTGAACCCTGCCATGGGACATTGTGGAGCTGCTTGTTGAAGTTGACAGACGTGGTTGCGTTGCTGACACATCCTATTTTTGAGGGGTGGCCACTGGCCAGTGCCACTGTCACTCCAGAGATGGAGAAAGAGACCGAGACTGCAGCAGAAGAGGGAGGAGGAGGAGCCTGAGACCTTTCTTGGTTTTGGAGGTGTTTACTCCACTGCAGCCCATGCTTAGATGCCTGGTCATGCAGGTTGTGCTTAGGTTTAGAATGTTTATGCCTCGCTTCAGGCTCTGATTGCACAGTGTGCAAACCACTCGTGTCTTGTCGTCAGGACATTGTCTGAAGAACTGCCACGCCAGGGAACTCCTTGGAACTGGCTTTGTTGTGCTCGGTCCTTGGGTGCGGTGGGCAGTAGCAGGTATACTGTCTAGGGGACGGCCGCTCTGCTTTTGCACCCTGCTCCCTCTTTTGCTGTGCTGGTGGCTCTATGCAACCACCCCCTCTCTCTTCAAACTGCACAGGTCACTCGCATGACCTTAAATCCATGTGGGGTCTAGGACCTCATCATCCTCCACATCATCTTCCACCCAGTCTTCACCCCTGCCCTCCCTGTCGGTTTGCACACTGCAGAAAGCCGCAGCAGTTGGCACCTGTGTTTCGTCATCATCAGAGACGTGCTTCGTTGGTCTTCCCATGTCCTCATCCTTTAACATAAGTGGTCGGGCATCAGTGCCCTTAATCTCTTCCACTTCTGGGCAGGGCTAGGTGGATGGCCAGCAGACTCATCAAAAAGCATAAGAGACTGCTGCATGACTTGGGACTCAGACTGCTGGTTGATTTGCAAGGAGGTAAGGTGCTAGATAGATGCCCATGGCCTGCAAGTGCCAACTCTGAGCTTTCAGCAGTGGACCTAGTGGGAGACAATGTGAAGACACTGGATGCACTGTCAGCCACCCAATCTACTAGCGACTGTACTTGTTCTGACCTCACCATTTGTAGAGCGGCATTCGGGTATACTAAATTAAGTTGAAGGCTCTGTCATCTACGCACACCTGAGGAATGTGTTTCATTTGGGAGTGTAGCTGGCACAGATCGACCACATCCGTTAGCTGCAACAAGAGCTCCACCAACACCAGCAGCACCATGACCAGGGCCACGTCTCTTATATGACTCTCGCCTCATTTTTTGTGGTGGTCACCCACCGAAGTAACAGACGATTTTGGGACAAAAACTGGGATAATGTCACCCACCAATGGAATTAACGATTTTTACAACTTTACCTCCCTTTAACCTATGCAGATCCCCTTGTGATCTCCCTGTGATCTCCCTTTCACCTATACAGATCCCCCTATACGGCAAAAATGGTAAAGCGTCACCCAAGAACATAACAGATTTTTACAAATTTACCTCCCTGTCACCTATGCAGAGCAGTGATTTGTATACGGCAAAAATGGTAAAACGTTACCCACCAATGTAACAGACGATTTTTACAAATTTACCTCCCTGTCATCTAAGCAGAGCAGGGGTTTGTATATGACAAAAATGGTAAAATGTCACCCAAGAATCTAACAGATGATTCTTATAAATTTACCTCCATGTCACCTATGCAGAGCAGGGGTTTGTATATGGCAAAAATTGTAAAATGTCACCCAAGAAGGTAACAGACGATTTTATAAATTTACCTCCATGTCACCTATGCAGAGCAGGGGTTTGTATATGGCAAAAATTGTAAAATGTCACCCAAGAAGGTAACAGACGATTTTTACAAATTTACCTCCCTGTCACCTATGCAGAGCAGGGGTTTGTATACGGCAAAAATTGTAAAATCTCACCCAAGAATGTAACAAACGATTTTTACAAATTTACCACCCTTTCACCTATGCAGAGCAGGGGTTTGTATATCACAAAACTGGGTTAATGTCACCCAAGAATGTAACAGATGATTTTTATAAATTTACCTCCCTGTCACCTATGCAGAGCAGGGGTTTGTATATGGCAAAAATGGTAAAATGTCACCCAAGAATGTAACAGATGATTTTTACAAATTTACCTCCCTGTCACCTATGCAGAGCAGGGGTTAGTATATGGCAAAACTGGCTTTATGTCAGCCACCAATGTAACATATGATTTTTACAAATTTACCACCCTGTCACCTATGCAGAGCAGGGGTTTGTATATGGCAAAACTGGGTTAATGTCACCCAAGAATGTAACACACGATTTTTATAAATTTATCTCCCTGTCACCTATACAAAGCATGGGTTTGTATACGGCAAAAATGGTAAAATGTAACCCAAGAATGTGATAGAAGATTTTTTACAAATTTACCTCCTTGTCACCTATGCAAAGCAGGGGTTTGTATTCATCAAAAATGGTAAAATGTCACCCACCAATGTAACAGATGATTTTTACAAATTTACATCCCTGTCACCCATGCAGAGCATGGGTTTGTATACGGCAAAAATGGTAAAATGTCACCCAAGAATGTAATAGAAGATTTTTTATAAATTTACCTCCCTGCCACCTATGCAGAGCAGGGGTTTGCATACGGCAAATATGGTAAAATGTCACCCAAGAATGTAACAGACGATTTTTACAAATTTACCTCCCGGTCACCTATTCAGTGCAGGGGTTTGTATATGGCAAAACGGGGTTTATGTCACCCAAGAATGTAACAGATGATTTTTAGAAATTTACCTCCCTGTCACCTATGCAGAGCATGGGTTTGTATACAGCAAAAATGGTAAAATGTAACCCAAGAATGTAATAGAAGATTTTTTACAAATTTACCTCCCTGTCACCTATGCAAAGCAGGGGTTTGTATTCGTCAAAAATGGTAAAATGTCACCCACCAATCTAACAGATGATTTTTACAAATTTACATCCCTGTCACCTATGCAGAGCATGGGTTTGTATATGGCAAAAATGGTAAAATGTCACCCAAGAATGTAATAGAAGATTTCTTACAAATTTACTTCCCTGTCACCTATGCAGAGCAGGAGTTTGTATATTGCAAAACTGGGTTAATGTCACCCAAGAATGTAATAGAAGATTTTTTACAAATTTACCTCCCTGTCACCTATGCAGAGCATGGGTTTGCATACGGCAAAAATGGTAAAATGTCACCCAAGAATGTAACAGACGATTTTTAGAAATTTACCTCCCTGTTACCAATGCAGAGAAGGGGTTTGTATACGGCAAAAATGGTAAAACGTCACCCACAAATGGAACAGACGATTTTTACAAATTTACCTCCCTGTCACCTATGCAGAGAAGGGGTTTATATACGGCAAAAATGGTAAAATGTCACCCAAGAATGTAACAGACGATTTTTACAAATTTACCTCCCTGTCACCTATGCAGAGCAGGGGTTTGCATACGGCAAATGTGGTAAAATGTCACCCAAGAATGTAACAGACGATTTTTAGAAATTTACTCCTCCCACAGCCTTATGAAGCATCAGCACAAGATTCAATGAGGATTCTGCATATAGGGGTCACCACTAGAGTTGAACGAACACCTGGATGTTCGGGTTCGAGAAATTCGGCCGAACTTCACGAAAATGTTCGGGTTCGGGATCCGAACTCGACCCGAACTTGACCACAAACCCGAACCCCATTGAAGTCAATGGGGACCCGAACATTTGGGCACTAAAAAGGCTGTAAAATAGGAAAGGGCTAGAGAGCTGCAAAAGGCAGCAAAATGTAGGTAAATCCCCTGCAAACAAATGTGGATTGGGAAATGACTTAAAATAAAATAAATAAAAATTAACTAATATCAATTGGCAACTTGGAGGAAGAGGTGGAATAGGAGTTTGGGGTGGCGTCAGGTGGAAATGCTATGGGAGTTGAAGTTCTCATCACAGCCAAAAAGGATTCATGTCTGCCTGCAGTGCCACAGGCCTCATTCACAGACTCAGGGCCATGGCAACCATACATGGGAGTTGAAGTTCACATGAAGGATTCATATCTGCCTGCAGGGCCATGGGCTTTATTCAAACATTCAGGCCCACGGGACCCACAAAGAGGAGAGTTAAAATCATGCCAAGACAGTATTGATTTCACCCAGCAATGGCATAGGCCTCATTCACAGATTTAGACACATGGCACCCACAAAGAGGAGATTTACAACCATTCTAAATCAGTATTGATTTCACCCAGCAGTGCCACAGGCCTCATTTACTAATTCAGGAGGACCATGGCACCCGCAAAGAGGAGAGCGGTCCCATAACAGCAACACATTTGACAGTAAAAAGAGTTTAATGTCTCCCACCAAGACAGCAAGCAATTAAACGAAATATAGGCCCCTGACCCCCACACAATGGGGCGGTCTTTTGACAGTAAAAAGAGTTTATTGTCTCCCACCAATGCAGCAAGTGATTAAACGAAATATAGGCCCCTGACAACCAGACAATGTAGAGGTCATTTGACAGTATAAAGAGTTTAATATCTCCCACCAATGCAGCAAGCGATGAAATGAAATATAGGCCCCTGACAACCAGAAAATGGGACAGTCATTTGACAGTAAAAAGAGGTTAATGTCTCCCATCAATACAGCAAGCGATGAAACAAAATATAGGCCCCTGACAACCAGACAATGTAGAAGTCATTTGACAGCATAAAGAGTTTAATATCTCCCACCAATGCAGCAAGCGATGAAACGAAATATAGGCCCCTGACAACCAGACAATGTAGAGGTCAATTGACAGTATAAAGAGGAAAATCTCACCCAACAAAGCAACAAATGATTAAACGACATATGGGCCCCTAACATCCACACAATGGGGCAGTCATCTGACAGTAAAAAGAGTTAAATGTCTCCGACCAAGACAACAAATTAATAAATGACACATGGACCCCTGACACCCAAACAATGGGGCAGTCATTTGACAGTAAAAAGAGTTAAATGTCTCCCAGCAAGCAATTAAACAAACTCTAGGCCCCTGACAAACAGACAGAGTAGAGGTCATTCGACAACAAAAAGAGGATAATGTCACGCACCAAAGCAACAGGCGATTATCTGAAATGTAGGAACCTGGCACCCAGACAGAGGTGAAAGGTCCCATAGCAGCAAAAGAGGCATCATGTTACACACCATTAGAACAGGCAACTTTCAGTATATAAAGCCCCAGCACCCAGACAGAAGAGAGAGGTCCCATAGCAGCAAAACAGGCATCATGTTACCCACCAATGGAACAGGCCACATTCAGTTATTTAAGCCCCAGCACCCAGACAGAGGAGAGAGGTCCCAGAGCAGAAAAAGAGACATTATGTTACCCACCAATGGAACAGGCCACATTCAGTTATTTAAGCCCCAGCAACCAGACAGAGGAGAGAGGTCCCATAGCAGCAAAACAGGCATCATGATACCCATAGGGTTAAGCGAACACGAACTGTATAGTTCGTGTCCTGAATCTTTGGTGTGTTCGGGACACGGACCCAAAACCGAACATTTACGTAAAACTTTGGATTAGTTGTTCTGAGATTTCTATGGCGCATTTTAAAAGCCTGCAAAACAGCCAATCAATAAGCGTCATACTGCTTGCCCCAAGATACCATCACAGCCATGCCTACTATTGGCATGGCTTCGATTGGCCAAGTGCAGCATAAGACCCAGCCTCTATTCAAGCTGGAGTCACGTAGCGCCGCATGTCACTCTGCTCTGATTAATGTAGGGATAGGATGCAGCTGCTGTGAGGGCGAGATTAGGCTGGGAAAACTCAACAAAAACACCTAATGAAGTGATCGATCTACAGCTGTGAAATATTAAACTTCTGCTAGTTAATTGCTCACTGGTTTTTAGGTTGCCCAGAGCGTTTTTCTGTCACTTTTTTCTGGGGTGATCGGCAGCCATTTTGTGTCTTGTGGTGCACCAGCACAAGCTGCACCAAGTCCATCAATCCATCAATAGTATTTTTTATTTTTTTTGCTATATCTTACATGATTTAGGGGATTGCTATTTTGGCAATTGACTTTCACCCCACAAAAAAATATATTCTTTGCCGGACATTATTAAACTTGGCCAGCCACAGCTGGAATACCAGATTTACGGTATTGCTATTTTGGCAATTGACTTTCACCCCAAAAAAATCTATCCTTTGCCGGACACTATTAAACTTGGCCAGCCACAGCTGAAACCACTGATTTACGGTATTGCTATTTTGGCAATTGAATTTCACCCCAGAACAAAATCTATCCTTTGACGGACACTATTAAACTTGGCCAGCCGCAGCTGGAACACCAGATTTACGGTATTGCAATTTTGGCAATTGAATTTAACCCCAGAAAAAAATCTATCCTTTGCCGGACACTATTAAACTTGGCCAGCCACAACTGGAACATCAGATTTACGGTAGTGCTATTTTGGCAATTGAATTTCACCCCAGAAAAGAATCTATCCTTTGCCGGACACTATTAAACTTGGCCAGCCACAGCTGAAACCACTGATTTATGATATTGCTATTATGGCAATTGAATTTCACCCCAGAAAAAAAAATCTATCCTTTGCCGGACACTATTAAACTTGGCCAGCCCCAGCTGAAACACCAGATTTATGGTATTGCTATTTTGGCAATTGACTTTCAGCCCAGAAAAAACTCTATCCTTTGCCGGACACTATTAACCTTAACCAGCCACAGCTAGAACACCAGATTTACGGTAGTGCTATTTTGGCAATTGAATTTCACCCCAGAACAAAATATATCCTTTGCGGGACACTATTAAACTTGGCCAGCCACAGCTCGAACACCAGATTTACGGTATTGCTATTTTGGCAATTGAATTTCACCCCAGAACAAAATATATCCTTTGCCGGACACTATTAAACTTGGCCAGCCACTGCTTGGACACCAGATTTAGGGGATTGCTATTTTTGCAAATGAATTTAACCCCAAAACAACATATATCCTTTGCCGGACACTACTAAACTTGGCCAGCCACAGCTGGAACTCCAGATTTATAGTATTTTTATTTTGGCAATTGCCTTTCACCCCAGAAAAAAATCTATCCTTTGCCGGACACTATGAAATTTGGCCAGCCACAGCTGGAACACCAGATTTACGGTATTGCTGTTTTGGCAATTGAATTTCACCCCAGAAAAAAATATATCCTTTTCCGGACACTATTTAACTTGGCCAGCCACAGCTGAAACCACTGATTTACGGAATTGCTATTTTGGCAATTGAATTTCACCCCAGAAAAAAAAATATCCTTTGCCGGACAGTATTAAACTTAGCCAGCCACAGCTGGAACACCAGATTTATGGGATTGCTATTTTGGCAATTGAATTTCACCACAGAAAAATATCTATCCTTTGCCTGACAGCACACAGAATTACACTTGGCTAGCCACAGCTGGAACACCAGATTTAGGGGATTGCTTTTTTGGCAATTGAATTTCACCCCTCAATAAAATATAGAAATTTCTATCCTGAGTTTCTAGGGGTGACAATAAGCACAGCCAAGCCCCTGATGTAGGATATAGCAAAAAAAAATAAAAAATAAACTACTATTTATGGATTGATGGACTTGGTGGCAGCTTGTGCTGGTGCACCACAAGACACAAAATGGCCGCTGATCACCCCAGAAAAAAATGAAAAACACTCTAGGCAGCCTAAAAACAAGTGAGCAATTAACTAGCAGAAGTTGAATGATTCACAGCTGTAGATCGATCACTTCATTAGGTGTTTTTGCTTAGTTTTCCCTGCCTAATCTCGCCTTCATAGCAGCTGCATCCTATCCGTACACTAATCAGAGCAGTGTGATGTGCGGCGCTTCGTGACTCCAGCTTAAATAGAGGCTGGGTCACATGCTGCACTTGGCCAATCACAGCCATGCCAAGAGTCGGCATGGCTGTGATGGTCTCTTGGGGCAAGTGGTATGACACTTGTTGATTGGCTGCTTTGCATGTTTTTAAAATGCGCCATAGAAATCTTAGAACACCGAACCCGAACTTTTGCGTAAATGTTCCGGTTCGGGTCCGTGTCACGAACACCCCAAAATTCGGTACGAACCCGAATTATACATTTCGGGTTCGCTCAACCCTAGTTGCAACATATTGTCAGTTAATTACGATACAGGGTCATAGATCATATCCACCCATTAATATGAGGAGGGGACAGGGAGAATATCCTCAAACAAAAGGAATTGAGATTGATCTATGAACTGGATACGCTACATCCAAAGAGTATGAATGTTGACTTTGATTATTGACTCCTTTTATGATAATGAGAGCAAGGCTGTGTAAAGTTGCATTTATTGTCTAAGGTGTCTAACTTTTCTTCCCAGCAGATGTCCATATGATTAAAACTGTCACCTCCATAGTGCCCACCCCTTTAACAGTGACCTCCACAGTGCCTGCCCCCTTAACAGTGAACTCCACAGTGCCCACCCCCTTAACAGTGACCTCCACAGTGCCTGCCCCTTTAACAGTGACCTCCAGAGCAGCTGCCCCTTTCAATAGTGGCCACTGCCCCCTTAACAGTGAACTCCACAGTGCCCGCGCCTTTAACAGTGACCTCCACAGCAGCCTGCCCCTTTAATAGTGGCCCCTGCCCCATTAACAGTGACCTCCACAGCAGCTGCCCCTTTAATTGTGGCCCCTGCCAACTTAACAGTGTCCTCCACAGTGCCCTGACCCTTTAATAGTGGCCTCACCCCATTAACAGTGACCTCCACATCGCCTTGCCCCTTTAAGGCTAGGGCTACATGACGACATGTGTCACGCGACATTTTGTCGTACCAATGTCGCGCAACAATTTTTATAATGATAGGCTATGGTGTCGCAATGCGGCATATGACATACTGTGACACAACAGTTGCAAAAAATCCATCCAAGTTGGATACATGTAGCAGTGTAGTTGTGCCGTATGTGTCGTGCAGCCCTAGCCTAAAGACCTACAGCAGTGTAGAAAAATGGCTGGGTTGTTATGGAAACCTGGAGTAAAGCTGTGTGTATTTAGAGACTAAGGTCCTGCAAGCTTCTATTGGCTGATAAGGGATATGTGACAGTATGTATGGCAGTTGGGATATGAAGAGAAAGACTTGCAGGCTTGTATTGGCTAATGCAGGTAATTTTTGGGGAATATGTCAGGAACTGTACGTTCTAGAGAGCTGTGACCCCCACAAGATTAATTTCCAGGTAGCAAGAGATTTGTATACCAAGTTTTGTTGATATGGATGTTTGTGTTTTTGAGTGATCGCGGAACATACATACACACACATACATATATATAGGTGAAACAAGGTGACAATTAATGAAGGTACACATTTGATAAGCATTTATATTTAGAAATGAACATAAAGGTATAAACGGATATATATGCAACATTTAAAAAAAATTATACATTTGGAAAAAAAAACTTCCAGTTTGATGTGCCATCTGGAAAAACAGCAGCTTGCTTTATTAACCACACAAAATTATCTATTCAACTTGAATGAACCAGATGCTAAATGAGTATTATCAAGTGGTGTCACAGACAGTATATTTTTTTTCTCTCAGGTGAAATCTGCAATATATGAACAGAGCATTGCAAAGTGATATGCTTATTATATCAGGAATACTATTTTATAAATTGCGTAGTAAATCTCTACAGCTGGTATTATTTCAAGGGAATGTATTTTACAAGTTAAAACCAAATACTAAAACATTTTTGTCCAATTTGTCTTTCTTTTCTGACAGGTTTTTTTTTTTTTTTTTTTATGCTGCATGTTTTGCAGATGGTTGTATGAAAATAAGCTATATTGCAATTAATTGCTGTCCTGAGCTGTGAATAGCAGAGATTTGCTTCAAGACTTATGGAACCTCAGTCCCACATGCAGGACTTTTTTTTCCATCTAAAATAATGGATCTCAGATGGAAATGGCTAAATGGTATGCATAAATGAGCATAATGGGTGCCTAAGATACAGGATTCATATTTTTCTGTTCTTCTGATCATATCAGAAGGACTGATATGTAAATGGTCATGTGAAACTGGCCTTAGGAGATTAGACAAAGCTAAAGTTGTTATGCTGTACACCAAATTTTTTCTCCTTAAGGTGGTCTGGTTTGTTTGTTTCTTATTTTGTGAACAATTTACAAAAATTTGCTATGTCAGCCAGGGGGTCTAATAATAGCCCTCAAGTCTGCCATTTAAAGCCGTAGTTCTATCCTACTGACAGAAATAATATATTGCAATACAGAAGAACTGCAGTGTATTATAGAAATAATCAAGTCATTTAGTGCCCCACAAGTGCAAACAAAAAGAAAAAAGGGAAATAAAATGTTTAAACTTATTTAAAAGAAAAGAAAAATAAGAAAGTAACAACCCCATTTTCCCACTTGTAAAAAGGTTTATTATGTGACAAAATACAAATAAAGTACACATAATTAGTATCACTGCATTTGCATTGACTCAGACTATAAAGTAATCATGTTATACAATATGCACAGTGAATGCTGTATTTAAAAACAAAAAATAAATAATCCCAGTATTGCTGTTTTGGTCACCATGACATACTAAAAATGGAAGAAAAGCAATAAAAAGTTGTATGTATCGCTAAATTGTACAAACTAAAACATCAACTCATCCCACTAAAAATTTAAGCCTTCACAGAGCTCCGTCTGCATCATCTTCCTGTCTGCATCGAGATATCACTCTGAGGCCCGTAATTGGCTGCAGAAGTGACGTGGTGTGCACAAAACGTCACATGTGCCGCCAGGAAAACAAACACAAGCAGGAAGAACTAGAACGCAAAGCTGTATCACTTCTTTTGTTCTTTTATTACATATACAGCTCTTGTCTGAGTTTTTATTTAACTTGGACAACCGAGTTGAAGGTTTTTGGTGGCAAACTGTAGGGACAAAATAGGCGGTTCCTTAAAGAAGTTTTCCAAGTAAAATAAAAACTCAAACAGCAGCTGTAAATAAGATAAATTAATAAATGAAGTGGTACCTACCAATTCAACCCCCCCCCCCCCCTGTATCCAGCAGTAGTCTCCACTCTCCAGTTCTCTCTGCTAGTGTTAACTTTCCTGTCTGCAAGTTTGATGTTATGTGCTCACCAAGTCACCACTTCAGCCAATTACTAGCCTCAAAAGTGACGTCCTGTGTACCACTGCAACCAGGAACATGACATCAGTGGTGCTGGCCCGCTGCACAACGCTGGAGATGGCAGTGACAAAAGGGCATCTGTCAACAGATTTGTACCTATGAAACTGGCTGACCTGTTGCATGTGAGTTTGGCAGCTGAAGGCATTTGTGATGGTCCCATGTTCATATGTGCCTAGATTGCTGAGAAAAATTAAGTTTTAATATATGCAAATGAGCCTCTAGGAGAAATGGGGTGTTGCTGTTAAACCTAGAGGCTCTGCTCTCTCTGCAACTGCTGCCCCCTCTCCACTTTAATTGACAGGGCCAGGCAGTGAAAATGTCATCACACTTGGTCCTGTCAATCAAAATGGAGAGGGTGCAGCAGTTGCAGAGATAGCTGAGTCTCTAGATTTAATGGCAACTCCCCTGTTACCCGTAGATGCTCATTTGCATATATTTAAACATCATTTTTAAAAGCAATGCGAGCATGTGGGACCAACACAGAGGCCTCCAGTTGCCAACTTCACATGCAACAAGTCAGCCAGTTCCATAGGTATAACTCTTCTGACAGATAGCTTCTGCACTAGTTTAACTCAGGCAAACCCCCTTAACAGCTGTTGTGAAACTACAACTCCCAGCATGCTCCTTTCCCTTCTGTAGGAGTTCAGAGAACATCCAAGCAGGTTTGCATGATGGGAGATGTAGTTTCACAACAGCTGGAGTGCCAGAGGTTGCTGACCTCTGCTTTTAAGAAGGTAAAAAGGACCTTTTTTTTACCCACTTCACATGGCGGATTAACAACCTTATATATAATTTGATTTACTAAAAAAAAAATGCACTAGTAAAGTGGAATTATCTGCCTAGGACTCCAGTATGCATAATTTACATAGATAGTGGATATGATTTTAGGGCTCTGACCTTCCCTCTACAGTAGCAGAAGACGCTAGTATTCTTCATAGACCTGTACACTCCATTAGCTCTCATAAGGAAAAAGTGTTTGCAAGTCCTGTAAATAGTGCTGTCTTAGGCATGTGCCAGCCTTCTTGTAGGTTAAATACAGAATGATTTTTTATTGAAATAGGCAGTATTCGTGCTTTCCTTGTTTGTTTTCTCTGGTTCTAAATGTGCCTAGCTTTTATATGTTATCTTTTATTATACTGAATAATTTAAAATTTTTCCTATACAAACAAGATTTGATTTCCCTTGAAATCCCCCGGGTATGGCTGTTGAATCGAAATGGAATGCATAAGCATATAAATAAATAATGTATATAATAAAGGTGATCTCTATTCACTGAAGAAATCCATTTCAGCAAATCAGTTTAATTTTGCAAGGAAAAATATAAGTGATTAATATTAATAAGACAAGCAAGCAATATAGTCAAATAAACCAAATGGGAAATTATATTGAAATCTCTTATTTCCTGTCTGATCAAACATACACTTTAAATAATGCAGAGCAAGCACATGGCATACAATAGATTGCTGTATTAACCTGAAATGCAGAAGCTAAGCAATTGTTATATAGCAACTAAAGCATGCATGAGGAGCTTCTGAGTCTCTAAGGTGTTACAATGATGCTCACTGTGTCCACACCACAATTATTAATAAAACCACAATTCCAAAATATGCCTCGGAGCAATATTTGAAAGGAAAGTGTTAAACGGGTTCCTTATCACTGGTTGACCAAAGCCCAGGGTCTTCAGCCCATATGATCACAAGTCTGCCTTCTGCCTGCTTTCTTTTCAGCATTCAACTTTCCCTCGCCCTACCTTCCTCGGTCATATTGCAACCAACACCATAGCCAGACGTAGGAGGAATCATAGATTGGGCAGAGACAAAGAGACACAAAAAGGCACAGTTTGTGGAATCCTTGATGATACCATAAATCTGCTAATTTATTATAATTACAAGATTTATGTTTTGTTCACTTGTACATAAAAACACATATGTTAATCCAATCACCAGCAACTGGTTTCACTTTGCAGCTTCTTCAGGGGTACCAGGTTATCTCGATCATCTTTGGGATGTTTATATCTTGTCCGGAGTCCATCTGTGGTAAATTCAGTTGATTGGACATGATTTGGAAAGAAACACCCATGTCTAGATAAGATCTCACAGATGGCAATGTTTATCAAAGTGAAAACCGAGCAATGAGAAGGAAAGAACTGGCTATGGAGATTACATACAGGATTGTGTGTAGGTACAGATCTAGAGAATGGTACAAAAAAATTCTATTGCACTGAAAGTTCCCAAGAGCACAGTGGCCTCCATAATTCTTAAATGGAAGAAGCTTTTCACAAAACTAAGTAATCTGGGGGAGAAAAGCCTTGGTAATAGAGGTGAACAAGAATTAAAGAGGAGCAAAGTTATACAAAATTCGATTCTGCTGCCTTGCCAAATTTCACAAAGAAATTCCCTTTGTGATTAATTACTTCTCATAAAGCACATTTCTTTATATGTAGCGGGTGCAGTGATGGGGAATGGGGATAGCGCTGTCCTCGTCATTAAACCCCTCACATACGGTGTTCATTGCTGATTATGGCATCTGAGATTAACATTGAGGGCTTTCAGGGGTTAATCTGGTAAAAAAAAAAAAAAATGAAAAATTATTGCATAAAGGCCGCCATGGACATCTTGAAGACTCTGCATGAAATTTCACACAATTTCGCCATCATCCATTCACCGAGCATGTTATTTCAGTATCATCAATCAATATGATTTTTTGTTTTGTTTTCACCAGCATTTCAGGGAAAATTGATTTATTACCATGAAGGGCATAGAAATTTGGCTTTGCGCCAAATTGAATTTTTCCTAAAATTCGTATCGAAGTCCACTTAGGATACTTTTATTTCCTCAACACTATCAGGAACCCAATGGTCAATCTGGCTGAGCTCCAAAGATCCTGTGTGCAGAAGGAAGAAGCTTCCAGAAGGTCAACCATCACTGCAGCATTAAATCTGGTGCGCGTGAGATTTGGCGCGAGCAAATGGATGAGGTGAGTATGTGTTTTTTTATTTTTATTCCTGATTAACCACTGAATGGCTTCAATGTGAACCGTAAGAGGGCATGATCTGTGTTGAACGTGGCATCTGAGGGGTTCAATGACGGGGGTGGCGTGATCGCCATTCCCTGTCATTGAGCCCACTACATACAGTGGAATGGGATTCGTGACAAGGTAATTTTTAATTAATCAAATTTATTTGTGAGCTTCAATGAAGCAGCCAAATCGAATTTCTAATAACTTCGCTCATATCTACCAGACATCTTAGAGAACTAACAAGAGATCTTCTGTGGATGTGAGCGTATGAATGTACGGGCCCATATCATCACATCCAGGACTCCTTGTTTTTCTCTATGTTGAAGATAGCTCATAATGGGAATCTGTTATCTCTGACAAGCCCTGTTAAATATGATAATTAATGTATAGGTATGTTTAACATTTTTGCAATCTTCTTACAGCCATTGCCCTTCCTGTGAAGAGAAATCACCTCTTCTCTTGTCTTCCTGGACCATTCTCTTGACTTCACCATGTTTGTAAACACACCAGTAAATATCTAGAAGGAGCTGGGTATCACAGTCATTTTAAATCTGCCTAATTGGTGCTTATTATGCTTGATTGCTGCTCCTTGACATCCACAGGTGTTTTCAATACCTGATCAAAAACACTTGAATGAACCTCTGTTCTTAAGAGTGGTAGTCTTTAAGGCAGGCATGTCCAAACTCTGGCCCTCCAGGTGTTGCAGAACTACAACTCCCATCATGCTCTTCTGTAGGTTGATAGCTGTAGGTTGTCCAGGAATGATGGGAGTTGTAGTTTTGCAATATCTGGAGGGCCCAAGTTTGGACATGCCTGCTTTAAGGGGTTGAATAATTGTGTCAATGAAGAAATCACAAAAAAAACATTTAATACTGTATTACAAAAACAATTGATGTCATTTTAGTTGCATTTGGTTCTTTAAAAAGTCCTTGTAAGATTTCATTCTGAACACAATTACAAATGTACACTAAGTTCCCTAAAACCCTTTACAGCATTGGGGGTTGAATAATTTTGAACACAACTGTAAGTGTTCGGCCCGAATACTTTGGTGCTCGCTCATCACTAATAATAAGATAATTGTCAATGTTTTTACCTGAGGTATAGAAAAAGAGCCTCCTCGTGCAGATAGAGCATTTTTCTCAGCGTGTGTGAGAAAAAAAGCGCGCTGGATAAAAGGGCAGGGGGAGGAGGTGACAAAGATTGACGGCTTGAGGGGAACAGCTGAAACAAACTTTGAATAAACCGAGCAGATATGTTCCTTATCCGATATATATATATATATTTTTTTAATACTCATGTGACTCCCCGGGACGAGACAGCGCTGAACGCTGGACAGCCGAGCTCCAGCAGCGGGGGCTCCACATCCAACACCTTCGGGTAATAAGTGACGGAAGAACAATCCATAGAGACGGACACCTCATCCTCTCCGCACTGGATGGCGTCAGTAGAGCTCAGAATCTCCGCCACTTCGGGCTCGGACAGGAAGCCTGGTACCCGCTTCCACTGCAGGAAGACTCACAGTGCCTCAGGACCCCCAGGCAGGAGCTCCTCCAGGGACATGGTGGGGAAGCCGTGTAGCATAAGCTCAGCTATGACTGCTATGTAATTAGTAATTAGAAAGGTCCGAGGGATTGTGGGGCAGCTTTGTAGCATAAGCTTAGCTATGACTGTCATGTAATTAGGACACCGGTATATCCAAAGTACTCCATTGTGCCAATACCCTCGAATTCCATTCATCCTTGACAAAAACTACAGTTCCTTGCGGCATCTGCTGTTTAGAAACACAAATTGCTCCCTGAATTTTCTCACTACTCTTTTTACGCTCTTCGTTAGCTAATGAAACAGGATATCGCTCTGTGCTCACACAATTCTTTTGTGATCGCTAGAGCTGCTAAATCTGTAAAATAGGTCCTGATGTTGGGTTTTGAAAATGAATTAAAGTGGAAGAACCAGGGGTGGAATATATTGTAAGGGTATTTTTTTAAATACTGATTAGTTCTGTCCCTTTAATTATGTTCCCTTTCATTATTATCATTCTGTGTTATGATGTGCCTTGTAATATAGTACCCATCACTCATTGTTTTGATAAGAGCCACATTCCTGAGTGATCTCAGAGACATGCATGTTTCACACTGGAGGAGCGGCTAACATTTTTAAACTCTGTGACACACATTCCCTCATGGCACCCCATTGAAGACTTCATTATAGTGTATGTAGTGATGTAAGTATTGATTTGATTATTTCTTGTACACCCTGGGGTGTCTTCTATCACCCCACATTGCATGTTGCATATTTAGGCTTGTAATGTCTATTTACTTTTTATTATTCAGTATGTAATTTTTTTGTGTTATCGTATATTTAATCATTTAGTAAAGATATAAATTCAATTAGCCTACGTAAGCTTATTCATCTTTAAATCTTTCTAATTCACATTATGTTACACTGCAACATGTGTCACACCAATGTTGGGCAACATTTTTTGTAATGATTGTCAATGGTGTCGCACTGCGACATGTGACATGCTGCCATTTGATGCGACAGTCACACAAAAATCCAATTTGAATGTATTTTTTGTGACGGTCATACCACAGTCACAGCATGTCACATGTCGCTGTGCGACACCGTTGATCATAAAAATGTAGCGCAACTTTTCTGCTACAAAAAGTCCTGCGACGCATGTTGCCATGTAGCCCTAAGCTTAGTGTATTAGGACTTACCAGAGGTGACAGATTCTTTTTAATGACATTTGCTGTATGTTTGGGGTCATTGTCCTGCTGCAGAATAAACTTGGAGCCAACTATTAATTGCAGAAATTTTTCCACACCTGCCTACAATGTTTGCAAAGTACTGTATGTGAAGCTGTCTGCAGAAAAAAGCAGACCATTGTTGCTAATATCAGAACCCCCTTTAAAATATAAATATTAATATGTAATAAGTGTTACAGTGCAGTATCCCAAAGATGCTAATAAATGTGCTTAGACCAATTACAGAAACTAGAGATGAGAGAATTTAATTTTATGAAATTCGTTCACGCTTAGTTTGGTGGTAAAAGCAGAATTGCATTTAGAAGCATTCCGTTATTCATTTCGTCATAGAATTGCATTATGGTCTGTGGTAACGGAATCCATAATGCAATTCTGCTTTTACCACCAAACGAAGTGTAAACGAATTTCAAAATATGAAATTCGCTCATCTCTAATTGCAACACCAAGTTAATCCCTTTTCTGCATGCTTCAGCTAAAAGTTTAATTCTTTTATTTATGGTGCCTATAACTGTCTATTTTCATGGGAAGCAAAGTAATGAACGAAAAATTAACAACATTAAGGGACATCTAAACAGAGCACTATGATAAAAATCTATGATAGTGTAATATTGGCAAGATACATATACAGCACATTTACACGGTAATGACTAATATCCCTAATAAAAATGCTCATTAAAAACATCCCCCTTGATAAATCCAAAAGACACAGAGGTGTGCAGTTTTTGCTTTAGAAATTGGTCACGTAGGTTCTCTATGCATGGTACATTTCCTGGTATGACTTTGTAGCAGCTGAGTGTTATTTTTCAGTGATACACTAAATAGCTTCAGTGGCTTTTTTGCTCTCTGTAGTTTGAAGGGATCTGATGAAGAAAAAACAGCTGGAGTCAGAAGACATTAGCTTAATGACCTGTTTCTTCCACCCTTCAGTCACAAATAAATGAAAGTATAATTGGCCCATGTTACAAGGTAAAAAGATTAACCAAGTAGGTAAATCTGGATTTATCAGAATGTTTATTTGCTTGTTTTATTTCGGTATTGTTGTTATGCTTAATGAAGACCCCGACAAGTAGAGGCTGAAGGTAATTTTACTAAGTTTTGTTTTTTTTTTAAATAAAATTCACCTTACGAGAACCACAGAAAGGAAATCAAAAGTTCTCATTAAATCCATTGGTGAAACATAGGAAACAGTTTGACACAATATGCACTGAGCCTTCCTGGATTATTATTATTTTTTTAAAAATTGCGGACTGATCTTGAAAAGCTTTTGTTGCTTTTGAAAATTAGAGCGTTACAAGATAGAGTGATAGATTAGGAAAATTAGATTTCACAATAGAAAATGGTTTTCTGCAACCAAAGGGTATGAGAATAAAAGAAAGGCCTAATGGGGGTTATTTCTAGTTATTTCTTTTTATGTTTTTACTTTTTATGTTTTTGCATGTGTTCAGTTTTATTTTTATTTTATTTTTTTTCTATGTGCTAGGGAAAATCGGTGTTAGGCCAATTTCTCACTTCAGTTTTTTGGTCAGTTATTTCCATTAGTTATTGTCAGCCAAAACCAGTAGAGAAGCCTTCCATAGAGATAAGATATAATGAAAAGATCTGCACCTGTTTTGTGCTTTTGACGTGCACCTGGTTTTGGCTGACAATAACTGATAGAAATAACTGACCAAATAACTGAAGGGAGAACTTGGCCTTAGATGAAGCTTAACCTGAAGCCTCTGGGTTCAAATTCAAAATCTCTAACAAGGTCTCTAACCTACCATGGATGACTGATGTGGCATAGAAGCCTTTGGTCCCCCTCATGCTCCAGGGATCAGGTGCAACTGCTTAGGCTGGAGCTACACCTAGACTTTCTGCAGCACTTGATTAATTTTGATAAGTGACAGTGGCAGCCTCAAGATTGCATACTAGTGTCACGCTTCGGTGTGGGAGGAAAACACCACACCGGGCAAAGGTAGGAAAGGGGAACAGGGAATCAGGCCTGAGAACTAGGGAAGGAAGAGGGACACCTCCTAGTAAAGAAAACCTAACCAAAATCCTGACTGACTACCAGTATGAACAGACCCCAAAGGTAGGTGAGTTTATACACAGGAACACCTAGAGTCCTATCTAGCCTACCTGTTTCTCTAAAAGGAAGGACGAACAGGAATCTCCTCCAGGCCTAATGCAAACAATTGGGAAATGCAACACACAAAACCCAAACAAAATACAAAAGGGAAAGGAAAGGCTTTGGAAGCACCAGGAACTCAGCCGAGATCTAACTACAAACTATCTACAGAAGCTATAAACTGCACAGCATTGTGGAAGAAGCAACTATAAATAAGGAAGGTTAAATTACCACATTAGCAACACCTGGAGGCAAGGGGTGTGGCCATTACCAGAAACAACACAGACTCATATTGATCCACAAGGAAAACCTATCAGATCAAACCACGTTTTGCCAGTCTCACAGATCTCCTGCAACTCACTGTCGCTGGGATGTCCGTATGTCTCGGTACATCAGTTTACTGCTTTGGACTACAGCTGCAGCTCAATAGTTCAAATCAATTAGTAGTGCTTCAAAAATTCTAGGAGTAGACACAACCTAAACCTGAGTTTTTCCATTCAATAGCTGACAGATATCTCTCCCAACTCCCTCCCAGCTACCCCGTACACATACATCATTCGGCTTGGATGAAAATGTATTCTGTGAGGACAGCAGAGAAAGATGCTGCCCGACACTTCTAGCAGTGGCTCGTCCCCCAGGAGGACAAAATGATTAGGCAAAATACTCATTACACCCAATAGTTGGGAGCTCCCCATACATATTAGAGTGTTGACCAAACCCATCATTTGGATGTCAATATAAAAATATGTATGGGGCTTTTAGGCTGCCCAAAGTGTCCTAACAGTAGATCTGCATATGTTTTCTACCTGTAATTGCCTTCTTGTGCATGCTATTTAAAACAAATAGCATGGACAGGATTCGGCCAGAAAGTACAAGCATGACCAGGCAATTAACGGTAATCCACATGTGGATTCTGCTGCCAATACACATCATGTACAGGCAGCCTAAGACTGAGGCTTCAAACAGACTTTGTGTAGTGAGATTTTTCCAATTATAACTCCAAGTACAGCTATTGTCCAAAAGAACACATTGGAGGTCGACAGTGAGCCCCTGAGGAGATTGTGCAGAGGACGGGAGTGTTAGTGGCCCTGATGAGATGTTGTGTAATGATGTGCACCTTTAGGCCGTCCCTCCCTGAGGTTCGGTGCAGTGAAAATGTGGATTAATCAGACAGACGTAGTAGAATAACAAACAGCTTTCTTTACTGAGTGCAAATGGTAACATCAAGCAATAGTAAATACAAGGTGCAGTCTATCTCACAGTGTCAGACTGGAGTGTCTTGGGCCCACCAGTAAAATTCGTTCTGGGGCCCATTGTAAAGCTACATACAAGTATTATCTGATTACACAGTGGTAGACAGCAGCGAGACACTAAAAGGTGATTGCCTATGGGGGAGGGGGGTCCCTGCAGCGACTTCAAGGCAGGTCCCTGAGGAAAGATGATAATGGCTGCCCTGCCTCTATACCTAGAAATCATAAAAGCCACCCAATGCATCTATAATAGTAAGCTGGGTTACACTTTATTTTAATATTAACATAGGCTGGCTGAGATACTGAATGCAGTGCAGACAGTGTAACATGTATCACTTGTGCTCTAGGAGCCCACCTTGCTCAAGGGTCCATCTGGGGATTCACCTGTTCCCCTGTGGGCCATTCCATGCCTGTTCTGTCTCCAAATAATGAGATATAATGGCTGGTTAGATGCCACAGAAATATGCCAGCTGACAAAGTATCTCTCTCTCCTGATTCTTCTTTACTATGGCTATTAAGCTGGCACTTTTTTATGTCGGTGTCTGCTACATAATGCAGGCTGTTGAGTAAACAAAATAAAAAGGAGTTGTAAAATGTAACTAGAATTTTGGGTAGGAAAAAGAAAAAAGGGATAAGAGGGATAGAGTGTCCAACTCCATAATGATGTTGTGATAGTACTGATTAAAAGCAGTCATAGTGGAGTTGGACACTCCGTGTTATCGTAGGTCCCCGTCTGATTAGAAGCCACCTTGCCGCTTGGTAGACGGGCCCGACATATGTTTGATCAACTATATGCACTAAGAGCTTCTACCCCATGTTATAGTAAGTATGGCAGTCATGTATTTGACCCTGTTTACATATTCACCTGTTCACCCATTCTTAGTGCATTCAGCAGTGTGCTGCTATTTCTCTAGTTTGCTGTATAGTTGCCCATGTAGCTTGCACCTGCATTTAAATTACCTCTAGGAGGTACTGTTTCATTTTTTGGTATGTATATATAGATGAAGAATAGGCATCCTCTATGGAACTTAGCACTCCTACTTACCCGCCCACCTGCGTGGTGCTTTTAATCAGTACTATTATAACATCATAGTGGAGTTGGACACTCCGTGTTAGCGTAGATCCCCGTCTGATTAGAAGCCACCTTGCCGCTTGGTAGATGGGCCCGACATATGTTTGAGCAATTATATGCGCTAAGAGCTTCTACCCCATGTTATAGTAAGTATGGCAGTCATGTATTTGACCCTGTTTACACATTCACCTGTTCACCCATTCTTAGTGCATTCAGCAGTGTGCTGCTATTTCTCTAGTTTGCTGTATAGTTGCCCATGTAGGTTGCACCTGCATTTAAATTACCTCTAGGAGGTGCTGTTTCATTTTTTGGTATGTATGTGTATGTGATATAAAAAGTCTACACACCCTGTTAAAATATCAGGTTTCTGTACTGTAACAAAATGAGACAAAGATAAATAATTTCAGAACTTTTTCCACTTTTAATGTGACCTATAAACTGTACCATTCAATTGAAAAACAAGCTTAAATCTTTTAGGTGGAGGGAGGAAAACAAAGAAAACTAAAATACTGTGGTTGCATAAGTGTGCACACCCTCTTATAACTGGGGATGTAGCTGTCTTCATAAAACCAATAATAATAATAATAAAATACATGAAAATAATAACATATATAGAAACCTATGTTAAAAAACTGTTTGTTAATAGAGCAAATTAGTCAAAAGGAATGCATTTAAATGCCATTGGGCACAGGAAAGAAGAATAAATTAAGTTAAAATGTATAAGTCAATAGATAGATACATAGATAAATAGATGATTATAAATAACATTGGGCGCAAAACTACATAAATAGTTAAATATTTGCACTGATTCATGAATAATAATTTAAGAAGGGATGAAATTTATATATAGATATATCTATATATCTATATATATATATATATATATTTATTTATATAAATGTTATTAGAAATGGCCACAAAATTTGCCCTCTTTTATGCTAATCTGTTTATGGGGGCATTTGAGGCAGCCTCTGGTTTTTTGAAACACCCGAACATTAGATTTTACAAATGTTACATAGATGATATTATTTTTATCTGGCAAGGGGACTGGGAGTTCTGGATTCAGTTATTGAACAACTCAACACAAACCAATGGAATCAATGCAGTTTTACTGCACATATAGATTCCATTACTGCCCTATTTCTAGGTTTACAGTTATCCATTTCGTACAACCAAATAGAGACATGCACACATTTTAAAAATGTGGACGCAAATAGCTATTTGGATTTTAAGAGCTGCCACTATATGAAGTGGAGGAGAAATATACCGTACAGCTAGATGAGGAAAACAATTAGAGAACAAAGGGATAGCCAGAGGGTCTTATCCTAGACTCAATGAAGAGAGTCAGTGAAAAAAACCAATTAGGCAGTCTTCAGCCTAAGAGGCTGATGAACTCCAAATCCATAAAATACGACCAGCTTCTTGAGAAAGTAATTATAAACATAACTTTATAATACGATGTAATGCTGAGCACCACAATTAAGAACATATTAAACCAGCACTGGCCAATCTGCATGGGAGACCCTATAATAGGGAAAATAGTCCCCAAAAAATCCACGAATTACATTCTGGAGGGCTAAAACTCTGAAAAACATTCTGGCATCCTCCTGTGCTAAACTGAAAGGTACTACAAAGGGAAACAAAAGGTTAGTCAATTCCATCAAACAAACAATAGAGTTATATAAATGTGGCCACAAGAGAGGCAAGTGCTGTTCTAACATCAGTGACAAAGTGAAAGAAGTAGCCATCCTAACTTCTGGTGAAAAAATTCCTTTACTAGCCCACATGGATTGCTGTTCACAGAACATCATCTATATGCTAGAATGTCCGTGCTGTCTGCAATATATTGGGTGGACTACACAGAGCGTAAGAGACAGGACCAACTCCCATCATTCAAATAAATAAGAAATACATGAAACATAGCTTTTCAAGACATTTCGCATAGATCCATTCAGGTGACCCTACAAACGTAAAGATCACCCACAATCCAAACCCTGTGTAGAAAAGAGATGTATTGGAATTGTTACTTTAATTCCCTCACCCCTTGTTCGGTTTCAGTATCTTGCATTGTGTTTTGGTATACTCCTCTCTTCTCCCCCCCCCCCCCCTCTGTTTCAGCTTCTAGTTGGTTCAGGCCAGCCACTTCCTGTTTTGCCTGTCATGCATTGCTGTTTTGTGTGCTCTGATTCTGAGGAGAATCTGAGGAGAATCTGAGGAGAATCTGTGTAGTATCTCATCTTCTTATCAAGGAGAATATTAGAGGCATAATTATTTTACCATCTGGATTCCCTGCATATCTTGTAATACAATCTCAAAGACTAATACAAGATTAAAGACTACTTGATTAACTCCTGGGTGTCTGATGCATAAACTGTAAGTGGAGAAAGTCTGATT
Source organism: Bufotes viridis (assembly GCA_033119425.1). Taxonomy (NCBI): domain Eukaryota; kingdom Metazoa; phylum Chordata; class Amphibia; order Anura; family Bufonidae; genus Bufotes; species Bufotes viridis. Next base: position 34,157,990 of record CM065595.1, read on the forward strand.
CAACAAGTCACCTCACAGATGCGTGATTGTATAAAACTGACATTTCGAAACGCCACAGTAGAAGAATTGTCTTACTACTTTCATTCTTCCGCTAAGAAAAGAATATTCTCCTCCTCCAAGTAATAGCCATCATCATTTGTCTTCTGTTATGCTACAGTGGAGGGTAATATCTTATACTGCCCAATACTGCATTCTCTAGGATCGCAGAAGCTTCTAGCAATTGCAGGTTCATACAGGCTAGGAACTGTATTCAGCCTGTTTTCTGAGGTAAATCTCGTCTGCCTGCTGTAAAATATTAAAAGACTGAACCACCACTAGAGGTCACTGTTGTGTTACAGATGGAAATGCAGGACACAGCTAGAAGGATTTCTAAGCCCTCATTAAAAATGAAGGAGGCGTTCCTAACTAACAAAATTGAAATATACAATAATTTATCTATTTTGTGGGAAAAGACTGAACAATGTATGGATGCAGAACATGGATCAGGCTATAACGAAGATCAATTAAAGGCCATGTGTACAAAATTGAATAAAACCTATGATAGTTTTAAGAGACTGTCTGAAAAATATTCTTCTCTGTTATCAAGTCTCAACTCAGAGGAATTCATCCTAGAATTAAAGACCCACACTGCACTTAATGATGAAAGATATAGCAGATTTATGAAATATGAAACTGCGTCCCGCCATTCTAACCTTTGAAGGCACTCCAAGACTTCATCCTGTTCCTCGAAATCTATTGCTCAGTCCTCATCGCTAAGGTCTCGCTCACAGCACTCTTCGCTGAGTACCTCATTGGTGTTGTAACACGCAAAAGCGGAAGCAGCGAAGGTAAAAGCTCACTGCATTAAAAAGGAAGCAGCCATTAAGGCACAAGTCGCAAAGGCACAAGCCCTATCCCAAGCTAATCAAGCAGCTATACAAGCCCAATCTCAAGCTAATCAAGCAGCTATACAGGCTCAGGCGCAAGTGACCAAAGCCAAGGCCGAATCTGAGTTGGAGGTCCTTCAGAAGGAAAGGGAAGAAGCAGCAGCCATGGCTGAACTCAGAGGTCTTGAAGAAGCTGCTGAAGAAGAAGAAGCTTATCATCCTACAGATGTAGCATGGTTAGCACTCCTTTTTTCTGAGATTTCTGAGTTTGGTTATCTAATTTAAGCAAAAACCTTCACTTGCTTTTCAATGGCTTTTTTCTCAAGATAATGAAATGAGTTAAGAAACAGCGGGAGTGCTAACTCTGCTACATCTGTATGTCCAAGATATCTAATGACTCAGAAGGCCGTACCCTGCAATTCGTCCTAGACCAAAGCAAAGTCAATGCATTTGCACCAGAAGATTTGGGCTCTGCACGCCAGCCTGCTGAACTCATGCGAATAGAAAAAGAGGCAGGTGATAACTATACAGTTGACCCCAGTCCAGTGGACATTTCTCTCTCTTTCAAACCTATGGCACCTTACACAGTATTTCAGGTGCCATTAGAGACCAAGCCGCTTCAAGCTCATCAAATCACATTAAAACCTCCTGAGACTAGTTACATAGCAACCAAGTCACTGGCGCCAACATTACCAGATGTGAAGCCTTCATTTACGCTCAACCCAGCTGCCACTCCATTCCATCTTCCAAACCCCAAAAATAGGGTATCAGATGGCGCCAACAACACCAGCAAGGGAGAAGTTCCCATCGCCATGATGCAGGAAAGAAATAACGCATCATAAATCGTTAAGTACCTCACTCTCAGGGACCTCATCAGTACTAGCCTTACGAACTTTGATGATCGCCCAGAGAACTATAGAAGTTGGAAGGCCACCTTCAAGACAACAGTTCAAACCCTTGGTGTACCGCCTATGCAAGAACTTGATTTACTAATTAGATGGCAAGGTCCATGGTCTTCAAACTGCGTTAAGAGACTCAAAACCGTTCATATCTACGAACCAGTCAACGGCCTTCGTCTCGCATGGGAAAGATTAGAGCAGACATACGGCGGCTTGGAAGTAGTTGAACGTGCCTTATTTAAACGACTATATGACTTTCCTGGATTATCCAATACAGACTGCCAAGGTTCCAGGGATTAAGCGATCTTCTTCTTGAGTTTGAAATCGTCAAGGGAGACCCGCAGCTACCAGGTATCAGCTTTCTTGATACCTCCCATGGTGTGGGCCTGATCGTGGAGAAATTACCCCTCAATATTCAAGACCAATGGGCAACAACAGGTTCAAAATACAAGGAGCAACATCGTGTTCCCTTTCCATCATTTTCATTCCTCTGTAAGTTCATCAAGCTAGAGCTAAAAACGATCCGAGCTTCAACACCTTGGGAACAAACATCTTTGGCTCTACTAAACAGAGACACAAGACTTTAAGTCCCAGACAGAGAAACCCTAAAGGTCTAATTACAGTAAAAAAGACAGGGGTTGTGCCCACTACTAACAATGGAAATGAAAGCCCTAAGGAACCCGTTCATCATTGCCCTATTCATGAGAAACAACATCCTTTAAGTAAATGCCGTGTCTTCATAGCAAAGCCCTTTGAGGAACGTAAGGAGTTCCTGAGGAGTCATAATATCTGCTTCAGATGCTGTGCATTCACTGAGCACTTCACCAGAGACTGTAAGGTTCCTGTCAAGTGTTCTGAATGTAATAGTGATCTACACATGTCCGCTGTTCACCCGGGACCAATCAGGTGGAACCTAGAACCAGTTAGCTCGCACAAGCCCCATTCCGATCAAGGCAGGGAGAGTCATGGCGGGGAGAGTGCCGTCTGACCAACCACTACCGTCACGCCCAGATGCACAAAGGTATGTGGAGAAGGACTTGTGTGCGGTAAGTCTTGTTCTAAGATTTGCCTCGTGGATGTGTTTCCTACTGCACAACCAGAGAAGACCATAAGAATGTATGCTATTCTAGATGACCAAAGTAATCGTTCCCTAGCTAACCCTAAGTTCTTTGATCTGTTCAGAATAGAGGGAGAAACTACACCCTACACCCTAGGAACATGCTCTGGTCTTGTGACAACCTCAGGAAGAAGAGCTAATGGTTTCACCTTGAAGCCCATCAAAGGAGATAAGAAACTTTCTCTTCCAACCCTTATTGAGTGTGACAAATTGCCGGACACAAGGGATGAGATTCCCACACCTGAAGCCGCATAGCATCACCCTCATCTCAGGAACATATCCAGAGAGATTCCTCCCCTTGATAACCATGCTGAGATCTTACTCTTGCTAAGTAGAGACATTCTTGAGGCTCATAAGGTCCTTGAACTTTGCAATGGCCCTTTCAATGCTCCATATGCCCAGAAACTAACAGTGGGTTGGATTATCGTGGGAGATGTATGTCTGGACAGAACCCGCAGACCCTGCCAAGTACACTCCTTCAGAACTGACATATTAATAGGCGGACAAACTTCTTACTTCAGACAGTGTCCTAACCACTACTATGTGCAAGATATGCCTTGCCCAAATATTCTAAAAACATCAGAAAGCAGCTTAAATCCCAAGGAGTCAGCTGCAGAAGAATGTTCCTGGACAGAAGGGCAGCTTGTAGAAAGGCCTTCAGGATTTCAATTGGAGCCCTCTTCAAGCCCTTCCCAGCTTTGCAGTCCTCACACAGTTTATCATAATGAATCCTATATCATCACTGACAACAAGCCTTCTGATTCATGTAGTTCTGATGAAATACCACAGAAATGTGAACCTTCCAGTCAACTGTTTGACAATGAGTTTAATTCTGTAAAAGAAGTATCTTCTGAACATTCTATAAAGGAGGTTCCTTCAACAGAGGAAGAGTTCATTTCAGATACTTTGCAAAAACCATCAGATCCATCTGCAGTTGTTGATTGCATTTATTGGATTACAGTTCTTCCAGGTTTTCAACGGATGAGCACCTTCATATTGCTCAGCCTTTTTTGTAAACCACAGAGAAAAGTTCACTGCTAATGTCCATGACAAATACTGCATGTCAACAACCCAAGTCTGTACATTCAAAGACAGATCCTATTTCAGAAGTGAAAAGCAGACAAGAGCATTCGCGTTCACGATCCATAGACAGAAAGCAATCTACATATAATTCAGCCTCACAAAATAAGCGCTCTCGCTCTCAAACTTTGGCAAGATCAAGGAGAACCAAGTCTTGTTTAGCTTCCAATGAAAGCAACAGACATTCTCCTGTAGTAAAAAAGAAGAAATCCACATCTGGGGTGCATATAAGATCACTCAAGATTAAACCAGAAAAGATAGGAAATATTCCTGTGCCATCTGGCATTTTCAAAAAGCACAACCTTTATAAATTTCGGTGGAAGCAGGTACAACATCTCGCCAGTCAGTTCTGGAAAAAGTTGAGAAGAAAGTACCTTTGCTTCTCGCAAGAACGCAGAAGGTGGCAAGAACTAAGGCCTAATTTAAAAGAAAGGAGATTTTGTTCTGTTAAGAGACAAACAAGTTGATCGTCTCGACTGGCCTACTGGACTTATTACTAAAGTAATTTCCAGTTCGGATGGAAAGAACTTCCATGTTGAGATTCCTTCTACCAAAGTTTCTCATCATCTTCTAAGACTGTTTCCAGTACCAGCTCTATGGTCTGAACTGAAGATATATCCTTTTTGGTTTGAATAAATGTTTATTGCATGTTTCCTTTTCAGGTTTATGGACATTTTTCATCTGTTTATTCATCAGGTTTATAGACATTATTCATTTTTATTTTTTGCAAATTCCATTGTATGCATTTATATAGTGGTATCTACCGATACCAGACGGGGAGTCTTCTGTTTCAGTATCTTGCATTGTGTATTGGTATAATCCTCTCTTCACCTCCCCCCCTCTGTTTCAGCTTCTAGTTGGTTCAGGCTAGCCATTTCCAGTTTCCCTGTCATGCATTGCTGTTTTGTGTGCTCTGATTCTGAGGAGAATCTGAGGAGAATCTGTGTAGTATCTCATCTTCTTGTCAAGGAGAATATTAGAGGCATAATTATTTTACCATCTGGATTCCCTGCATATCTTGTAATACAATCTCCGGATTAAAGACTACTTGATTAACTCCTGGGTGTCTGATGCGTAAACTGTAAGTGGAGAATGTCTGATTCAACAAGTCACCTCACAGATGCGTGATTGTATAAAGCTGACATTTCAAAATGCCACACCCCTTTTGGCCTAAATAAAGCACTAGCACAATAATTACTAATAACATAACTTTTTTTTTATCCCTTCTTAAATTATTCATTCATTCATGAATCAGTGGAAATATCAAATTATTTATGTAGTTTTGCGCCAAATGTTATTTATAATCATCTATTTATCTATGTATCCATCGATTGACATATATTTTAACTTAATTTATTTATCTTTCCTGTGCCCAATGGCATTTGAATGTATTCCTTTTGACCAATCTGCTCTATTAACAAACTGTTTTTTAACATGGGTTTCTATATATCTTATTATTTGCTGACTTTCTTATAGCAGACACCCGCGGCTAATATCCGCAACTGGCGGTAATGTCGGGTGCGAACATTTTACACTTCAGATGCCATGGTAAATCCTGACCACGGCATCTGAGCGTGCGAAAGACCTAAAGCACGCGCTTCCGCTGATGATCCTGCTCCCCTGTGCAGTGATTGGAGGAGCCAGAGCTTGTGTGCAGCAGCCCCTATCTTTGTGAATGACAGGAGGCTGCTTCATAGAATTTCCTATGGAGCCTGTAATAGGGCTCCATAGGAAACTAGCAAGTTTCCTAAAGATTCCAATGCTAATGCATTGGGGTCTATGAGAATAGCAATCTAATGATTGCTTGTAAAAATGTAACAAAAAAAATAAAGTTTAAAAAAACAAAAAAAAAACATAAAAATTAAAATCCCTTTCCCCAAAATAAAAATAAAAGAACTAACAAAAAAAAAAATAAGCATGTTGGGTATCCCCATGTGCGAAAACGCCCACAGTATAAAAATATAAAAAATATCTTCCCCTACGGCAAACAGCGAAATGGAAAAGATCATCAAAATTTCGACGTTTTTGGTTGGTTCATTTTCTACAAAAAAATTAAAAGTGATCAAAAAGTCATACACAGCCCAGAATGCTATCAAAGAAAAGTTCAGATCACCCACAAAAAATGAGCCACCATACAGCTCCGTACACATAATTACAAAAAAGTTATAGAGGTCAAAATACGGCGACAAAAAAATAAAACTGATTTTTTCCAACTTTTTTATTATTTTATCACTATCAAACCACAAGAAAAACTATGCATATAAGGTATCACCAGATTCATACTGACATGTAGAATGAAAGCTACTGGTCAGTTTTATCGCACATTGAATGTCATAAATAAAAAACCCGTAAAACTGTGGCTGAATAGCTTTTTTTTTGCAATTTAAAGCCATTTGGAATTGTTTTACCGCTTCCCACTAAATCATATGCAATAGTAAATGGTGGCATTGGAAAGTACAACTTGTCCCGCAAAACAAACCCTATTAAGGCAATATGAACAGAAAAATAATAAAGTTATAGCTCTGGGAAGGCAGGGAGCGCAAAACGAAAACACAAAAACAAAAAAACCTCCGTAGAAAGGGTTAAGGTCGTAAATAGAGGATATACTATCATGATTCATAGTAAGATGGCGAAGAAGCTTCTGAAATTATATATTATCGTTTTACTACCAACCAATTTTTTTCATTTTACAAAGTGCGTACATTTGATATAATTACAGTATGCATGGAGGAAGACCTTCTAACACAGCCCCAAGTGTTCCCTAAGCATATAATACTGAAAAGTAAGTCATTAAAAAAATTAAAAGGCAACATAAAGCAAACAAATAAATATTGTGTCATTTGAGACCCACAAAGCAATTATCATGTCTCTGAGGCTCATTACAACAAGCAGTATGTTGCTATGAGACAAAATGGTTAATCTTACACAACAGGAGCACTCTGATGTTGGTCCATACTAATTGAGCATTTTGGATATTGGTCAGTGTACAAAGTGAAACAACCTGTGACTTAGAAATGTCAATATTTAATTCATAACATTTATACACAGTCGGGTCACATTATTATACCACCAGCTAATATCTTGAGTCGGCATCCACATTTCCGCTGCGTGTCCACGATCTTCCAGTCCACGGCTCACGAAAAAAATAGAACATGTCCTATTCTTGTCTGCAATAGCGGACAAGAATAGGCTTTCTATAAGGGTGCAACAGACATGTGAATGGACCCATAATGTCAGCAAAATTAGCAGCCAGGGCAGTACATGGAAGCCTTGGTTATGTTCTTCAAAATAATGTTGAACATTTGCAACTTCTCCCCACGCACGCAAGGACTAAAAAAGTGGGTGTGCTGTTGGCGGGAAAGGCCAGCCCATCTCAATTACCATTTTCTACACTTGGTTTAGGCGTACAAAATGGTCTAAATGTAAGACAGCTAGGAAGCTATCTTGCATTTAGAAACGGTGGTGGATCCACCAAAGTTATGAAAAGACCTGCGCCTCTTCATAACTCCTGACGGTACCACAGCCAGGTATAGGACTTATTTAGACCAGTGTCTAAATCTCTAGATGTCTAAAATTATATAATAATAAATGTGCCCCTTAGTACACCACACTCATTGTCAACAGGAAGTCTAATATATAGGCACATTTACAGACGCGTTTACCTAGTTCATCTGCTGCGCCATTAATATTTAATCTGTTCTGTTATACATAGACTTACTGTGCATTACACTCATTGTCAACAGGCAGTCATTCATACTTAATCTGTTACATTACAGATTCAGTTACTGTACATTATGGCAAACAGACAGTTGCCTGTGCCCTCAAAAGGAACGGCCAGTGGCATAACAGCCAGTAGCTGGCACAAGTAGCAGCAGAAGAAGGTCATAATTTGACCAGCCGACCAGCTGTACTGGAACTTCAACATCTTCTCAGATGTTCAACATCATCTCAGATGTTACTCACTACTGTGACTCTTTATGCTGGTGCCACCCTTACCATTCTGTTACAGGGCCACTAGTGTCCCTGTTTTACGGTATTTATTATTTTTTTTTTGCTTCTGATCCGTCAAAAATGGGTCCTGTTGTTTGTCTTCCTGAGAATCCATAAGGCCTCTATCACACAGTCAATATTTTGCATCAGAATTTGATCATGATTTGGAAGCCAAAAGTAGGAGTGGGTCCAAAACACAGAAGAAATGTTAATATTTCCATCACATGTTATCTTACCAATACTGATCAAAGACAGACGGTTTAAAGGCGGATGTTCAAACTAAAGGATCTGCTTTTTTTTAACCATTTTACTGAAGGATCAGAAGAATGGAAAAATAAACAGTGACGTGAACACAGCCTTACTGCTGACACCTTCCCCACTGTCATGAGACCACTACTTGAATCCTGGGCCACGCAGTTAAATTAGAGCTGATGCTAACATTGACCAGTAAGGCCGAGTTCACACTTCTGTTATTTGGTAAGTTATTTCCATTACTTATTGCGAGGCAAATTCAGGAGCCAAGCCTACTTTCGGATTAGGTATCATGAATAGACCTGCACCTGTTCTGTGGTTTTGACCCGAACCTGCTTTGGGCTGACAATAAATGGTGAGAATAACATACCAAATAAGTAAAGTGTGAACTCATCAGGACATCTGCAGGGGCACGTAGCAATTTTTTTTGCTTTACTGAAAATCGCTGTATGCTTTTGTTTTTGTTTAGCTAGAGGTTAGCTACCAATGTTGGTGGCCTGTACAATGATGCGCACGTCTATATATGTGTACTGCCTGTCATTCTGATGCACAGTAACTGTTTCGCTACCAGAAAGGGCTAGCTATGCCTGTTGCTGCACTGCACAGTGATGTATACCAGGATACATTCTCCCATAAGTTTAACTGCAGACTGGGATAGACCTGATTTAATTAGTGATTTAGTCAAGAAATAATTTGTTTCTCCTTAGATGAGACAAATTGGCTTCTATCAATAAAAATTTGAGGTAAATAGACTGAACTGGATGGATGCTTGCCTTTTTCAGTTCTACAACTATGCAGGGATGAACTGTTAACTTAAAATTAAAAAACTAAAATTTTGCCAATGTTGTGAGCAGGTCCAAATTGGAAGTTGGAGCAAATAAAAGCAGGCACGGCCAAAACAAGCAGGCAGGACTACAAATACAATGCAGTACAAACCACCACCCAACCAGAACCAAATACCGCAGTGCAACACAAAATACTACCTCAGCAGAACCAAATAATCCTGTGCGACAAAATATACTGCCCTAGCAGAACCAAATATCACAGTGGAGCAAAATGTACTGCCCTAGCAGAACCAAATACCACAGTGCAGTACCATATACTGCAATACCCCAATAGTAATAATGTGCCCAATAGCCCCCCTAAAATCCCCCCAGTAATATTAAAAATGCCCCTATATTTCAATGAGTATTATGCATTATTGCACCTCCAGTAATAATAATGCCTTCTATTAATCATCCAGTAATAGTGGCCCTTAGTGCCCCCAGTATTAAAAATGCTCTTTTAGTGCCTCTTCCTAGATACAGCCCCACTGGCAAGATCCTTAGACCACAGGCTGATAAGTTTCATACCCTATACCAGGGGTCGCAACCTCAGGCACTCCAGCTGTTGTGAAACCACAACTCCCAGCATGCATATTTGCTCTGCTCTTCTAAGAACTCTAATAGAAATGAATGGAGCCTGTTGGGAATCGTAGTTTAACAACAGCTGGAGTGCTGAAGGTGGCTGATCCCTGTGCTATGCTGTCCTACAGACCCCTCTCTCTACCTCTCCTTGTAAGCCTAGAGCAGGCATGCTCAACCTGCGGCCCTCCAGCTGTTGTAAAACTACAACTCCCACAATGCCCTGCTGTAGGTTGATAGCTGTAGGCTGTCCGAGAATGCTGGGAGTTGTAGTCTTGAAACAGCTGGAGGGCCGCAGGTTGAGCATGCCTGCTGTAGGCAGTCTGGGCATGCTGGGAGTTGTAGTTTGGCAACAGCTGGAGAGCCTCAGGTTTGCCAGCCCTGCCCTAGAGCCTTCATAACCTAATGAGTGCCTGGTGGGAAGCAGTAGCTGTGTATGTGTGTGTGAGTCTGTATTGTATTGTGTATGGGTGGATAAAAGTAGTTTTCTGGGAAACATATCTTTTGGTTGTAAAGAATATTGTGTGTAATACAAGTGTATTTTGTAAAGGGTATTTATATATATATATATATAAAACTTTCATACAAAATATATTGCCTGTATTACATTGTGTGGTGTTATATTGTTAGATAATACATTTATAATACATTTGTTTTATTATTATACACTGTGTTGTGAATCTCTGTAAACACCATACAGTGATAGGAAATAGTAAGCGTGTTTATACAAGAGAAAGGTAGGGAAATAAGTTTTACCCTTAACGACCATGAGATATGAGTGGGTTTATTAATATTAATTATTCATATTCAATATTGATATTAATAATTAATATTACACCCTTTTACAGCTTGATACTAGTGTTGAGCGTGAATATTTGCATTACGAATTTTTATCGCGAATATCGGCACTTCGAGAATTCTCAAATATTTAGAAAACAGTGATATATATTCGTAATTTCAAATATTCGTGTTTTTTTTCCACAGTACACATGATCCCTCTCTACTTCTAGCTTGTGGGCCAATGAGAAGGCTGCAATATCTCTATCAGAGCTTAGTCACATCCCTAGCAACCAATACGAAAGTTGCCTATCCCTCCCTATATAAGAGAATCCCCAGCAGCCATTTTGTGCTGTTTCATGCAGTAGTAAGAGAGAGAGAGAGTAGTGTGATAATTGTGCTATGCTGAATTGCTGTTTTATAATACTTCTAATACCTCATATATAATCCAGATAGTTAGTGGTAGATAGTGTATGTTAGTAGAGTTGAGCAAACACCGGGATGTTCGGGTTCGAGAAGTTCGGCCGAACTTCCCGAAAATGTTTGCATTCGGGATCTGAACTTGACCCGAACTTCAACCCGAACCCGAACCCCATTGAAGTCAATGGGGACCCGAACTTTTGGGCACTAAAAAAGCTGTAAAAGGGCTAGAAGGCTGCAAAAGGAAGCAAAATGTGGCTTAATCCCCTGCAAACAAATGTTGATAGGGAAATGACTCAAAATAAAACAAATAAAAATTAACCAATATCAATTGGCAACTTGGAGGAGGAGGAGGTGGAATAGGAGATTGGGGTGGCATCAGGTGGGAATGCTATGGGAGTTGAAGTTCTCATCACAGCCAAAAAGGATTTTTGTCTGCCTGCATTGCCACAGGCCTCATTCACAGACTCAGGGCCATGGCACCCGCAAAGAGGAGAGCGGTCCCGTAACAGCAACACAGGCCTCAGGTCAACCTGCAATGGAACAGGCCATTATCATTTATGTAGGCCCCTGACACCCAGACAGAGGAGAGGTCATTTGACAGTAAAAAGAGTTTAATGTCTCTCATCCAGACAGCAAGCAATTAAATGAAATATAGGCCACTGACACCCACACAATGGGGCGGTCATTAGACAGTAAAAAGAGTTTAATATCTCCCACCAAGACAACAAATGATTAAACGACATATAGGCCCCTGACACCCATCCAATGGGGCAGTCATTTGACAGTAAAAAGAGTTAAATGTCTCCCACCAAGACAGCAAGCAAGAAAACGAAATATGGGCCCCTGACACCCAGACAATGGGGCGGTCATTAGACAGTAAAAAGAGTTAAATGTCTGCCACCAAGACAGCGAGCAAGTACGTGAAATTTAGGCCCCTGACACACACACAATGGGGTGGTCATTAGACAGCAAAAAGAGTTAAATGTATGCTACCAAGACAGCAAGCAATTAAACGAAATTTACGCCCCTGAGAGTTTAATATCTCCCACCAAGACAAAAAATGATTAAACGACATATAGGTGGTGGTGCAGTTAGCTGTGGCGTGGTGACAAAACTTTTACACATCTCTGCCATGCTAACCCTGCCCTCAGAAGAGCTGGCCATGACACAGCTGTGTTGGCGAACTCTCGCTCCTCCTCTGCCTTCGCCTTGGGCTTCCACTTGTTCCCCTGTGACATTTGGGAATGCTCTCAGTAGCGCATCTGCCAACGTGCGCTTGTACTCACGCATCTTCCTATCACACTCCAAAGCAGGAAGTAAGGTGGGCACATTGTCTTTGTACCGGGGATCCAGCAGTGTGGCAATGCAGTAGTCCGCACACGTTAAAATGTGGGGAACTGTGCTGTCGTTGCGCAGGCACTGCAGCATGTAGTCGCTCATGTGTACCAGGCTGCCCAGAGGTAAGGACAAGCTGTCCTCTGTGGGAGGCGTATCATCATCGTCCTCCGTTTCCCCCCAGCCACGCACCAGTGATGGGCCCTTACTAGATGTTTTCCTCATTGTTGCCGTTCACCTAACACTATCTGGCTATCTATTTATGTACCGTACTACACTAATCCAGGTACAGCAGTAACCACAGATTTAAGGGAATATCAATTGTAGGCCTAGTATTTAGGCCCTGGATGAAAGGACAGATTTACACTTGGAGATGCACAGTAGCGTGCGAAAAAATATATAGGATTATGCTTTCAGCACTTGTATTTTAACACTTTGTGTAATATACCCTTTAACGGAAATAAATACACTTAGAAATGATAAACAGTGTGTGCAAATGTAGAGGATTATGCTGTATTTTAACACTTACTGTAATATACCCTTTAACGGAAAGAAATACACTTGGAGATGCACGGTGAGTGTAATATACACTTTTACGGACAGATTTACACTTGGCCTGCAACAGCTGGAACACCAGATTTTGGGTATTGCTATTTTGGCAATTGAATTTCACCCCAGAACAAAATTTATCCTTTGACGGATACTATTAAACTACTTGTCCAGCCACAGCTAGAACACCAGATTTACTGTATTTCTATTTTTGCAACTGAATTTCACCCCAGAAAATAATATATCCTTTGACGGACACTATGAAACTTGTGCAGTCACAGCTGGAACATTAAAAAACGTGGTGTGGTGTTTACAGGGGAGCACATCCTGCATATCCTGCACTCCATTGTATGCAATTTTTGCTGTTGATTGCCGTTAGCAATGGACTACAAGTGCAGGATGTGCTCCCCTATATACATGCACAACTGCATATAGGTTGAGCATACCCTGCTTTCCATGTTTTCTAATGGTTTGTATAATATATATAGAGGTGTATAAACTCTGATTTAAATGTGCCTGCTTTTCATCTACAGGCTACATTCAGGTGCACCTGGGAGGCTCTGGGCCATATCAGCCGGTCTCGGGTGGGGCTCACAGGCACCTCCCACCTCCTATTGCAAGCATGGTTACATGCTGGAGGTCACTGGTGAGCTGTCTGTGAGTCAGGCCTTACGCTCCTGTAATGCCCAACAGCCCCTGGTATCGCCCATACGGCACAGGTAGGTTGAGTGGTAGGGCCTCAGGCTACTTGAGAGACCTTGCCGTGGTGTCCGAGCTTAAGACATGTCCTCCTAGTAGTATATGTCAAACTAACCTCTCAATTTTATCAGTGTGAGGGTTTAGTATTGCCGCAGAGTGCACCTGCCTTTGCTTATGGTTAAGTCACAGCTGGAACACCAGATTTACGGTATTTCTATTTTTGCAACTGAATTTCACCCCAGAAAATAATATATCCTTTGACGGACACTATGAAACTTGTCCAGTCACAGCTGGAACACCAGATTCACGGTATTGCTATTTTGGTAATTGAATTTTAACCCAGAACAAAAGCTATACTTTTACGGACACTATGAAACTTGTCCAGCCACAGCTGAAACCACTGATTTAGGGTTTTGCTATTTTGGCAATTGAATTTCACCCCAGAACAAAAGATATCCTTTGACGGACACTATAAAACTTGTCCTGCCACAGCAGAAACCACTGATTTAGGGTATTGCTATTTTGGAAATTGAATTTCACCCCCAAAAAAATATATATATTCTATCCTGAGTTTCTAGGGGTGACAATAAGCACAGCCAAGCCACTGATGTAGTATATAGCAAAATAAAAAAAAAACTACTATTAATGGATTAATGGACTTGGTGGCAGATTGTGCTGGCGCACCACAAGACACAAAATGGCCACCGATCACCCCAGAAAAAAGTGACAGAAAAACACTCTGGGCAGCCTGAAAACAGTGAGCAATTAACTAGCAGAAGTTGAATGATTCACAGCTGTAGATCAATCACTTCATTAAGTGTTTTTGCTGAGTTAATGCCTGCCTAATCTCGCCCTAACAGCAGCTGCATCCTATAGCTACACTAATCAGAGCAGAGTGACGTGCGGCACAACATGACTCCAGCTTAAATAGAGGCTGGGTCACATGCTGCACTTGGCCAATCACAGCCATGCCAATAGTAGGCATGGCTGTGATGGCCTCTTGGGGCAAGTAGTATGACGCGTGTTGATTGGCTGCTTTGCAGGCTTTCAAAATGCGCCATAGAAATCGCCGAACAACGAACCTGAACCCGAACTTTTACGTAAATGTTCGGGTTTGGGTCCGTGTCACGAACACCCCAAAATTATATAAAGTTCGGGTTCGCCCATCCCTATTAGTTAGTTAATAGTGTAGCTGATAGGGTCCAGTGCAGGGTATAGTGTAGGTTAGATAGAGATATAGTATAGCTTAGTGTAGTCTTATGGTGCCTATTTAGTTTCTAAAAAAAAAAGGTTTTCTCTGTTTTAGATTTTTGTGCGCTAGGATTGTCTGTGTCTTTTGTCTGTGAAAAAAAAAAAATGTTTTTCCAGTGTTTTAGTGTTAGTGATTTAGGGTGTATACCCTGAAATGCGTCTGGTTCTTTGGGACAGTAAGCTCGATCTGAATTCAAGGCCTCGCATACAGGATTCATCTACTTTGTCATAGATTTCCTCTTTATGGAGTAAGAGACTCATACATAGGATCTATTATTGACTGCCTCCTGACTGGATGCGCTGCAGCACGAGATCCAGGGTTACAAAAGTTCTCTACACCATACCTCCGAAAATCCGAGAAGTCACGTGAGACGTCACGTGGTTACTCCATACCACATGGGACGCCGCGCTGGGTAAAGCAGCACGAGAGGCGAGCGGACTGTCCGGCTTCTGACGAAGAGTAGTAAAGTATCACCTACCACTGTCTTTGTATTGTGGGCGTCCTGCTGGGACATAGAGATATACCAACGTCTCCTAAAGTCGTTTTTGGGCAATTGGATAGTGCTCATTTAGCGCTGCCAGAAAGAGGCAGGAACTGTCTGTTTTATCATCCAGACACACCGGAGCTCATTGCTCGACTATACACATGGAATTGTGACATACGCACTGCAATTATCTCTAGAAAAGACGTGCAGTTGTCCTATGATATAGAGGTTGTATCGGGACTCCCAGTACTCGTTTTTCTATACAGTTAGATGTCTATCTGAATTACTGTATTAACTGGTTTTATAGTGCATGTTTTTATTGCATGATTCGATTGTATTTTGTTATCCCATTGTTTTTATTAAATATCTGGCTCACTCGCCTTAGTGCCGTCTGCATTTTCCTAGATCTTGGAGTGCCCCTCATTTCCTTCTCTCAAGAGGTATAGTATAGTTTAGTGTAGTCTTTTGCTGAATATTTAGTCTGTAAAAAAAAAAAGGCTTTCTAGGGTTCTAGGATTGTCTGCATCTTTTGTCTGTGAAGAAAAAAAAAGGTTTTCTGTGTTTTAGGTTTTTGTGTGCTAGGATTGTCTGTGTCTTTTGTCTGTGAAAAAAAATAAAAATAAAGTATTTGCCTGTTTTTGTGTTAGTGATTTAGGGATTCTTGTACTAGGGAGGGATTATTGTCTGCGTCTTTTGTCTTTGAAAAAAAAAAATTATTTTTTCCCTGTGTTTTAGTGTTAGTGATTTAAGGTTTCGTGTCTATTTTATTTTCGTTTTGCCCCATTGTCCCCAACTAGAGTTGAGCGAACCCGAACTGTATATTTTGGGGTGTTCGGGACACGGACCCGGGCCCGAACATTTTCAAAAAAGTTCGGGTTCGGGTCCGTTGTTCGGCAATTTCTTCCCGCTTTCTGAAAGGCTGCTCAGCAGCCAATCAGCTAGCGTTTTACCTCTTGCCCTAAGAAGCCATCACAGCCATGCCTACTAATGGCATGGCTGTGATTGGCCAAGTGCAGCATGTGACCCAGCCTCTATTTAAGCTGGAGTCACGTAGCGCTGCACATCACTCTGCTCTGATTAGTGTAGGGATAGGATGCTGTGAGGGAGAGATTAGGCAGGGAAAACTTAGCAAAAACACCTAATGAAGTGATCGATCTACAGCTGCGAATCATTCAACTTCTGCTAGTTAATTGCTGACTGGTTTTTATGCTGCAAAGAGCGTTTTTCTGCTGTAATTTTGTGTCTTGTGGTGCACCAGCACAAACTGCCACCAAGTCAATCAATCCATCAATACTAGTTTTTTTTTGTTGCTATATCCTACATTAGGTGCTTGGCTGTGCTTATTGTCACTCCTAGAAACTCAGTATAGAAATTTCTATATTTTATTGAGGGGTAAAATTCAATTGCCAAAATAGCAATCCCCTAAATCTGGTGTCCCAGCAGTGGCTGGCCAAGTTTAATAGTGTCCGGCAAAGGATAGATTTTTTTTCTGGGGTGAGATTCAATTGCCAAAATAGCAATCCCCTAAATCAGTGGTTTCAGCTGTGGCTGGCCAAGTTTAATAGTGTCCGGCAAAGGATAGATTTTGTTCTGTGGTGAAATTCTATTGACAAAATAGCAATCCCCTAAATCTGGTGTCCCAGCAGTGGCTGGCCAAGTTTAATAATGTCCAGCAAAGGATAGATTTTGTTCTGGGGTGAAAATCTATTGCCAAAATAGAAATCCCCTAAATCTGGTGTCCCAGCAGTGGCTGGCCAAGTTTAATAGTGTCTAGCAAAGAATAGATAATTTTCTGGGGTGAAATTCAATTGCCAAAATAGCAATACCGTAAATCAGTGGTTTCAGCTGTGGCTGGCCAAGTTTAATAGTATCCGGCAAAGGATAGATTTTGTTCTGGGGTGAAATCCTATTGCCAAATTAGCAATCCCCTAAATCTGGTGACCCAGCAGTGGCTGGCCAAGTTTAATAGTGTCCGGCAAAAGAAAAGATTTTGTTCTGGGGTGAAATTGTGTTGCCAAAATAGCAATCCCCTAAATCTGGTGTCCCAGCAGTGGCTGGCCAAGTTTAATAGTGTCCAGCAAAGGATAGATTTTGTTCTGGGGTGAAAATCTATTGCCAAAATAGTAATCCCCTAAATCTGGTGTCCCAGCGGTGGCTGGCCAAGTTTAATAGTGTCTAGCAAAGGATATATTTTTTTCTGGGGTGAAATTCAATTGCCAATATAGCAATATCATAAATCAGTGGTTTCAGCTGTGGCTGGCCAAGTTTAATAGTGTCCGGCAAAGGATATATTTTGTTCTGGGGTGAAATTCAATTGCCAAAATAGCAATACCATAAATCAGTGGTTTCAGCTGTCGCTGGCCAAGTTTCATAGTGTTCGTCAAAGGATATATTATTTTCTAGAGTGAAATTCAGTTGATAAAATAGAAATACCGTAAATCTGGTGTTCCAGCTGTGACTGGACAAGTTTCATAGTGTCCGTCAAAGGATATATTATTTTCTGAGGTGAAATTCAGTTGTAAAAATAGAAATACAGTAAATCTGGTGTTCTAGCTGTGGCTGGACAAGGAGTTTAATAGTATCAGTCCAAGGATATATTTTGTTCTGGGGTGAAATTCAATTGCCAAAATAGCAATAACCAAAATCTGGTGTTCCAGCTGTTGCAGGCCAAGTGTAAATCTGTCCGTAAAAGGGTATATTACACTCAGCGTGCATCTCCAAGTGTATTTCTTTCCGTTAAAGGGTATATTACAGTAAGGGTTAAAATACAGCATAATCCTCTACATTTGCAAACACTGTTTTGCATTTTAAGTATATTTCTTTCTGTTAAAGGGTATATTACACAAAGTGTTAAAATACAAGTGCTGAAAGCATAATCCGATATTTTTTTTCACACGCTACTGTGCATCTCATAGTGTGAATCTGTCTGTAAAAGGATTCCTTTCATCCAGGGCCTAAATACTAGGCCTACAATTGATATTTCCCTAAATCTGTGGTTACTGCTGTGCCTGGATTAGTGCAATACGGTACATAAATAAATAGCCAGATAGTGTTAGGTGCCTGTAAAAAAAAGGCCTGAATTTGAATTCAATAAATTGGGCGAAATAATTTTTTTCTTATTGTGGTGAACGGTAACAATGAGGAAAACATCTAGTAAAGGACGCGGACACTGATATGGTTGTGGTGTTAGTGGACCCTCTGGTGCTGGGAGAGGACGTGGCCGTTCTGCCACAGCCATACAAACTATTGAACCAACTACCTTAGGTTCCAGTACCTGCCAGAATTTATAATGATATTTGGTGGGGCCCAATGCCGTTCTAAGGATGGTAAGGCCTGTGCAAGTACAGGCGCTAGTCAATTGATCCAATTGATCCAATCCAGACAATGGATCCAGCATGTTCACAACATTATCTCCCACCCAGTCTTCTGCAGAAAGCGCACAGGTGGCGCCTGAAAACCAAGCCCATCAGTCTGTTACATCACCCCCATGCATATCAGGGAAACTGTCTGAGCCTCAAGTTATGCAGCAGTCCTTTATCCATCTCACAAACCTTGGAGAGAAAACATAAATTCCCACCTAGCCACCCTCGAGCCCTGGGCCTGAATGCCAGCATTTCTAAACTACTGGCCTTTGAAATGCTGTCATTCAGGCTGGTGGACACAGAAAGCTTCCAACAGTGATGGCTGTCCCACAGCATGGCTGTCCCACAGTATGTTGTTCCCAGCCGCCACTTCTTCTCCAAGAGAGCCGTGCCTTCCCTGCACAACCAAGTATCCGATAAAATCAAGTGTGAACTGCGCAACGCCATCTGTGGCAAGGTCCACCTAAAGACAGATACGTGGACCAGTAAGCACGGCCAGGGACGCTATATCTCCCTAACTGCACATTGGGTAAATGTAGTGGCGGCTGGGCCCCAGGCAGAGAGTTCTTTGGCGCATGTCCTTCCGCCGCCAAGGATCGCAGGGCATCATTCTTTGCCTCCTGTAGCCTCCTCCTCCTACTCGGCTTCCTCCTCCTCTTCTTCCACCTGCTCATCCAGTCAGTCACACACCTTCACCACCAACTTCAGCACAGCCCGGGGTAAACGTCAGCAGGCCGTTCTGAAACTCATATATTTGGGGGACAGGCCCCACACCGCGCAGGAGTTGTGACGGGGTATTGAACAACAGACCAACGAGTGGTTGCTGCCAGTGGGCCTCAAGCCCTTCCTGGTGGTGTGCGATAATGGGCGAAATCTCGTCGCAGCTCTGGGACTAGCCGGTTTGACGCACATCCCTTGCCAGCGTTTTGTCTGAACGTGTATTCAGCACGGCAGGTGGCGTCATTACTGACAAACGCAGCCGCCTGTCCACAGCCAACGTGGACAAGCTGACGTTCATAAAAATGAACCAGGCATGCATCCCACAGGACCTGTCCATCCCTTGTGCAGAATAGACATTTATAACTACCTCCCCTTAACCATATATTCTTGTACTCCAGGGCACTTCTTTATTGAACCCTCTTTTTTTAATGTTACCATTATTTTGCGGGGCAACCCAAAGTTGAATGAACCTCTCCTCCGTCTGGGTGCCAGGGGCCTAAATATCTGAAAGTGGCCTTCTCCATCGGTCGGTGACATGAAGCCTGATTCTCTGCTTTGGGACCTCTCTCCTCTGTCTGGGTGCTGGGGCCTAAATAACTAAAAGTGGCCTTCTCCGTTGGTGGGTGTGACATGATGCCTCTTTTGCTGCTATTGGACCTCTCTCCTCTGTCTGGGTGTCAGGGGCCTAACTTTCACGTACTTGCTTGCTGTCTTGGTGGCAGACATTTAACACTTTTTACTGTCATGACCGCCCCATTGTTTGGGTGTCAGGGGCCTAAATTTCACGTACTTGCTTGCTGTCTTGGTAACACTTTTTACTGTCTAATGACCGCCCCATTGTCTCGGTGTCAGGGGCCTATATGTCGTTTAATCATTTGTTGTCTTGGTGGGAGATATTAAACTCTTTTTACTGTCATGACCGCCCCATTGTCTGGGTGTCAGGGGCCTAAATTTCACGTACTTGCTTGCTGTCTTGGTGGCAGACATTTAACCCTTTTTACTGTCTAATGACTGTCCCATTGTCTGGGTGTCAGGGGCCTATATGTCGTTTAATCATTTGTTGTCTTGGTGGGAGATATTAAACTCTTTTTACTGTCATGACCTCCCCATTGTTTGGGTGTCAGGGGCCTAAATTTTACGTACTTCCTTGCTGTTTTGGTGGCAGACATTTAACACTTTTCACTGTCTAATGATCGTCCCATTGTCTGGGTGTCAGTGGCCTATATTTCGTTTAATTACTTGCTGTCTGGGTGAGAGACATTAAACTCTTTTTACTGTCAAATGTCCTCTCCTCTGTCTGGGTGTCAGGGACCTACATAAATGATAATGGCCTGTTCCATTGCAGGTTGACCTGAGGCCTGTGTTGCTGTTACGGGACCGCTCTCCTCTTTGCAGGTGCCATGGCCCTGAGTCGGTGAGTGAGGCCTGTGGCACTGCAGGCAGACATGAATCCTTTTTGGCTGTGATGAGAACTTCAACTCCCATAGCATTCCCACCTGATGCCACCCCAACTTCCTATTCCTAACTCCTCCTCCTCCAAGTTGCCAATTGATTTTGGTTAATTTTTATTTATTTTATTTTATTGTAAGTCATTTCCCTATCCACATTTGTTTGCAGGGGATTTGCCTACATTTTGCTGCCTTTTGCAGCCCTCTAGCCCTTTCCTGGGCTATTTTACAGCCTTTTTAGTGCCCAAAAGTTCGGGTCCCCATTGACTTCAATGGGGTTCGGGGTGAAGTTCGGGTCGAGTTTGGATCCCGAACATTTTCGGGAAGTTCGGCCGAACTTCTCGAACCCGAACATCCAGGTGTTCGCTCAACTCTATCCCCAACCCAATAAAGTTTGCCCAATCTCCCTCATTATTTTCTTTCTCTGTTTTTTTCTGCCGAGATGACCAGTTAAAAAATTTTGTGGACGAGAGACACAGCTCAGTATTGCCCCTTATCCCCTGCCACATCTCTGCGGTGGTCTGCTGTTTGTCACCTAAGCAAATAAGTTTCAGCGCGGCCTATTGCCACTTCTCCCCTGCAGTGCTACACTACTTCCAGCTACTGATGGCTGACTGGTGCTGCAAGATGATAATTCAGAGGTGGAAGTGGAGGCGGAGGAGGAGAAGGGTGGGTTGCAGCCACTAACGCAGGTGGCGGTGGAAACCCTGATGGAAGTAGGGCCCGCAATCCTTGGCGTCGGTAGCACCTGTGCCATCACAGGGTACGACTCGCTCCCGGCCTTCACAACGTTCACCCAGTGTGCCGTTAGGGAAATGTAGCATCCCTGGCCAAAAGCACTTGTAATGTCGCTGTCACCACCGCCTAATAAAAAATTGCACTGAATGAATGTCACTGATATTTAGGATGTGCAAACGTTATACAAGATATATAGCGCAAGTAATGTTACTGCCGCCACCGCCTAATAAAAAATAACACCGAATGAATGTCACTGATATTTTGTATGCGCACACGTTATACAGGAGGTGTTGCGCGAGTAATGTCGCTGTCACCACTGGCTAATAAAAAATTACACTGAATGAAAGTCACAGATATATCAGATACACAAACGTTATAAGGAGATGTAGCACAGCTAATGTCACTGTCCACAGTGGACACCGTCTATGGAAAAAGTACACTGGATGTCACAGATATTTATGGGATGCGCACATGTTACACAGGAGATGTAGCACTACTAAGGTTGCTGTCTGCAGCAGCCTAACTATTGCGCGCTATTTAATGCAGGATGCGCTAAAAATAGATATTGCAGCAACACACAATAGTCCTTAAAAGGACTTTTGTGTCTGTAAAGTTGTAGAAATTTAGCTCAGGTTGCGGAAAAAATATATATTACTACTGCCACACACAATAGTCCTTAAAAGGACTTTTGGGTCTCTAAAAAGTTTTTCCACTTAAAAAAAATAAATTTCACTTCCTACAAGATCTTTCCCTTCTTCAGCACAGCTCTCAATGACTAAGGCTACATGCACATGACAGTTGGTTTTTGCTGTCCGCAAATCGCGAATCCGTCTTCCTTTTTTTTTCACATCCACCTCCTTTCCGTGTGTCCGCAAATTTTGTAGGTTGTGTTTCCGTGTGTCTTCCGTTTTTTCTGCGGATCCGCAAAAGAAAAAAATGGAAGGCTTGAACCAGTTTCTTAAAGTACCTGTACAAGTGCCTTGGTTTCCACCAACCATCCGCAAAAAGAAAACGGATGCGGACCCATTGACTTCTATGGATCCACAAACCATTTTTTGCAGACAAAAATATGACATGCCATATTTTTTTTGCGGACGTGAAATGCGGACAGCGGATGCGGACAGGCAACGGAAGAGGCATCCGCATTTTTAAAGGATCCATAGAAATGAATGGGAGACCATCGGATCTGCCAAAAAACAGAACGGGGGCTGCAAAAAAACACTGCTGTGTGCATGTAGGCTAAGACTGAGTCAAACACAAGTCATCGGGTACTATATAGCACCCGATGATACGTTCCAGCCAGCCAATCACTGTAATGCTAGTAACCAACATGGCTACGGCATTACAGTAAAGGGCAGTACTTACCTGCATGTGCGGGGAGGAGACTCGAGCATTGCGCTCGAGCACATGCGGTATTTGGCCGAATACCGCCATGTGCCGAGCATTGAGATGCTCGAGCTGAACTAGTGTTCAGCCGAGCATGCTCGATCAACAGTATGTGGGGTTTATAGTGTGAGGCAGGAAAATGGATGTGCAATGTGCATGTGGGATATTTCTCTGCTGTCTATACATACATGCTACTGACATAGTGCTTTTTCACAACAATACTTAGTGCACCAATCAGTAATATCTACTTAGACCTGAAAAAATATGAAGTTGTATGTATTGCGAAAAGAAATTAGCATCATAAGTGGCAATTTTCACAATTGCGAATAATTTATTACAGTCTATTTGCATATAAAACGATTGTTCTGACATGCATGTGAAATGTAATCAAATGCACTGCTGTAATATCATATTACAGTTCTTCCTCACTGTCAAGAAAATTGCTTCCCACCATCTTATCCAGTCTTCTCAAACTTTGTGTAGTTTGAAAACAGTCGCGCAATTAAGCCACGCCCCTTTTGTGCATGTACATTAAGCGAACATTACATGGCGATTTTCGCAATTAAAAAATATTGTACGAAGATAGCGAATTTTCGAATATATGGCAAATATTCGCCCATATATTCGCGTAATAACGCAAAATCGAATATTGCCCCTGGCGCTCATCACTACTTGACACATAACTGCCGCAACCATGAAAAACTAACACAAGAGGGGAGGACTGGAGCATGGAGTTGGAAGCGTCAGGGGAGAAAAGTTCTGAGCATCAGTTCTTTTGTTATGTTAGAACACTTAGGCCCCTTTCACACGGGCGTTGCGGGTGCACTCCGTCAAACAATGCGGGTGCGTTGTGGGAATCGCCGCGATTTTTCCCTGCGAGTGCAAAGCGCTGTCATGCGTTTTGCACGCGCGGGAGAAAAATCGGCACTTTTGGTACCCAGACCCGAACCTGCACTTCTTCACAGAAGTGCATGTTTGGGTCAGAAATTGTCCCGCTGGTATTATTTCACATTATAACATAGTAATAATGCAAAATAATACCCTTGGCCATCTTCCTAATGTTTAAACAGGTGCAGAATGGGTTAAAAATAATAAACTAATAATAACTTACCTGTTCCATTTGATCACGAAGCCCGGCATCCTCTCCGTTAGCTTGCTAGTAGGAAAAGGACCTGTGATGATGTCACAGCATCACATGGCCCAATCACCTGCTCCATCACTATGGTGATGGAGCATGTGATTGGTCCATGTGACCATGTGACATCATCACAGGTCCTTTCCTACTAGCAAGCTAACGGAGAGGATGCCGGCTTCGCGATCAAATGGAACAGGTGTTATTATTAGTTTATTATTTTTAACCCATTCTGCACCTGTTTAAACATTAGGAAGATGGCTAAGGGTAGTTATTTTACATTATAACTATGTTATAATGTGAAATAATACAGAACCGGTTACACATCCCGATGGTTGCATAGCAACCATGCGGGAACATCGCAAAGCATCCGCACTTGCTTGCGGATGCTTGCTATTTTCCCGCAGCCCCATTCACTTCTATGGGGCCTGCATTCCGTTAAAAACGCAGAAGATAGAGCATGCTGCGATTTTCACGCATCGCAAAAGTGATGCGTGAAAATCAACTGTCATGTGCACAGCCCCATAGAAGTGAATGGGTCCGGATTCAGTGCGGGTGCAATGCGTTCACATCACGCATTGCACCCGCGCCGAAAACTCGCCCGTGTGAAAGGGGCCTTACTGTCCTCAGAGTTATAATTTAACTTGGACCACCCCTTTAAGTTTTCAAGAAACTGTAGAAATAATATATATATTTAGTTATTAAAAAAAAAAAATATTACTAATAAAAGAGTTGAGACATTCTTAACACCTAATTAATGCAAATTATTAACAATTTATTGTAACAATGCCTAGCATTTATATGTCACTTCAAAAGCTTTAATTAAAACCATTATCATTTAAAATGACAAACCCCAAATGTAGCGTTTTCAATTATAAGCATAATGCCACAGGGCACAACAAAATCATAAAAAAAAAAACGAATGCAAATGTTTTGTTCAATTAGTTTTAACAGAATCTCCCCTTTGTACAAAGTAAATTTATGACCTTCTTTATGTTTTTTAATTATTTTCATATAAACAATGTACTTACTTAAATGAAATTGAGTGTGGATCAGTGATAGTATTGCTGTACAAATCTTACAGTTTAGGACCTTATCTCAGTTTTTCAACTGTGGGTTTTGTCTATAGTATTAATGACTAGTGTTGAGCGAACCCGAACTGTAAAGTTCGGGTTCGTACCGGTTTTTTGTACCTGGACCCAACTTTTCCGTAAAAGTTTGGGTTCAAGTTCAGTATTCGGCCATTTAATAAAGCTGGTTGAAAGGCTGCAGGGCAGCCAATCAACACGCGTTTAAGATGTGTGCTCTTAGAAGCCATCACAGCCATGCTTACTAATGGCCAGTGCAGCATGTGACCCAACCTATATATAAGCTGGAGTCACATAGCGCCGCATGTCACGTCAGCTCTTACTGTTGTAGGGATAGGATGCTGCTGCTGTGAGGGAGATATTAAGAAAGAATCTGATATCCGAGCTTGGGTTTAAGTCTGCGATCTACAGCGATTTTTTTGTGGGTGCAATGCAACATTTTTGTACCCTGCCCTGAGCCCAGTGACACAGAAAAATAAGTTTTAATCCGTCTATTAATTAGGTGGGCGTCGGCGGACATTTTGCGCAAGTGCATATCTGACAGTGAAATCAATTCACAAGATCATCTGTTAGATTCAGGGGGGGGGGGAATCACTTTTTTTGGCGGTCAAGTACCGCTGTGGCCTGCACTGCATACCTGACAGTGAAATCAATTCAGTAAATACATCTGTTAGATTCAGGAAGGACAAATTCACTTTTTTTGGCGGTCAAGTACCCCTGTGGCCTGCACTGCATACCTGACAGTGAAATCAATTTAGTAAATCCATCTGTTAGATTTTGGGGCAACAAATTCACTTTTTTTGAAGGTCAAGTACCCCTGCGGCCTGCACTGCATACCTGACAGTGAAATCAGTTTAGTAAATCCATCTGTTAGATTCTGGGAGGACAAATTCACTCTTTTTGGTAGTCAAGTACCCCTGTGGCCTGCAATTAGAGATGTCGCGAACATAAAATTTTCCGTTCACAAACGGCGAACGCGAACTTCCGCAAATGTTCACAAACGGGCGAACCGTGCAAACCGCCATAGACTTCAATAGGCAGGCGAATTTTAAAACCCACAGCGACTCTTTATGGCCACAGTAGTGATAGAAAAATTGTTTCAAGGAGATTAACACCTGGACTGTGGCATGCCAGAGGGGGATCCATGGCAAAACTCCCATGGAAAATTACGTAGTGGACGCAGAGTCGGGTTTTAAAGGGCATAAATCACCTAACATTCCTAAATTTTTTGGAAAAACGTGCTTTAAAACATCCAGTGTGTGTATACGATCAGGTATAATGGTTTATCGATCAGGTAGTGTAAGGGTTACGCCCGCTTCACAGTGACAGATCTAACTGTGACAGACCAAACTCCCTGTTTAACGCACCGCAAACAACCGTAAACAGTACATTTGCACAACCGCAAACTCCCCATTTGCACAAGGTTGGATACCAAGCTAGCCATGTCCCATTCCTTGTCCTCACTGACTTCATTAAAGGTTTCTTCCTTGCGCAATGTACTGTGCCACCCTATATGAGTGGTGTGTTCAGTAATCAGTAGTACTATTTTTATCAGTTTAATCCCTGTTATGTCTTCTATCAGGGAACGTGTATCGAATAGATTTTAGGAACTGGGAGATGTAAAAAGAAGCTTGGTCATTCCTCTTACTTCAAATTTGGGGCACTGCGCATGCGCTGTGCAATGTACTGTGCAACCCTATATGAGTGGTGTGTTAACTAGTACTATTCTTATCAGTTTAATCCCTGTTACGTCCCCTATCAGGGAACGTGTATCGAATAGATTTTAGGAACCGGGAGATGTAAAAAGAAGCTTGGTCGTTCCTCTTACTTCCATTTTCGGGGCACTGTGCGTGCGCCGTGCAATGTACTGTGCAACCCTATATGAGTAGTGTGTTAAGTAGTACTATTCCTATCAGTTTAATCCCTGTTACGTCCCCTATCACAAGACAACCGCAAAGAGCTGTCAATAGTTGACACACTCATGACAAATTTTATTCCTCGATGCGCACGTTTGAGAGATTGCAGGCGATGGTGGTTTTTCAAAGCCTATGGTAGTGCTGAGGTAGTTAATTGACAGTTAATTGACCCAGAAAACAATAAATTTGCAGTGTGGGCCCATTGTTGGCCTAGTAGGCTTTAATGATCACCTTAGATGATCACCAAGAAAATTAATGTTTTTTCTATGAAAAATTATCCAGACGATCGTGTTTGGTCTGTTCACAATGAAGCATCGAACTTATCATCTGGCGTGTGCCAACATTGCCAACACACTCATAGAGGTGATCGCTTCATTGTGATACGCAAGCCCCTTCACCACAACAAGGTAACGATCACGAAGGGGAATTGACACATGTATGTGCCTTTTTTTTTGTTTGTTTTTGCAGCCACAGTGCAGCATCAGAGGCCAGAACAAATTAGGTTTATTGTTGCAGCCGGCAGAAAGTGTACTAAAACATTTGGGCCTTGAACCCTAGTTGGTGGCGGAGAAGTCACGCAAGTCATCTAATCAGACCTTTTTTTAGTCAAATGCATCCTCCACTGTCAGTCCCTTATGCACACGTCCGCATATTTGTCCGCATGTATTCCGCAATTCTGCGGAATACATGCGGACCCATTTACTGTGAATGGGGCACGGAACGATGCGGAGAGCACACAATGTGCTTTCCGCATCAATTTTAGCGGAGCGCGCCGCCGATCTTGCGGCCTCAGCTCCGCAAAAAAGTAGAGCATGTCCTATTCTTGCCCGCAATTGCGGACAAGACTAGACATTTCTATGGGGCTGCCGGCCGGGTGTGTTTATGGATCCGCAATTCGCGGATCCATAAACACTACGGACATGTGAATAAGGCCTAAAGGTGAGGTAATGTACACTTTTTTGACCTAGGCGACTTCTCTTGTCAGTGACAATACCTCCTGCTGCGCTGAATGTCCTTTCTGACAGGACACTTGAAGCGGGGCATGCCAGAAGTTCTATCGCAAATTGGGATAGCTCAGGCCACAGGTCAAGCCTGTACACCCAGTAGTCAAGGGGTTCATCGCTCCTCAGAGTGTCGATATCTGCAGTTAAGCCGAGGTAGTCTGCTACCTGTCGGTCGAGTCGTTCTCAGAGGGTGGACCCCAAAGGGCTGTGGCGATGCGTAGGAATTAAAAAGCTCTGTATGTCCTCCATCAACAACACATCTGTAAAGCGTCCTGTCCTTGCCGGCATGGTTGTGGTAGGAGGAGGATTACTTTCACCTCTTCCCCTGTTAGATTCCCGTTGTGCTGTGACATCACCCTTATACGCTGTGTAAAGTATACTTTTTAACTTGTTTTGGAAGTGCTGCATCCTTTCCGACTTCCGGGAATTTGGCAAAATTTCATTCACTTTCTGCTTATAACGGGGGTCTAGTAGCGTGGCCCCCCAGTACAGGTCGTTCTACTTCAGCCTTTTTATACGAGGGTCTCTCAACAGGCATGACAGCATGAAAGACCCCATTTGCACAAGGTTGGATGCCGAGCTACCCATCTCCTGTTTCTCGTCCTCACTGATGTCATTGAAGGTCTGTTCTTCCCCTCAGCCACGTACAACACCATGGGTCCCAGATAGGTGACAACAACGAGCACCCTGTGATGCCTGCTGTGGTTGGTCTTCCTCCTCCTCAAAGCCACATTCCTCCTCTGACTCCTCTTCCTCAGTCTCCTCTTCCAGCGTTGCCGCAGGTCCAGCAAGCGATGATGATAAGGCTGTTTCAGGTGGTGATGGTGACCACAACTCTTCCTCTTCCTCTTTACACTCATCTACGGCCTGATCCAGCACTCTTTGCAGGGCACGCTCCAGGAAGAAAACAAATGGGATAAGGTCGCTGATGGTGCCTTCAGTGCGACTGACTAGGTTTGTCACCTCCCCAATCAGACGCATGATCCTACAGGCATTGTGCATGAGCGTCCAGTAACATGGCAAAAAAATACCCAGCTCCGCAGAGGCTGTCCTAGCACCCTGGTCATACAAATACTCGTTGACGGCTTTTTCTTGTTGGAGCAGGAGGTCGAACATTAGGAGTGTTGAATTACAATGTGTCGGGCTGTCGCAAATCAAGCGCCTCACTGGCATGTTGTTTCACCACTGAATATCGGAAAAGTGCGCCATCGCCGTGTAGGAACACCTGAAATGGCCACACACCTTCCTGGCCTGCTTGAGGACGTCCTGTAAGCCTGGGTACTTACACACAAAGTGTTGAACAATCAGATTTAACACATGTGCGATGCACGGCACATGTGTCAACTTGCCCAAATTTAATGCCGCCAACAGATTGCTTCCGTTGTCACACACCACTCTGCCGATCTCCAGTTGGTGCGGGGTCAGTCACTAATCCACCTGTGCATTCAACGCGGACAGGAGTGCTGGTCCGGTGTGACTCTCTGCTTTCAGGCAAGTCAACCCCAAGACGGCGTGACACTGTTGTATCTGGGATGTGGAATAGCCCCTGGGGAGCTGAGCGGGTGCAGTTGATGATGTGGAGCAAGACGCCGCAGCAGAAGAGGACTCAGCCGAGGAGGTTAGCAAAGAGGATGGAGTAGGAGGAGCAGAGGAGGTGGCAGAAGGCCTGCCTGCAAGTCGTGGCAGTGTCACCAACTCCACTGCAGAGCCACGCATTCCATGCTTGGCAGCCATCAGCAGGTTTACCCAATGCGCAGTGCATGTGATATACCTGCCCTGACCGTGCTTGCAGACCAGGTATCAGTGGTCAGATGGACCCTTGCCCCAACACTGTGTGCCAGACATGTCATGACTTCCTTTTCCACAATAGAGTACAGGTTGGGGATAGCCTTTTGTGAAAAATAATTTCAGCTGGGTACCTTCCACTGGGGTGTCCCAATAGCTACAAATTTTTTAAAGGCCTCAGACTCCACCAGCTTGTATGGTCAAAGCTTGCGGGCTAAGAGTTCCGTCAAGCCAGCTGTCAGACGCCGGGCAAGGGTGTGACTCTGTGACATTGGCTTGACAGACACCTGACTGTGGGCAGATGAGCAGGAACTGCTGAAGGTGAGAGGCGGAGTGGCGCGTGATAGAGAGGGGGCAAGGAGGACAGACGTGGATGAAGATGATGGACCAGGAGGAGGATCGTGGCTTTGAGTTTGTGTGCTGCTTGTACTCATGTGTTGATCCAATAGGCGTTTGTGATGTGAAATCATGTGCCTTCGCAAAGCAGTTGTACCTAGGTGGGTGTTGGACTTCCGACGACTCAGTTTCTTTTGGCACAGGTTGCAAAAGGCATCGCTGTTATCAGAAGCAGACACACAAAAAAAAATTGCCACACTGCTGAGCTTTGCAATGACGGCATTCTGGTGGTGGCAACAGCATGCGTTGATTGGCGTGCTGTCTGGCTGATCCTGGGTGCCGATAAATGCTGTCTGACTGTGCCACTAACTCCTTGCGACGACCTCCCCTGCTTCCAACTCGTCTCCTCCGCCTCTCTGTCTCCCCATCTGAACTTTCCCCCTGTTTTTCTTGTCACCCACGTGACATCCACGGACACATTGTCATCATCAACCGCTTCACTTGTATCTGACAACTCAGCAAAGGAAGCAGCAGTGGGTACAACATCATCCTCATCACACAGTACATCCATGTGTGTAATGCTGCCTGACTGAGACATATACCTGTTATCTACATCCTCTGGCAATAATGGTTGCGCATCACTCATTTCTTCCAACTGATGTGTAAATAAATCCTCTGACAGATCAAATGAAGCGGCTGTGGTTTTAGTGTTGTTGGTGGCAGCGGGCAGGCGAGTGGTAACTTGAGAGGTGCCTGAAGCTGACCTGGAGGAGGATGGTGTGTCAAGGTTCCGAGCGAAAGCTGTAGAAGATTGGGTGTCCTGTGTAAGCCAGTCAACTATGTCCTCAGAATTTTTCGAGTTCAGGGTATGTGGCCTCTGAACACTGGGCATTATTCTAGGGGCAAAGGAAATCACAGCACCACAACGGCACCTGCGGGGTGGCCTGCCTCTGCCTGTCATTTTTTTTTTGCTTAGTGTGCGTGCAAGGTACTGTGCCACCCGGTATGAATGGTGGGCACTGGCAGTGGGCACACTACAGTCTGTGGAAGTGGGCCAGACACACACTGGCAGGCAGCTAACCTTAGATTAAAGGGTAAGAATTAAATGCCTTATTTATTGGCAAGCTACTGTGCCACCCGGTATGAGTGGTGGGCACTTGCAGTGGGCACACTACAGTCAGTAGAAGTGGGCCTGACACACACTGGAAGGCAACTAATCTTAGATTAAAGGGTAAAAATGAAATGCCTTATTTATCGACAAGCTACTGTGCCACCCGGTTTGAGTGGTGGGCACTGGCAGTGGGCACACTACAGTCAGTGGAAGTGGGCCTGACACACACTGGCAGCAGGCAGGCAACTGAAATTAGCTTAAAGTGTAAAAATTAAATGCCTTATTTTTATGCAAAGTCCTGTGCCACACGGTAGGAGTAGTGGGCACTGGCAGTGGGCACACTACAGCCAGTGGAAGTGGGCCTGACACACACTGGCAGCAGGCAGGCAACTGAAATTAGATTAAAGTGTAAAAATTAAATGCCTTTTTTTTACGCAAAGTCCTGTTCCACACGGTATGAGTGGTGGGCACTGACAGTGGGCACACTACAGTCTGTGGGCCTGACAAACACTGGTAGCAGGCCGGCAACTGAAATTAGATTAAAGTGTAAAAATTAAATGCCTAATTTTTATGCAAAGTTCTGTGCCACACAGTATAAGTAGTGGGCACTGTCAGTGGGCACACTACAGTCAGTGGAAGTGGGCCTGACACACACTGGCTGCAGGCAGGCAACTGAAATTAGATTAAAGTGTAAAAATTAAATGCCTCATTTTTATGTAAAGTCCTGTGCCACACGGTATGAGTAGTGGGCACTGTCAGTGGGCACACTACAGTCAGTGGAAGTGGGCCTGACACACACTGGCAGCAGGCAGGCAACTGAAATTAGATTAAAGTATAAAAATTAAATGCCTTTTTTTTACGCAAAGTCCTGTGCCACACGGTATGAGTGGTGGGCACTGGCAGTGGGCACACTACAGTCTGTGGGCCTAACACACTGGGAGCAGGCAGTCAACTGAAATTTGATTAAAGTGTAAAAATGTAATGCCTTTTTTTTATGCAAAGTCCTGTGCCACACGGTATGACTGGTGGGCACTGGCAGTGGGCACACTACAGTCTGTGGGCCTGCAGCCTCTCTTTTACGGGCAGGCCAGGATACTGCAATATATATATGGAGAAAAAATAAATAAAAGCAGACTAATGTAGCAGCCCTAAAAAGAGCTTTTTGGGGTGCTGTGACGCTGTCCTTACAGCAGATGAGTCTGTGGACACAGAACACTGGCCTAGCTAACGTTTTCCCTATGAATTCATCAGCACAGCAGCAGCAGCTGCACTCTCCCTGTTCTCACTAACACACTGCAGCGTCAGACTGAATCTAAAATGGCTGCCTTTTTTTATAGGAGGTGGGAGGGTGTGGGAGGGAGGGTGCTGATTGGCTGGAATGTGTCTGCTGACTGTGAGGTACAGGGTCAAAGTTTGCTCAATGATGTATAGGGGGTGGACTAAACATCGCATATGTTCACCCACCGCGGCGAACGCGAACAAGCTATGTTCGCCGGGAACTGTTCGGGACGTCACTACCTGCAATGCATACCTGACAGTGAAATCAATTCAGTAAATCCATCTGTTAGATTCAGGGGAGACAAATTCACTTTTTTTGGCGGTCAAGTACCCCTGTGGCCTGTGTATCTAACAGTGAAATCAATTCAGTAAATCCATCAGTTAGATTTCGGGGGGACAAATTTACTTTTTTTGGAGGTCAAGTACCCCTGCGGCCTGCACTGCCTATCTGACAGGGAAATCAATTCAGGAAATCCATCTGTTAGATTCTGGGGGGACAAATTCACTTTTTTTGGAGGTCAAGTACCCTTGCGGCCTGCACTGCATATCTGACAGGGAAATCAATTCAGGAAATCCATCTGTCAGATTCTGGGGGGACAAATTCACTTTTTTGGCGGTCAAGTACTCCTGCGGCCTGCGCTGTGAATGGGGGGACATTGACGAAGATAACGAAGATATTAAATATAGCACTATATTTTCAATCTTCATTATATTCTAGCAATACAACCATTAGGAACTGAGCTCTAAGTTGAATTCACAATGCGAACATTTACTCGCATTGCGAATTCAACTTAAAACTGAGTTCCTAATGGTTGTATTGCTAGAATATAACAAAGATTAGAATATAGTGCTATATTCTCAATATTAGTTAATTCTACACAGATGCAAGTTGAATGTGCAATGCGAGTAATACAGGTTATATTAATCGCATTGCGAATACTTAAGTCAAATTTGTGAGATCATGATTCTCACATCCTACAGTACATTTTAGCATGGAGGCGTTCCAATTGCTCCATGCACATGGGAAGTCGGCAGAAGCGGCAACGGGCATTCACTGGAGCGGTCAGGGAGCCAGGAATCCTCCGGACAGGTAAGAACAGCTTTTGGGAAGTGGGAAGACAACCAGAGAGCAACAAGGATTAACAACTTAAAAAAAAAAAAAGAATATTAGAAATAGCGAATATATAGCGCTATATCCGAAATATTCCCGAATTTGCGACGTGCCGATATTCGCAAAAAATAATTCGCTATTCGCATACCTGACTGTAAATATATTCTGCAAATTCGGCGGCGTTTAGATTAAGGGGTGATCTCTACCCCTTTTTACTTTCAAACTACCCCTGCACTGCATACCTGACTGAGAAATATATTCTGTAAATTCGGTGGCGTTTAGATTGCAGGGTGATCTGTACCCCTTTTTTCTTTCAAACTACCCCTGTACTCAGTGGCGTAACTATAGTGTTATAGCCCCCAGTGCAAACTTTGGATCAGGCTCCCCTCATTTTTACAAAGAGGCGGCAGATTGGCAGACTGTCTTTATACTAAGGGCTCTTTCACACGAGCAGATGCCGTGCAGGTAATCCGCTGCGTGAATGAGAGCCAAGTCCCGTTCCGGACAGCAGAGTCACGGAGCATTAACATGGGCGATAATGCTCTTTGCCTCTCTGTGATCTTTTTACTACAAAATCACAGTGAGATAAAGTTGTCACTGTGATTTTGTAGTAAAAAGATCACAGAGAGGCAAAGAACATTATCAATTATGTTAATGCTCCGTGTCGGGGGCTTGGCATTCTTTCACGCAGTGGATTACCCACACAGGATCCACTAGTATTAAAGAGCCCTAAGCCCAATGCATGGCTACACTCACCCAGTCCTAATAAAATCTGGTCCTACCTCATCCAGGGTGTCGCTGGCGTTGGTGTGATGTCCGTGATGTCCACTGGATCCAGAACAAGGTCACTGTGGTGATAGCGAAAAAAAGAATAATGACATAAGGAAGGGTTGGTGACTGCCCTTGTGAAATCACCAACAGGGGGCACTGTGCTGGCTTGTAAGACTGAGCCATGCCAATGTATAGCAGACTAAAAAAAAGTGCTACCACACAGTACTAATGCCCACCTTGTGGCCTCTCACAGTATTTAAGCCCACCTTGTGGTCCCTTAACCCCTTAAGGACTCGGGGTTTTTTCATTTTTGCATTTTCGTTTTGCGCTCCATGCCTTCCGAGAGCCATAACTTTTTTATTTTTACGTTCACATGGCCATATGAGGGCTTTATTTTTGCGGGACAAGTTGTACTTTCCAACGCCACCATTTAATATTGCATACGATGTAGTGGGAAGCGGGAAAAAAATTCCAAATGGGGTGAAATTGCAAAAAAAAAACAATTCTACCACAATTTTACGAGTTTTTAAATTACGACGTTTGATGTGTGATAAAACTGACCATTTAGTTTTATTCTACAGGTCAGTACGAATCTGGCGATACCCAATATGTATAGTTTTGCTTGCGTTTCGATAGTGAAAAAAAATTCAAAAGTGGGAAATTTTTTATTTATTTTTTTTGTCGCCATATTTTGACCCCTATAACTTTTTTGTAATTAAGTGTATGGCATTGTATGGGGGCTTATTTTTGTGGGGCGATCTTAACTTTTAGTTGATACCATTATGGGGTGTATAGGACTTTTTGATCACTTTTTATTTAATTTTTTTGAGGAAATGAAGCGCTCAAAAATGGCGAATCCGCCATTTGGGCGCTTTTTCCGTTTTTCTGTTTACCGTATGGGGAATATATTTTTATATTTTTATACCACGGGCGTTTTCGCACATTACGACACCCATGATGTGTATTTTTTTAAAAAAATATTATTTTATTTTAATTTTGGGAAAGGGTTGAATTTTTAGTTTTTTTATTTTTTTATTTTTTTTATTTCTTTTATTTTTCTTTTACATCTTTTATATAGGTCCCATAGGGACCTATATAAATCAGTCATCTGATTGCTTCTAACATAAACTCCAATACACTTGTATTGGAGTTTATGAGGATTTTACTACTTTCCTATGAAGCCCTATTGCTAACAAGGGCTCCATAGGAAATAGTAAGTGATAGCCTCAAGCTGAATAAAAGGCTTGAGGCTATCCCTTACAGCGCTCCGATTCTCCCGATCACCACTAGGGGGAGCCGGAGAGCTGCCGAAAGTTTTACTTTCGGTTTTAGCGCGCGCAGATGCCGTAGTCAGGATTGACCACGGCATCTGCGGGGTTAAATTATTGCGATCGGCATCGCTGCCGACCGCGATCATTAGCCGCGGGGGTCAGCTACAGGAAACAGCCGGACCCCCGCAGCGATCGCGCCCACAGAGGGCAGGAGCGGGCGCCATACTTAGGGATCGGACCCATGACGTACCCATACGTCATGGGTCCTTAAGGGGTTAAAAATAGTTATGTCCTCCTTGTGGCTCCTCACAGCAGTTATGCCCAATTTTGTTCCTGTCACAGTAGTTATGCCTACTTTTGTGCCCCCTCACAGTGGTTATGCCAAATATGTGCCCATAGTAATGCCAGATATGTGTCCCCTTACAGTGGTTATGCCAGACATGTGCCCTTCACGGTGGTTATGCCAGATATGTGCCCTCTACGGTGGTTATGTCAGATATGTGCCCCTCACAGTGGTTATGCCAGATATGTGCCCCTCACGGTGGTTATGCCAGATATGTGCCCCTCACAGTGGTTATGCCAGATATGTGCCCCTTACGGTGGATAAACCAGATATGTGCCCCTAGTTATGCCAGATATGTGCCCCCTTACAGCAGTTATGCCAGAAATGTGCCCCCTTACAGCAGTTATGCCAGATATGTGCCCCCTTACAGCAGTTATGCCAGATATGTGCCCCCTTACAGCAGTTAAACACACATATGTGCCTCCTCACAGTAGTTTTTATACCCAGATATGTGCCCCTCACAGTGGTTATGCTCTTTCTTTTCTGCCCCCTCACTCTAGTGGTTGCCCACTTTTTGCAGCTTTAGGGGAAATAAAACAATTAATACTTACCTTCCTTCTTTGTGACCCGCTCCCACACTCACATCGCTCTGCTGGCTATGCTGTAGGCTGATTGCCGGGACTTTAGCTCTCCTCCCACAGCCAGCAGAGTAATGTGTGGCCAGCAGGGGGAGCTCCTGAGCTCTAAAGATCAGTGAACCAGGGAGCAGAGAGGTCTCTCTGCTTCACTATGGAAACGACCAGCCTGGCAGTAACAAGAACTGCGGGGCCGGGTGAGTGTGACCCCCCCAGAGTGCTCCCATATGATGTGAGGGCAGCGGGCCCTCTCCCCCAGCCAGGCCCAGTCACGGTTGCACCCTCTGTGACCGCGATTGTTACGCCCCTGCCTGCACTGCTAACTGGAAAATATATTCTGTAAATTCGGTGGCGTTTAGATTGCTGGCTGGGTGATCTGTACCCCCTTTTTTTTTTCAAACTACCCCTGCACTGCATACCTGACTGGGAAATATATTCTGTAAATTCGGCAGCGTTTAGATTGCTCGGTGATCTGTACCCCTTTTTCCTTTCAAACTACCCCTGCACTGCATACCTGACTGTAAAATATATTCTGTAAATTCAGCGGCGTTTAGATTGCTCGGTGATCTGTACCCCTTTTTTATTTCAAACTACCCTTGCACTGCATACCTGACTTGGAAATATATTATGTAAATTCGGCGGCGTTTAGATTGTTGAGTGATCTGTACCCCTTTTTTATTTCAAACTACCTCTGCACTGGATACCTGACTTGGAAATATATTCTGCACGCTGGTAGACGCGCTGCTGATGGCATTCCCATCTGACACTGGGGCCTCATTGGAAGCACAAGGCGAAGGCAGAGGAGGAGGAAGAAGTCGCCAAAGCAGCTGGGGCACCGCCAGCAACTCAGAAGGCAGGGTTAGCATGGTTGAAATGTGGAAAAGCTTTGTCAGCATGCCACAAGAGCCAGCACCACCAGCTGATATGGAACGTCTTAGCAGGAGGCAGCATTTCAGCAACATGGTGGGACAGTATGTGTGCACACGCCTACACGTACTGACTGATGGGTCTGCCCCATTCAACTTCTGGGTCTCCAAATTGGGCATACTGGCCTCACCCAGCCATTGTTATACTCCAGTGCATTTTTTCTTTGTTTTCTTATCTATATTTCCCAATGTTTTGGGGTCTACCCAAATTAAAAACAAAAACAAAAAACAAAGTTGAGGTGACTACCTCCTACACCACCACTTCCACCTACACCGTCACATCCGCCGCCTCCTCAAGCTACTACTCCATATGGACCTTCTCCTCCTAGTTCAAGATTATTATTTTTAATTTTTATGTATTTTATGTTATTTTAAGTAATTTCCCAATCCAATTGTCCAGCTCTTACCCCCATTTTGCTTGCTTTTGCAGCCCTCTAGCCCTTTCCATTACTTTTTAGAGCCATTTTAGTGCCCTAAAGTTCGGTTCCCCATTGACTTCAATAGGGTTTGGGGTCAAGTTTAGGCCAAGTTTGGGTCCCGAATTCAAACTTTGCAACGAAGTTCGGCCGAACCCGGCGAACCCGAACTTCCAGGTGTTCGCTCAACTCTATTACTGACCTCTAACTTTGTATACGCAAACATTTTATGAATAAAGGCTACATATATTTCCTCCTTTTCCAATAAAATAACAGAAAAATCTCTTAAAGATATTATTTGCTTGTCTGAGTAACACCACAGCTAGTTGAAAATAAGCCAGCCTTGCTTTGTGTATGCAATGTATATGTGTCTGTTTTAATGTTATAACTGTGCACTTTTGGGTCCTGAGTTGCCGGACTGGCAAGCCGTGGTACTCGGTGGTGACGCCATGCCCTGTCAATGTACTGTAGAAGAAAGCAATAATGAGCAACTTCTAGATTGTCACCTAACAGGAGGAGGTGCCAGCATCAGTGCAGGCCTAGGAAGAGCCTTAGATGGATATGGGTTCACCACAAAGCAAAAATAATTGAGAGGAGCAGATAAAATGGCATGTTTAGGAGATTAGGGGCCAAGTGCTTATGCTCCATGTGGGGTACCAAGTACACCTTGATTGTCCATCCCATCAAAGGAGTATTCATAAACTGGAGGCCAGAGTGGGCTTAGTCATCATGGGAGCATTGGTGGGCTGTGAGACAAATCTGCTTTTCCATCGCAAGAGAGGTGGTGCCTAGAGTTTGATGTCTGGAGAGATCCACTTGGCAAGGGTTGTCACCTGAATATTGGAGACAGGGAACTGTCTTAGGCTAAAAAGCTGAGATAGTCTGGCCATAGTGAAATGTGGCTTACATAAATCTGAGCAACCTTCCATCTAAGCAGTAAGGCTGAACTGTCTGTGAGCATGAGGGAAAGGTCAATTCTGGGGAATCTGTAGGTATTGTAGATGTCAGTCTGACTGAATGCCAGGTAGGTTGGGTAGTATTAGACGTATACCTTGGGTGACTAGGATTTCAGCCTGGGAGAGCCTGGTGAACATCCTGCAAAATGATTTTGGCTGTTTTAAGGCCTGTAATGGGGCCTGGTTGAATCAGTCCTGAGGTGTGGTAGACTAAACAAAAACACGGCAGGAGGGACAGATGAGGAAAGGATCAGGGAAACAGACCCCGAAACATAACTGTGTACAGCAAATTATGGTGTAAAATTTGATTTGTTTTGACAAGTACTTGAAAAAATTGAAGCAAACAATTTAAAGAAGTGACCCGCA
This sequence comes from Bufotes viridis, assembly GCA_033119425.1. Classification (NCBI taxonomy): domain Eukaryota; kingdom Metazoa; phylum Chordata; class Amphibia; order Anura; family Bufonidae; genus Bufotes; species Bufotes viridis. The sequence goes on from CM065595.1 coordinate 34,197,155, forward strand.
GCTGCCATTTTGTTTCACTCTTGGTTCGTGGGTTTCTGTCTCCTGCTCTCCCTTTTTTGTTAAGTCTGGCTGCCAGGCTTGCATTGGTCCTCCACGCAGGCTGTGGCCTGCTTGCCAGCTCGGCTCCTCTTCTTGTGCCCAAAAGGTGCGCATGAGCATTCCCTTTGGCTCTTAAAGTGGCAGTGTACCATAATTTGCGCCAGACTATGAATGACTACCTTGGGACACCTTCTGTGGGAGGGTGCCTGAACAATAGGTATTCTAGAAGGTCAGTATCAAAGATGTCTGTTCTATTGTCTGCCTGTGTACCAACTTTCTGCCTGTTTACTGGACTCTGAAACTCCACTTCCTGACCTATTCCAGACCTCTGTATTAACCGTTTACTGTCTGCCCTGACCTTGGACCATTTAACGTATAGCACATACTTTGCCTGCCTTGACGTCAGCCTGTTCCTGACTGAATGCATTCAACTGTTGTGAGTGCACCAAGAATGGGGCCACAGATCAAGCACACAAGTGCAGACTTCAGACAAGGCTTGAAATGAGGTCACTGACAAGGACAATTAGTAGCAGTCATTGTGGTGGTGATGAACAGAAGATGGCCACAACTAATGGATCAATTATGCTCACAGCAAAGTCTGCACAGCGTGGTCTGAAGCATTCTAGTGCGGCTGCAAATCAAATGAGAAGCACACCAGGTAAGAAACCTCCAGTCTGCCTGCAGGATGACACAATTAGGCCCCTTTCACACGGACGAGTATTCTGCACGGGTGCAATGTGTGATGTTGAGTTGACGCATTGCACCCGCACTGAATCCGGACCCATTGATTTCAATAGGGCTGCGCAGATGAGCGGTGATTTTCCCGCATCACTTGTGCATTGCATGAAAAACTCTCAGCATGCTCTATATTCTGCGTTTTTCACGCAACCCAGACCCCATAGAAATGAATTGGGCTGCGTGAAAATCGAAAGCACCCGCAAGCAAGTGCGGATGCGGTGCGATTTTCACGCATGGTTGCTAGGAGACGATCAGGATGGGGACCCGATCTTTATTATTTTCCCTTATAACATGGTTATAAGGGTAAATAATAACATTCTCAATACAGAATGCTTAGTAAAATGTGGATTGAGGGGTTAAAAAAAAATAATTATTAACTTACCTTCTCCACTTGATCGCGTAGTTGCCAATCTCTTCTTTCTTCTTTAATCATGAGCTGCTGGCTAATGACCTGTGGTGACATCAGAACAGGAGACCGGCAGCTAAGCGATCAATTGGAGGAGGTGAGTTATTATTTATTTATTTTTTTAACCCTCAATTGACCTTCTACTAAGCATTCTGTATTAAAGAATGCCATTATTTTCCCTTATAACCATGTTATAACCAGAAGTTCGGGTCTGGGTACCACATTCAGTTTTTTCTCACACGAGTGCAAAACGCATTGCACTCACGCAGAAAAAACTGAACCACGCAACGCAATCGCAGTCAAAACTGACTTAAATTGCGTGCGCACTCACCCTCGCATAATTTCCCCGCCACGCACCGGCATTCCTATCCAGCCCCAATCCGCAACACCCGTGTGAAAGGGGCCTTAAGCTGCAGGGAAATGGGTGCCAAAGCGCAGAGCTGGTGGAAATGTTGCTGCTGCAAAAAAGCAATGTCTGGCTAATAGAGATGTTGCGAACATAACATTTTCCATTTGTGAAAGGCGAACGCGAACTTCCGCAAATATTCGTGAACAGGCGAACCACCATAGACTACAATAGGCAGGCGAATTTTAAAACCCACAGGGGCTCTTTCTGGCCACAATAGTGATGGAAATGTTGTTTCAAGGGTACTAACACCTAGACTGTGGTATGCCGGAGGGGAATTCATGGCAAAACTCACATGGAAAATTACGTAGTTGACGCAGAGTGGGGTTTTAATCCATAAAGGGCATAAATCACCTAACATTCCTAAATTGTTTGGAATAACGTGCATTAAAACATCCAGTGTGTGTATACGATCAGGTATGATGTTGTATCGATCATGTAGTGTAAGGGTTATGCCCGCTTCACAGTGACAGACCAAACTCTGATAGACCAGACTCCCCGTTTAACGCACCGCAAACAACTGCAAACAGTCCATTTGCACAACCGCAAACTCCCCATTTGCACAAGGTTAGATACCAAGCTAGCCATGTCCCGTTCCTTGTCCTTACTGATGTCGGCTCCCCGAGAGGTGACAACAAGACGTGAACGCATAGCATCCGCACTGAATCCTGACCCATTCATTTCAATGGGTCTGTGTACATGAGCGTTTTTTTTCACGCATCACTTGTTCGTTGCGTGAAAATCGCAGCATGTTCTATATTCTGCGTTTTTCACGCAGCCCTAGCCCCATAGAAGTGAATGGGGCTGCGTGAAAAACGCATTGCATCCGCAAGCAAGTGCGGGTGCGTTGCGTTTTTCACTGATGGTTGCTAGGAGATGTTGTTTGTAAACCTTCAGTTTTTTATCACGCGCGTGAAAAACGCATCAAAATGCATTACACCCGCGTGGAAAAAACTGAACAACTGAACGCAATCGCATGCAAAACTGAATGGCTTTGCCTGTGAAATCACACAGTTTTCACTAAACGCATCCGCAACGCACCCGGACCTAAATTGTACCAGAATACTGTCATTACATAATATTAGTATGAACTCAGTATTATTTTATGTTAGCTCTTTAAAGGATAACTGTCACATTTAGATTCTAATTTAAATTTTCATATATATAGTTACTAATAACATAATATTCCTGACTTACTTACTCCATATTTAATAAGATTTTGCCCTTAGCAACCAGTCTGCATAAAAATGCAATTTTCCCTATTCTGTTAAGATGGCTGCCACTGCCCTCACCCTGAGGCTAATCCAGCCTGCCCTCACTACCCACAATGCATTGAGCTTCTCTCATGCACTAGCTTCTGCACCTCAACCAATTGTTGTTCTCCCCACTTAAATACGCCCTCCTCCTCCTTCTATCACATACACTTTAGGCCAGGCATGCTCAACCTGCGGCCCTCCAGCTGTTGTAAAACTACAACTCCCACAATGCCATTCTGTAAGATGATAGCTGTAGGCTATCAGGGAATGATGGGAGTTGTAGTTTCGCAACAGCTGGAGGGCCGCAGGTTGAGCATGCCTGCTTTAGGCTATTGCATTGGAATGTATGAGAATGGCAATCTAATGATTGCATGTTATTATTCCCTATGGGAACTATAGAAAATTTTTAAAAGAAAAAATAAAAGAAAAAAACACATAAAAGTTCAAAAGTTCATCACCCCCCTTTTGCCAAAATGAAAAAAATAAAATAAAATACACACATCACGGGTGTCGCAATCTGTGAAAATAGCCCATACTATGAAAATATTTTAAAAATTTCCCATTCGGTAAACAGAAAAACGGAAAAAAGTGTCCAAATGGCCGATTCGACATTTTTGGATGGTTCATTTCCTCAAAAAAATAAAAATAAAAGGTGATCAAAAAGTCTTACACACCCCAGAATGGTATCAATGAAAATATCAGATTGCGCTGCAAAAAATGGGCCCCCACACATACTGTACTCCATACTCAAAATTACAAAAAAGTTATAGGGCTCAAATATGGCAACTAAAAAGTAAAACTGATTGTTTCCCACTTTTGAATTTTTTTTTCGTCCCAGTAAAATGTGCCCCCACAGATGCTCCCCTCAAATGTGCCAGGAACAATAGCCCCCCAAAAGTGCCAGTAACCAGAGCCCCCCCCCCCCCCAAATGTTTGCATTGAACTTAGGAGAACAATGTGTATACAGATGGTACAGTATATATGGAACTTACTGACTGTGCTGCAGGGTTTAATACTATAGGAAGAGAAGAGCCATGTGTAGGGCTAAGGGGTTAATATATTGAATAGGAAGAGCAGCCATGTGTGGTACTAAAGGGTTAATCTGGGGTAATGGGGGGCTGCACTTAGTGAACCCATGCAGGGGTTAATACAAGGTTATGGGGGGGCTGCACTTAGTGAACCCCTGCAGGGGTTACTTGTAGGATGCAGAGAAGTTGGTGAAGCCATGCAGTCATGCAGGGGTTCAATCCATAGTGAAGTTAGTGAGGACCAGCACTGTATAGGGGGGTCTTGTAGTGGTTCCCAGGTCTGGCTGAAGCCTGTAGTCCTCCTGCAGCTCAGAGAGGTTGTCCGAGCTCTCCTCTTACCACATGTTGCTGAGCGGCTTGGCTGCTCCAGCCCCCATTCTCCAGCATTGCTGAGGGATCGTCTGCCAAGAGCAGGGATGTGGAGAAGTGCACACAGCCCAGGCACTGTTATCAGCTGCCAGAGAGGACCTGGCTTTTTAACCATTCCTTTACAACTTTTACTCTGGCTGTCAGTTCTGGCCAGTAATGAGAGCGTGCACACAGGCAGGAAGACAGCCTGCTTGTGTGTCCTCCGTCTTCCCTTAGAGAGAACCGGGAGACTGAGAATGCCTAGCAACCCTATTTTAAGCACAGATAAAAATTAGGCAGTATAGGGAACAAAAATGTGGAATTAAGGGGTAATTGAATAGACAGTGAAAAGTTGAAACAGGGCCACCAAGGTGATATTAACCACCAGAATCCAATACTCCAAAAAAAATAAAAAATAAAATACGACAGTTATCCTTTAAATTGTCCTCATATATCCTTATTACTACTGTATCACTATAATTCCAATAATTAGATGTGGTTCTGAATTCAGTAAATTATATAAAATTGAGTTTCAGGAGTTCATCAGATGTGTATAAATTAGAGTTAAAGAAGTTGTCCCACCATGACAGATGCTGCTGGGGAAATGTGACGCTGCCAGTGGCTCCCCTCAGCAATAACAGGTGATCACAAGGTGTGAGAAAAGCCATATCCACAGCGCTCAGCTGACCATCGTGCCGGCTTCTGTATAAAAAATGATTATATTCTTGAGATGAACCCTTTAATCCCTTGTCTCTTTTTTAGGATAGACTGATAGCACAACAATTCCTCTGGGAATTTCAGCATCCCAAAGAAAGGTAATGGAAAAGAACACAAAAAGTGAAATGGAAACTGGAAAAGCAAGCTTTACCTTTTCCATATTACCCCTATGCAGTCATACTAAGAGAATTGGCAGCACGGTGGCTCAGTGGTTAGCACTGGTGCTTTGAGTTCAAATCTGACCAAGGGCAGCATCTGATTGGAGTCTGTATTTGTGTTTGCGTAGGTTTTCACAGGGTACTCCAGCTTCCTCTCCCACACCAAAGACATACTGATGGTGAACCTAGATTGTGACCTCTACTGGGCACAGTGAGTGATGGCAATGTCTGTAAATTACTGCAGAATATGTAGCTGCAAAATAAATAAATGTTTTATAATTATTCTGTTTTCAGAAACAGCATAATTTTTGTCCCTGTGCTTTGTCTGATATTATGGCTTCATTCACTTAAATTGGCAAAAGTTGCAATCCTAGCCACTGCCTATGGACAAAAGTTGTGCAGTTCCTGGAAAAAGCAGACTCGTTCTTTAATCTAGGACAGCAGTCAGCAACCTTCGGCATTCCAGCTGCTGTGAAACTACAGTAACTCCCAGCATGCACCCTTACTCTTCTGTTCTTGTAATTCCCATAGAAGTGAAAGGAAGATTCTGGGAATTTTAGTTTCAGAACAGCTGGGGCACATAGGGCTGATCCCTGATCTAGGACATTCCCTTTAAGTTTGGGAATGATTAATTATGAAAATCCTTATATCCTGTATTATGTAATTACTAATTGCTATTGCATTTGTTTATGTTCAAAGCGCTTTGTAAGCATACAGTAATACATCTGATATTACTGGCACATTGAACATGGTTTTGGAGCTGTAGGTTGCATGTTATAGAGCAGGAGGAGCTGAGCAGATTTATATATAATGTTGTGGTAAAAGATCCAGTAAAACTTGTAATTTATACATTTAAAATCTTGGCTTTGAAGTCCAGGAGGCGGTCCTATCAGTGATTGACAGCCTTCCCTCTATGACTGTGTATACAGAGATAGCTGTCAATCACTGATAGGACCATCTCCTGGACTTCAAAGCCCAAAATGAGCAGCAATACAAATAAATGAAATACAGGTTGTTCTGAATTTTTTTCCACAAAGCTATATACAGGCATCAATCTCAGCTTCTCATGCTCTGTAATCTGCTGCCTACAGATTAATTAGCATTTTCATTGTGACAGGTTCCCTTTAAAGAGTGTGGTTTGCATTTTGGGAAGTGGTGCCTTCATACCAGTCACTGTACAGAATCTGATGTAGGAGAAAACAAATTGTCCTATTGTATTATTAAAGGGCTTTTGCAGGTGCTTAATATTGATAACCTATCATCAGGATAGCTTATCAGTATCAGGTCGCTGGGGTCCATCACCCGTCACGCTGGCCTCCTGGCAGCTTACCAAGCACAGAGCTAGAATGGGACTGAGCTGAATCTAGGCCATGTGACCGATGACATCACTGGCCTATGAAGAGCACTGCAGCCTACTCAAACAGCTGATCGGTTGGGAGTCAGACTCCAGACGATCTGATATTGATTAACTATCCTGAGGATAAGCCATCAATATCAAAATCCTCGACAACCCTTTTAAGATTTTACATTTTTTTTTAAAAATTTTGTATCAAGAAGCAGAATTGCAAATGCAGCTCTAGAATTTAACACAGGCTGTAACTCAAGATCAGTTCAATATAAGTTGTCTTGTAAAGAACTTGAATTATGTAGTTTTATTCACAATTCACAATTTTGTGTTCAATGAAGAGCCATAGAATTTAATTAATGTTGCAAATTTACTTCTCTTCTTTGTATACTGTATAGAACTTCCATTTCCTGCTTAACGTATAAAATCATGTTGGTTTTATGGCATAATGACAGCTCATAATTATTCTATTTCTGAAAGCTGCAGTATATCCAGGTGATGATCATCTGTAATGGATTTGAAAGGTAGAACATGTTCCAATTATAGGGCTAATCAAGTCAGTTCATCTGACCTTTAAATGAAAAGCAGATTATGAATGCCATTATTTCTATACATGTATCCAAGTGAAACATAAGGCAATGTTCTGTTACACTATATTGAGGAATCATTTATAGAAGAATTAATAGTGAACATATTAAAAAGTTTCTATAGAAAGTATAAAATGTTCATTCTAACTGCATTGCCAGTTATAGGGAATTTCAAAGAAAATTTTTTGCCACAACATCTGCATATGATTACCCCTATTGTGTGGTTCTATAATGTTTAGCACAGTATATATTTTAGGTTGAGGTTTTTGGTGTAGGATATGCTACTACCTTTGTACGTACATACAGCCTTGGGACAGTTTCAAATGGCTGCAACATGGGGTGCTCCATTCGTTTTAATGAAATTGTAAGAGGGTTGAAAATAAACTTGCCACTCTTAGAAGAAGACATTTCCCTTACCAAGCTCTATTAATAGGGACTACCACTGACCCTGTTCTCATAGATATACCACTTAAGTTGAACCATTGAACTAGCAGCTGACTGTTGCATAGAACATGCAAGCATTCCAAGTATGCTGGCATGCTATAAATTTGTGCCATGTAACTTGCATCCATGATGATAAACCATGTTGTGATCCTATGTGATATGCCATGTTATGTGCCAAGAGATGCCACGTAGGTAACCAGACATGGTGTGCTTCACTGTGGGTAAAAAACGATTAGTGGGATGTGTATTTACTATGTCACAGGTAGCCTGTAGTAGTGTATCAACACTTTGGAGGTCATATACATTAGAGAGGATGTCAATGGGCATTGTAATCAAATCACCATATTTATTGTAAAAGTCGCACTGTGTGGTTACATAGTTTACTAGTCAATGCGGTTGAAAAAAGACATACGTCCATCAAGTTCAACCAAGGGATAGATGAGGACATGAATCCCAGATGGAATTCTACACATTTTCATAAGCATTAATGTAATTTACTTTTATGATTTAATCTAAGCCCTTTTTAAAACCGTCCACTGTTCCTGTTGTGACCATGTCCACTCCCGAGGAACTCTATTCCACAGATTCACAATTCTTACAGTAAAGAAGCTTTGATGCTTCTAGAGACTGAACATTTTCTTCTCCAGTCTTTTGAGGGCATTTGACATGTAACAGTATTTCACTGTAATTTTTGTATGGCCCATTTATATATTTGTTTAGGTTAATAATGTCCCCTCTTAAACTACTGTTCTCAAGACTAAAATAAATTTAATTCTTTTAATCTTTCTTCATAATTAAGTCCCTCCATGCCCCTTATCAGTTTAGTAGCTCTCTTTTGTACTTTTTCCAGTTCCAAAGCATCCTTTCTGGACTGGTGCCCAAAACTGAATTGCATATTCCAGATGAGGCCGCACCAACTCTTTGTAAAGTGGTAGTATTACATCCCTGCCCTGCGAGTCCATGCCTCATTTAATGCATGACAATATCCTGCTAGCCTTAGAAGCAGCTGATTGACATTGTATGCTGTTATATAATCTACGATCTACAAGGACACCCAAATCCTTCTCTATAAGAGACTCTCCCAGTGTTACATCCCCTAGGACATATGATGCACAGAGATTATTTACTACCAAGATGCAGAACTTTACATTTATCCACATTGAACCTCGTTTGCCCAATCACTCAGAGTGTTCAAGTCAGATCATGGTATTTTATAGATACCTTCCATAGACTGCACAGTACTACACAGCTTAGTGTCATCTGCAAAAATAGAATGGTACTATTGATCTCGTCCTCGATATCATTAATTAATAAATTGAATAATTGAGGACCCAGCACTGAACCTTGGGGTACACCACTTATAACCAGGCACCATTCTGAATAGGAATTATTGACCAACAGCTCTCTGGACACAGTCCTTCAGGCTAAAAAAAGACACCATCCATCCAGTTTGGCCTGTTATCCTGTAAGTTGATCCAGATGAAAGCAGAAAGAGCCCTGTAGGTAGAAGCCAAATTTCCTCACTTTAGGGGAAAAAATTCTTCCCTGACTCCAATCAGGCAATCAGAATAACATTCTAGATTAACAACCCATCTCTAGAACTATAACTTGCAATATCATTACACTCCAGAAATAAATCCAGGACCCTCTTGAACTCTTTTAGTGAACTCACCATCACCACCTCCTCAGGCAGAGAGTTCCATAGTCTCAATGCTCTTACTGTAAAGAATCCTCTTCAATGGTTGTGCATAAACCGCCTTTCCTCCAGACGCAGAGGATGTCCCCTTGTTACAGTCACAATCCTGGGTATAAATAGATGATGGGAGAGATCTCTTTACTGACCCCTGATATATTTATACATAGTTATTATATCACCCCTTAGTCATCTATTTTGATAACCCTAATTTTGATAATTTTTCTGGGTACTGTAGTCCACCCATTCCAGTTATTACTTTGGTTGCCCTCCTTTTCAGCTTTGCTATGTCTGCCTTGTTCAAAGGAGCCCAGAACTGTACACAGTACTCCATGTGTGGTCTGACTAGTGATTTTCAAAACCCATTATGTTATTGGCCTTGGCAACAGTTGCCTGACACTGGTTTCTACAGCTTAGTTTGCTGTTCACTAAAATTCCTAAGTTCTTTTCCATGTCAGTGTTACCCAGTGTTTTACCATTTAGTATGTCTGGGTAACTTGCATTATTCCTTCCCATGTGCATAACCTTACATTTGTCAGTGTTAAACCTTATCTGCCACTTCTCTGCCCAAGCCTTCAATCTATGCAGATACATCTGTGGCAGTACACTGTCCTCTTCAGTCTTTATTACTTTACACAGTATAGTGTCATCTGCAAAAATTGATATTTTACTGTGCAAGCCTTCTACAAGATCATTAATAAACATATTGAAGAGAATAGGGCCCAATACTGACCCCTGAGGTACCCCACTAATGACAGCGACCCAATTTGAGTGTGTACCATAATAACACTCTGTTTTCTATCACTGAGCCATTTACTTACCCACATACAGACATTTTCTCCCAGCCCAGTATTCTTATTTTAACATAAAATTAACCTTTTATGTGGTACAGTATCAAATGCTTTGGAGAAGTCCAGATATACAATATTCATTGATTCACCGCAGTCAAGTCTAGAACTTACCTCCTCATTGAAACTGATTAAATTAGTTTGACATGATCATTCATGAAACCATGCTGATATGGCATTATTTGCTTTTTTGACATTGAGGTACTCTAAGATAGCATCTGTTAGAAAACCTTCAAACAGTTTACCCATGACAGATGATAACCACTTTTCACGTTAAATCCCAGGCCAATTTTTGTAAATCTGACATGCGTCGATTTATGTGCTAACAGCTTTGGAACGCTTTTACTGATCCAAGCTGATTTTTTTTTCATGACACATTCTACTTCATGACAGTGGTAAATTTGAGTCAATATATTTTACCTTTATTTATAAAAGAATCAAAAATGTACTGACAATTATGAAAAATTCACAATTTTCTGAATTTGAATTTCTCTACTTTTAGGACAGATAGTAATACCTCTTAAAATAGTTATCAATTAACATTCCCCATATGTCTGCTTTATTTTGGCATTATTTTGTAAATGCAATTTTATTTCTTTAGAACGTCAGAAGGCTTAGAATTTTGGAAGCAATTTTTCAAATTTTCAACAAAATTTCCAAAACCATTTTTTAAGCACCAAGTCAGTTATAAAGAGATTTTGAGGGGCTTTTATAATGTAAACCACCCATAAATGACCCCATTTTAGAAACTACAGCCATAAAATTATTTAAAACTAATGTTACAAACTTTGTTAACTCTTGGGGTGTTTCACAAGAGTTAAAGGAAAATGGAGGAGAAATTTCAAAGTTTCATTTTTTGGGTAGACTTTTTATGTTAATCAATTTTTTATTGCAACACAGCAAGGGTTAACAGCAAAATAAACCTCAATATATGGTACATTACTTTTATTCTGCAGTTTACAGAAATACCCCATATGTGGTGGTAAACTGCTCTATGGGCACATGGCAGTGGTCAGAAGGAAAGGAGCGCCCTATGGATTTTGGAGGCAGATTTTGCTAGAATCGTTTTTAGGCACCATTTTGTATTTGAAGGGACACTGACATACCCCCTACAGTGGAAACCCTCAAAAAGTGACTTGATCTTAGAAACTATACCCCTTAAAAAATATATTAAGTGGGGTACTGAGCACTTTAACCCCCTAAGCGTTTTATGGAATTTGGAAACACTTGGCTATAAAAATTAAAAGTTTAATTTCTTATAATAAAATTTTGCTTTATAAGATGCAATATAGTTAGGATAGACTCACCCTCTGATTATTCCTGACAAGGTGCTCTATCTATATGACTTCACCCCGTCACAATGTATTGAATTATAAATAGAGTAGATAGGCACACTTCATCTAGGGTTACCCAGAGACTTCTGTACTTTTTTAGCTGTTTATTATAATTCATAGGGATTTCATAGGGAGTGTTTAAAAACAACAGCTTGAAAAGTACAGAAGACTGTGGGTAAACCTAGAAGAAGTGTGCCTATCTACACCATAATTTGTTACCCATTTTCTCCTGAAAACGGTGGTAAACTGCTGTGGGGGCACATGACAGGATTCTGTCACGGTCTCTAACGTGACAGGTGTCAGAAGATCTAAGAGACTGGCTGCACATGATGTGATCTGACAGCCTCTTTTGGATTCACTTGTATCAGTGTTGTTGCTGGTAATGACCACACCTCTTGTCTAAGGTGTAGCATAGTAGTGATTCCAACTCTTCTATTTAATCTGGCTTCACCCATCATGCTATGCTGTTCATAGCTTCCGTTTGGTATTGGAAGTACTGGTGTGTGGTCCTCTTCGGAGTTCCTGCTCGTCCATTTGCTTCTTTCATATTGGAAGCAACAGGTCGTCTCAAGCCCTGACTTTTCCAGGGCAATTCAGGGTTTCCAAGGTCATAGGTTCCAGTGTATGAACATTCCTACCCTCAAGGTCTGTTCATACAGATAGGAGTCAGGGCTAGGATTAGGGTTTCTATAGGTGGTGTCCGTTTTCCTTTCCCTAACTTTGAAGCTTAGTTCCTTTTCCCTTCCCCCCTGTTGTCGGTGTGGTGTTCCCTCCCACATCACTTTTGAAGCAGATTTTGATGGATTGGTTTACGGGTGCCATCGGTTTTATTTTTTTGAGTGGTTGTCTTATGTAGGGGTTTATTTTTGCGAGATGAGGAGACATTTTCATTGGTACCATTTTGGGGTACATAGACTTTTTGATCACTAGGTATTAAAATTTTTCTAAGAAATGGTGACAAAAAATGGCTGCTTTGGCATCGTTTTTTAAAAACATTTTTTTTTCAGCATTCACCTGAGGGGGCATATCATGTGATATTTTTATAGAGTAGGTTGTTACAGACGTGGTGAGTTGGCGATACCCAATATGTGTATTATTTTTATTTTTGTTAAGTTTTACACAGTGAAACCCTTTTTAAACAGAATAAAATCTTGTTTTTGTGTTATCATTTTCTGAGAGCCATGTTTTTTTTTGGGGGGGGGGGGCGATTTGGGGGAGATGATGGTTTGGTGCCATTTTTGGGATATATATGCCTTTTTGATCAATTGGTATTACACTTTTTGTGAGGCAAGGTGGCACTGTTTTTTTTTTTTTTTTACGGCGTTCACCTGGCAGGATGGATCAGGTGATATTTTTATAGAGCCGGTCGATACGGACACGGCGATAACTATACGTCTACTTTTCCTTTTTTACCAATTTTTTTTACCAATATTTTAAATAAATTTAGAGAAAAGGATACTTTTTTTTTTTTACTTGAAACTTTTAATTCTTTATTGTGTAAAACTTTATTTGTTTACTTTTTTTTCCTTTATTTTTGTCCTTCAACTTTTGGGGGTCTGATCCTCTGTACAATGCATTACAATACTTCTGTATTGTAATGCATTGGCTGTAAGTTTATTACACTGAGTGATATACTTACAGCCTTCCTGCCTGTGAGATCCAGGGGGCTGGATCTCACAGGCCTAAACGAAGGCAGCCACGATGCCTAAGAAAGGCATCGGGCTGCCGTCCAAGCCATCATGTCCTCATCACAGCAGCGCGGGGACCCCATGGCGCTCCCTTCCTCCCTATATATCTCACTTTCCGCGGTCAGTGCTGACCGCGGCACATCTAGGGTTAATGCGCCGGCATCAGTGTTTTCCCTGATGCTGGCACATACAGCAGGGGTCTGGCTATCAGTCACTGCCGGACACCTGCAGCTGATCTGGCAGGCGCAGCGCGCCATAGTGCTGTGTCGCTGGCATTTTAAACACAGTAGCCAGTGCCGTATATGTACGGAGCTGGTACTGTACAGCTTAAACTTACCTGCCTATAATTTCCAGGCTCTGTTTTTGGTCCCTTTTTGAATATTGGCACAACAACAGGACAGTAGCAAAAACAACATATACTGTATGAAGCATGTATCAACATGGGTAGAAAACATACAGTAAAACAAACTCAAGGTTGGATGACAGGAACCAAATGCTGCATTTGATTCCTGTCATCCAACCTTGAGTTTGTTTTAGTGTATGTTGTCTTCCCATGTTGATACATGCTGTATATATGTTGTCTTTGCTACTATCCTGTTGTTCTGCAATTCAGCTCTTCTGTAAGTCCTGGAGATTTAGTACCAAGAGCCATTTTGAGGACTTGGGAAAAGCAAGTGCTAAAGGTGAAGTACAGTTCTGTGCCCTTGTGTACAAGCGGCATTGTCACAATAGCAAGGTTACATGTTATAACCTCTTTATAATACCAGTGTGTTCTTATGTGGCAAAGGGACTTTGGTCTCCTTCCATCACAAGGCCCAGGGTTCAATTGCTACACTTCTGCTATCTACGGAGTATATATATATATATATATATATATATATATATACAGGTCCTTCTCAAAAAATTAGCATATTGTGATAAAGTTCATTATTTTCTGTAATGTACTGATAAACATTAGACTGTCATATATTTTACATTCATTACACACAACTGAAGTAGTTCAAGCCTTTTATTGTTTTAATATTGATGATTTTGGCATACAGCTCATGAAAACCCAAAATTCCTATCTCAAAAAATTAGCATATTTCATCCGACCAATAAAAGAAAAGTGTTTTTAATACAAAAAAAATCAACCTTCAAATAATTATGTTCAGTTATGCACTCAATACTTGGTCGGGAATCCTTTTGCAGAAATGACTGCTTCAATGCGGCGTGGCATGGAGGCAATCAGCCTGTGGCACTGCTGAAATGTTATGGAGGCCCAGGATGCTTCGATAGCGGCCTTAAGCTCATCCAGAGTGTTGGGTCTTGTGTCTCTCAACTTTCTCTTCCCAATATCCCACAGATTCTCTATGGGGTTCAGGTCTAGAGAGTTGGCAGGCCAATTGAGCACAGTAATACCATGGTCAGTAAACCATTTACCAGTGGTTTTGGCACTGTGCGCAGGTGCCAGGTCGTGCTGAAAAATGAAATCTTCATCTCCATAAAGCTTTTCAGCAGATGGAAGCATGAAGTGTTCCAAAATCTCCTGATAGCTAGCTGCATTGACCCTGCCCTTGATAAAACACAGTGGACCAACACCAGCAGCTGACATGGCACCCCAGACCATCACTGACTGTGGGTACTTGACACTGGACTTCAGGCATTTTGGCATTTCCCTCTCCCCAGTCTTCCTCCAGACTCTGGCCTGATTTCCGAATGACATGCAAAATTTGCTTTCATCCGAAAAAAGTACTTTGGACCACTGAGCAACAGTCCAGTGCTGCTTCTCTGTACCCCAGGTCAGGCGCTTCTGCCTCTCTTTCTGGTTCAAAAGTGGCTTGACCTGGGGAATGCGGCACCTGTAGCCCATTTCCTGCACACGCCTGTACACGGTGGCTCTGGATGTTTTTACTCCAGACTCAGTCCACTGCTTCCGCAGGTCCCCCAAGGTCTGGAATCGGTCCTTCTCCACAATCTTCGTCAGGGTCCGGTCACCTCTTCTCGTTGTGCAGCGTTTTCTGCCACACTTTTTCCTTCCCACAGACTTCCCACTGAGGTGCCTTGATACAGCACTCTGGGAACAGCCTATTCGTTCAGAAATTTCTTTCTGTGTCTTACCCTCTTTCTTGAGGGTGTCAATGATGGCCTTCTGGACAGCAGTCAGGTCGGCAGTCTTACCCATGATTCCGGTTTTGAGTAATGAACCAGGCTGGGAGTTTTTAAAAGCCTTTAGCAATCTTTTGCAGGTGTTTAGAGTTAATTAGTTGATTCAGATGATTAGGTTAATAGCTCGTTTAGAAAACCTTTTCATGATATGCTAATTTTTTGAGATAGGAATTTTGGGTTTTCATGAGCTGTATGCCAAAATCATCAATATTAAAACAATAAAAGGCTTGAACTACTTCAGTTGTGTGTAATGAATCTAAAATATATGTATAATGTTTATCAGTACATTACAGAAAATAATGAACTTTATCACAATATGCTAATTTTTTGAGAAGGACCTGTATATATATATTGTGGGGAGTCGCTCTGGTAGACAGCGGTGCGGGTGCAGTATAGAGGCAACAGGGAGTCCAGAAGGTGCGGAAAACAGTGTTTTATTCACACTTGCATCAAAATAACAGAAGAAAGTCACTTGGTGTTAAGTCACACACATCAGCAAATGAAGGGGAAAACAAAAAGTCCAAACCCAGGTTCCATTCACCTGGCAGGTTTGATGTGCGGGTTCGCACCTGGCTGTCAGCCCAGCCGCAGGACAATCCTCCTTCAGGGTTCCAGGACGGCTGCACGCCTCCTTGCTGGGCACGTCCTTCCAGCCCAGAGAGCTCCACAGGACTAGCAGCAGCTTCCAAGACAATCACTCTCACAGCTGCTAGTGCTGGCTGAGTTTTTAAACCCAGCCCAAAACCAGGACTGGGTCGTGGGAGCAGCCACCCACCCTACACTTTAGCTGCTCCCGGTAAGAGCCGGCCCGGATCGGCTTTGCAGCCATGCTATCTAGCAAACGTGTCAGTAGCACTACCTGCTACTGACACCAACAAACGGCTTTTACCTCACCGAGGCTATGAACCTCGGTGACACGTACCTGCCATCTAGGACAGCACCCTGCACCTTACCACATACCCCCCTTTGTTCAACCCTGAGGGGTGGACACACGACAAACAGTGTACCCGGGAGAGCGCGTCTGCGTTTTTAACAACCGGCCCGCTCTGTGTTCCACCGTGAATTTAAAATTCTGTAGGGACAGAAACCACCTGGTGACCCGGGCATTCCTCTCTTTGGCTTGGGACATCCACTTGAGTGGGGAGTGGTCGGTCACCAGGCGAAAGCTTCTGCCCAACAGGTAATAACGGAGGGCCTCGAGTGCCCACTTGATGGCCAGGCACTCTCTCTCGACTATGCTGTACCTAGTCTCGGCTGGGGTGAGCTTGCGGCTGAGGAAGACAACGGGATGCTCCTCCCCGTTGACTTCCTGCGATAGTACCGCACCAAGGCCAACCTCAGAGGCGTCGGTCTGGACTATGAATTCTCTCCTGAAATCGGGTGTCACCAAAACCGGGGACCCACACAGGGCCGATTTCAAGGCGGAGAAAGCCTTTTCCGCCTGCTCATTCCAGCGGACCATCCCTGTCTTACGCCCCTTTAACAACTCTGTCAATGGCGAAGCGATAGTAGCAAAGTGGGGCACAAACCTCATGTAATACCCCACAATCCCCAGGAACGACTTTACCTGCCTGGTGGTGACCGGTCGGGGCCAATTCCGTATTGCCTCTACCTTATTTACCTGAGGCTTGATGACTCCCGCCCAATGACATATCCCAGGTATTTGGTCTCTTCCAATCCAATCGCACACTTCTTTGGATTGGCGGTTAGACCGGCTTTCCTCAGGGCATCCACTACCGCCTGCACTTTGGGCAAATGGCTTTCCCAGTCGGTGCTGTGGATGATCACATCATCTAAGTAGGCCGAGGCGTACCGACGATGTGGTCGCAGCACTATGTCCATTAACCTTTGGAAGGTGGCGGGAGCGCCATGCAGGCCAAAGGGTAACACCTTGTAGTGATACAGGCCCTGCGGGGTAACAAAGCGTTTTTCCTTAGCCGACTCCGTTAAGGGTACCTGCCAGTACCCTTTAGTGAGGTCCAGCACAGAAAAATAACGGGCTTGTCCTAAATTCTCCACAAGCTCGTCTACCCGGGGCATGGGATACGCGTCAAACTTGGACACTTCATTTAACTTGCGAAAGTCGTTGCAGAACCGCAGCGTCCCATCCGGCTTGGGTATTAGGACTATGGGACTGGCCCACTCACTTTTCGACTCCTCAATGATATCGAGCTTCAACATTAATTTCACTTCCTCCGCGATGGCTCGTCGCCGAGCCTCGGGTACCCGGTATGGTTTTAACCGGATCTTGGCCTGAGGCTCAGTGGCGATGTCATGTCGGATGAGAGACGTGCGGCCAGGGAGGTCCGAGAACACATCCGTGTTCTGACTGAGGAACTCCTGACTTCCTGAACTTGTTTGGAAGACAGGCTGTCTGCAATTCTTACCGTGGTTACGGCTTCACAGGCCTCGAACGGGGGCTGGACCCTTTTCACCTAGAAGCCCTGGCCGGGGCTGTGGTCGTCGGCCGTGTCCCTATCTTTCCACGGCTTTAGTAAATTCACGTGGTACACCTGCTCCGGCTTGCGCCGCCTGGCTGGTGTACTTTGTAATTTACTTCCCTACTTTCTCGATCACCTCATAGGGGCCCTGCCACCTAGCTAGGAACTTGCTGTCAAGGGTGGGTACCAGAACCAACACCCGATCTCCCGGCTTGAAGCCCCGTACCCGAGCCTGACGATTGTACACCCTACTCTGGGCTTGTTGCGCTGCCTCCATATGCTCCCGGACCAGCGGCAACACCTTTTCCATCCGTTCCTGCATCTGGGTGACATACTCAATGACACTTTTGTGGGGGACAGGCTGTTGTTCCCATGCTTCCTTGGCGATATCCAACAGGCCCCGAGGGTGTCTGCCATAAAGCAGTTCGAAGGGCGAGAACCCAGTAGAGGCCTGGGGTACCTCTCGCACTGCGAACATGAGATAGGGCAGAAGCAGGTCCCAGTCCTTCCCATCTCTAGACACCACCCTTTTTAACATATTTTTTAAAGTTTGGTTAAACCTCTCGACAAGACCGTCCGTTTGTGGATGGTAAGCGGACGTCCGTAATTGCTTTATACGCAATAATTTACACAGTTCCCTCATAACTTTGGACATAAAGGGGTCCCTTGGTCCGTCAGAACCTCTTTTGGCAGGCCCACACGGAAAACATTTCCATTAACTCTTTGGCAATGAGTTTAGCTGAGGTATGTCGCAGAGGCACCGCCTCCGGATATCGAGTGGCATAGTCGAGAACTACCAGAATGTGTTGGTGGCCCCTGGCAGACTTTGGTACAGGCCCAATTAGATCCATAGCGATTCGCTCAAACGGGACCTCAATAATTGGAAGCGGTACCAGAGGACTACGGAAATGTGGCTGGGGGCTATTTATCTGACAGGTGGGACAGGACTTACAATAATTCTCTACCTCCTTGAACACACTGGGCCAATAAAACCGCTGCAGTATGCGGTCCTGGGTTTTCTGCCACCCCAGGTGTCCCCCAAGAACATGTTGGTGGGCAAGCTCCATGACAAGCCTGCGATACGCTGTGGGCACCACCAACTGTTCAACAGGCTCACCTCGGATTTGGTTCACCCGATACAACATATCCTGAAGGACAATGAATCGCGGAAACATTAATTCAGCCCCAGGTTTCTGGGGTTTACCATCAATTATTATGACACTATCCCAGGCTCTGGTTAGGGTTTGGTCCCGGTGTTGTGCGGTCCCAAAATTTTCCCCGGAGACATTGAGGTCTGCCAACTCAGGTCCCGGTGGCAAGTCCTCCGTGTCTCCCACCATTACACTTAGTGGGGTTGTCTCCCCCTCTACCGCTGGAGCAGTGGTCACCCCTACCGCCGGCCCTTCGGACTCGGGCTCCCAGGGCTCTGGCCTCCCACAGGAACCAGGCCACTCTGCTAGGGTTACCCCTGTCTCAGGGCTATTAGTCACTTTCACCTCAGGCCATAGTGACGGAAAACCAGGAAGTCTCTCCCAATTATTAGTTCATAGGGTAGCTTTGAGGAGATCGCCACTTCACAAGTCCAGGTGCCGGCCGCCGTGGACAGAGACATTACAGCCGTGGGATAGTCCTTTAAGTCTCCGTGTATGCACACCACCCCAACTTTCCGGCCCGTATACTGGGAGGGCTGTACCAGGGCAGCACTTACCAGGGTTACTAGGCTCCCTGAGTCCAGCAGCGCCACTGCAAGATTATCACCGACTTGCACCTGGCACAGATGACGATTGTCTATTGTCTCGGGGTGCCGGTCGCACACAGTCTCCGGGCATACATGGAAGCCCGGTACCCATAATTGGTCTCCATGGGTTCTCCCCACTGTGGACAGTCGGCCCTCACATGGCCAGGCTCGTGACACCGCCAGCAGACTATCGGGGCCGGGTCTACAGGGGTACACCCGAGCAGGTTTCTCGGGTACCAGTCGTCGGGACTGGATGGGAGACCTCCGGGGTTTGACCGGCCCTCCCAACAACACCCCCTTTCAAGGTTTTTGTGGCCTCATAGCGCTCGACCAGGTCGACCATGTCCAGGGCATTAGTGGGTGATACCTGGCCGATCCAGTGCTGCAGGGGTACGGCAAGGCCCTCCAGAAGATGTCAGCCAGCAGACGGTCCAGCATAGCAGCCGGACTTAGAACCTCAGGCTGCAGCCACTTTTGCAACCTGTGCAGCAACTCATAATACTGCGGCCTGGCGGGTTCAGCCGTATTAAAGTTCCACTGGTGGACCCGCTGAGCCCGGACTAACACGTTCACCCCCAGTCTTGCCAGGATCTCACCTTTCACGGTCGGGTAGTCAGCTGCTTGGTCATCTGGGAGGTCAAAAAAACACTTGCTGGGGTCCAGACGCCAGGAACGGAGCAACGACCTCTGCCCACTGTTCTCGGGGTAATTTCTCCCTCACGGCCACCTTCTCGAACACCGCCAGATAGGTCTCCACATCATCCGAGGGGTCATCTTAGGGATCGCTGCACGGACAGCTTTCCGGGCATCGTGGACGTGGCGGGACGCTCCTGCAGCTTGCAATGCCATCACGTGCTGCAGCAGTAGCTGGTTGGTCTCCCGCTGCTGCACGTTAGCCTCTATGAGGGCTTTCACAGCCGCCTCCATTTTGTCAGGGACCACAGGCTGCAACTTTGCCGGCCGAATATAGGACATCCAGTCGTGCCCAGCAAAAACAAACTTCGGCGTTCACGCCAGCCTCACTGCGCATGCCCGCATCCGACACCAAATGTGGGAGTCGCTCTGGTAGACAGCGGTGCGGGTGCAGTATAGAGGCAACAGGGAGTCCAGAAGGTGCGGAAAACAGTGTTTTATTCACACTTGCATCAAAATAACAGAAGAAAGTCACTTGGTGTTAAGTCACACACATCAGCAAATGAAGGGGAAAACAAAAAGTCCAAACCCAGGTTCCATTCACCTGGCAGGTTTGATGTGCGGGTTCGCACCTGGCTGTCAGCCCAGCCGCAGGACAATCCTCCTTCAGGGTTCCAGGACGGCTGCACGCCTCCTTGCTGGGCACGTCCTTCCAGCCCAGAGAGCTCCACAGGACTAGCAGCAGCTTCCAAGACAATCACTCTCACAGCTGCTAGTGCTGGCTGAGTTTTTAAACCCAGCCCAAAACCAGGACTGCGTCGTGGGGAGCAGCCACCC
This sequence comes from Bufotes viridis, assembly GCA_033119425.1. Classification (NCBI taxonomy): domain Eukaryota; kingdom Metazoa; phylum Chordata; class Amphibia; order Anura; family Bufonidae; genus Bufotes; species Bufotes viridis. Next base: position 34,217,987 of record CM065595.1, read on the forward strand.
ACCCTACACTTTAACTGCTCCCGGTAAGAGCCGGCCCGGATCGGCTTTGCAGCCATGCTATCTAGCAAACGTGTCAGTAGCACTACCTGCTACTGACACCGACAAACGGCTTTTACCTCACCGAGGCTATGAACCTCGGTGACACGTACCTGCCATCTAGGACAGCACCCTGCACCTTACCACAATATATATATATATATATATATATAGCTGTCAATCACTAGGAATGAGGAGAGTCTGGACTCACCACCTCACTTTGTGAGTAATGGCATCATTTAAAAGGCTTTTTACTCTACAGTACTGCACCAAATACTACAAACAGCACTATATATTACAAGGTTCCATGCCCCCCAACCTACTTCACAAACTGATTGTGTGGTATATGATAAGAGGGGGCACTGATATTGAAAAGGTGTAGTTTTATATAATTTTGTCCAGTACTTTATAGAGTAAAAAATCACTATAAATTGTACACAGACTCAAAAACAAAACTTATAAATTCAGCTTCCTTTACTCACAGTTTTTTGAATGACAGGCCTACCTTAAATGGGTTGTGCATTGCTAAGATATTGATGACCTATCTTCATGATAGGTCATCAATATCGGATTAGCGGGATCCGATTCCCGGCACCTCCCCAAGTCACCTTAGGCTACTTTCACACTATTCTATTCTACGGTACACTACTTTCTACGCTTCTACGCTACGCTACTTTCTGCTATGATGGATCTCAATAGAGGAATTGAAAACGCTAATGTGAAAATAGCCTTACTTGTAGAGATGAGTAAAGTTTTGAAAAATTTGATTTGTTAGCTTCACCAAAGTTTGACAAGAAATTTGATTTGTTACAAATTAATTTGTCACAAATCGCTATTTTAAAACCCCATTCAGCCTGTCAATCAATGAGACAGTTTTTAATGGCTGCTTGGACAGGAGTGCACCCATCTCATGGCTGTTGAAAATGGTAACACGCCAGTGCAATATGGCCTTTTGGGTTAAAAAAAAAAAATCTCTCACCTCATCCATTTGCTCACGCAGAGTCAGTCTGTTCCTCTCTTGATTGAAAAACACTTGCTGAAAGCCATGCCATGAGTGTAATGACGTCACTACGTGCTTCCAGCGTGATCATGTGATGATGATGTCATTGATGGCATCACCGTCACCACGTGTTCACGCTGGGAGTGCACGGTGATGTCATCACGCTCAGCACAGGTCCTTCTGCAGGTCTTTTTCAATCAAGAGGGGAGCAGACTTGCCTCTGTGCAAGCAAGTAAATGAGGTAAATATTTTTTGTTTTTATTTTTTGTTCTTTCTAACACAACTCTAGCCACCATTTTAGGAAAAATGAATGTTACCACAACGCATGAGAAAATTCGGCTTTGCTAACAATCAAATTTTTCCTAAAATTCGCACCGAATTACACTTGAGATGCTTCTCTCAACACTAGTAACCACCACACAGTGCAATTACAACTTAACGTGAATGGGACATCTCTTCAAAGAGTACGATGAACAGGTAATTTTGAAGTAGAAGCAGAGCTCACACGATCTCCACTACCCCTTCAAACTACTGATTGTCAGGTCTGCCGGGAGTTGGACACCGGCCAATTTGATATTGATGACCTATGCTGAGGATAGATCACCAATATCTTTGCAATGCACAACTCCTTTAAATGTATTAGGACAAGACATTCTTAGCTGAATACATTTTCTTCATATTATCTTTAGTTCTCAGGGCCTTCCTATCCAAAATGCATGCATGGTTTGATAATCATGTCCTTTAAAACATAAAATGATCTTGACTTGTCAATACATATTAAAGAATGCATTCATCAAATAGACCAAGTAAAAGCATTTATCCTCAGTTTGTATAACCTTTATGTCTTTCTATCTAAGTTACTACAAGCATGAATATTACATTGTACATGACTTAGTTAATACTAGAACTATGAATATGGTCATTCAGTAGAGTTGCATTAAATTAATAAACTACCTTAATGTCATTATATATTTATTAGTGTTGAGCGAGCATGTTCGGCCGAGTACCGGTTCGGCTCGAGTATCTCTATGCTCGGCAGATCCGAGCACTCGGCCGAGTACCACATGTGCTCGAGCGCCATGCTCGAGTCTCCTCCCGCACATTTGGCGCTTGCTAAGCAGCCAATAAAATATTGCCATCACTGTAATGCCATTAGACATGTTTTCTACTGGCATTACAGTGATTGGCTGTCTGGAACACGTCATCAGGTGCTATATAGCACCCGGTCACATGGGTTCGGCTCATTACGAGTCAGGGAGAGCTGCTGTTAGGAAGGGACAGTCAGTGTAGGGTGAATTTCACCTAAAAATTATCATTGAGAAGATGTTTCAAAGAACTAACAGTCCTTTTAAGGACTATTGTTAGAGGTGGCAGGCAGCCAAAATGGTTTTGGGGGATTTTTTTTTTTTTTTTGTCAGGGCGACCGTTAGTGACATTTTCTGTATTCCACAAACTCTGCTTGCTGTGAGCAGTGAGACGCAAATCTACACTTATATCTAGACTGTGTGCGGCCTATATTTAATTCAAAAATACCAGTGACACACAGTCATTTTCTGTATTCCACAAACTTTGCTTGCTGTGAGCAGTGAGACGCAAAGATACACTTATATCTAGACTGTGTGTGGCCTATATTTAATTCAAATAACAGTGACAGACAGTCATTTTCTGTATTCCACAAACTCTGCTTGCTGTGAGCAGTGAGACGCAAATCTACACTTATATCTAGACCGTGTAATAAGGATGCCACTGGCTGTTCCTCTTCCAGTAAGTTCAGTTTCATCGTCCAAGAGTTCGGTCAACACAATCGAAACCACCAGACGTCCCTCTTAGTCATGGCCCCATTTCCAAAAATCATGAACATTTTTGCCTAAACTTGCTATCACCATGGTAGGCGCATAAAAGAACATCGAAAGAGCAGACATTGATAGATCGTCAACATCACGGGGACGTGCAATCAGCTTAGAAGTTATCTAGAGTTAACAAAGCGGCAGCAGACCCTCACCTACAATTTTATATACACGGTCACTGGTCAGCTCAACGTCCACTCTGTTCCTCTTACAAGTTCATTACAAGTCAGGTCAACACAATCGAAGCCACCGGCCGTCCCTCTTAGTCATGGCCCCAGTTCCGAAATCCATGAAAATTTTGTCTGAACTTGCTATTTATATAAAAGTAAATATACAGGAAAGAATGTTTCCTAACAATTTTTCATCTCAAATCCCTTTTATCTTCGGTTTTGTGAATTTTATGGTCAGTCTGTAAAAGTGACGTACAACTCGGGCAACATCGTTCCCAGCAGCGACATTGTAGTCCAAGATGCATCCAGACATCCTCACCATGCTGTCTTCGACCCATTTCGGTGGTGTTTCCATCAATTTCTGACCTTTTCCTATGAACCAGGCACCCTCCCCTCTTCAGAGCAGGGGGTGTCTTGTTTAATGCTCGGGGTCTCCCATTGACTTCTATAGGGCTCGGGTGCTCAGTAGAGCACCCGAGCATCCCGATGTGCTCGGGCAGAGCACCCGAGCATCGGGGTGCTCGATCATCACTAATATTTATATGTGATCATATAAGGGTGGGTTCACACTAGCGTTATGGAGTCCGTTATGGCTTTCTGTCATAACAGGGTTGTAAACGGAAAATAACGGAATTCATAGGATGGAATGCAAAACTGAAGCCTTTAAGAGGCATTCCGTTTTGCTCCATCCTAATAGAAGTCTATGGGAAAACATAACGGCTCCGTCTGGGTCCCGTTATGCAAGACGGAAAACAAAGTCCTGTCGATGCTAAACTGTGTCAGAAGAACCTCATAGTAGCTTCTGATGTAGTGAGTATTCCTATTCAGCAGAAGACTTATTTTATATTTCTGTGCAGGTTAATATGTAGCTCTATAGTCTAGTGGTTAACATCCTCTAATGTACAAGGTTGGGAGTCGGTGAAGCTTTGAACTTTATCCTAAAGAATAATACCTTTCAGTTTGGAAACCATTGGTACAAACAAAAGTTTGGAACCGCGATGGGCACACCCGTTGCATGCACCTTTGCAAATCTTTATCTAGCCAGACTAGAAAATAGATTCATATACTCAGCTGTAAATAGATTCCTCCCCTTCATGCACACATATCTAAGATTTATAGATGATGTGTTTATCATTTGGTCAGGTTCAGAAAATGATTTTGTCGCGTTCGTCGATTATCTGAACAAAACAAATGGCATAAACATGGTGTTCACCTATAAGTTCGGAGATCAAAAATTGGAATTCCTGGACATGCTTATGACGATAAGAGAAGGTGAGCTAGTGACGGAGGAATACCGAAAACCCACCGCCACTAACTCTCTTCTACAATACTCCAGCTTCCACCCCCCCTAGTGTCAAAAAAGCAGTCCCTTATGGTAAATTTTTGAGATTAAAGCGAATTAACAAAACAGAGGAAGATTATGTCAGGCAGGCTTTAGATCTGAAAAAACGCCTCCTAGCCAGGGGTTATCCAATCAACCTACTTAATTAAGCCATGTCCAAGGCTACACAAATAGGCGGTACCCAGAGAATCCAAAAGCAACAAAAACAGAAAGATATACAGCCAATTGTCTTCTCCTTCAAGTTTAGTCCCATGGCAGAACGGATTAAAAAACTAATACGCAGTAACTGGGACATTCTGGAAGGAGACGACAACTTAACTAATGTAAAGGGCATTCGCCCGATCATCGCCTTTAGGAGATGTCACAGGCTCAAAGACAAAATTGTACGTAGTCGCTTTAGGTAAGAGGAAAAAATATGGTTGGATGGGTGGAAACCCAAAGGCAATCGCCGCTATGGGTACTGCACTTGTTGTAGATTTAACCCCCAATGGGCAACCCAGTTTTTTTGGAAGTATCCAGCATAGGGTAAAAACACTGATCACTTGCAAAACCCAGTTTGTTGTCTACCTTTTAATTTGCATGAGTGGCAGATATTATATTGTCAAAACCATTAGGAATTTAAATGAAAGAACTAGGGAACATATATTATCCATAAGTTCAGGTAAGCGTTGTCCAAGAGTTATAGAACATGTCAACTACATGCACAACGGAGATGTAAGCGTATTGAAATTCGCAGGTATAAAAGGTATTTGAGAGGTGGGCACCTTGGGTGTGCTACTAAGCAACTCTGGTCGTCTATTACTTTTTGCACGTGTAAAGACCTTGTGTAGAACCTTTTTGGGGTAGCCGCTTGTCCTGAATCTTTGATAAAAGTTGTTGCTCTCTTGCATGAAGCTGGAGTCTTCAGTACAATTACTCTAAGCTCTGATGTACTGGCCTGTTGGAATGCCCCTTTTTAAAGAATTTGGATGGTAGCTCTGCCAATGCAATAGGTTGTTGATAGCGGTTGGCTTACGATATACGTCCGTGAGGATGTGGCCACCAGAAACAACCGTGAGCCTGAGGTCCAGAAATGTTATCATATGGTTATCTATTTCCAACTTAAATTTCATCCCTATATCATTGTGATTTAGTGATTTCACAAATTCGTGAAAAAGATCAACAGGGCCATCCCAAAGTATAAGTACATCATCGATGTACCTACCCCAAAATAATATGTAACTGGTACAATGGAATCTTCCCACCACCCCAAAACAAATTAGCATAATTTGGTGCACATTTACCTCCCATTGCGGTGCCAATTAGCTGCAAATAAAAGTGCCTATCAAGAAGGAAGTAATTGTGAGTTAACAAAAATTGTAACAAAGTCAATACAAAAGTGTTGTGTGTGTGAGATTGTGTAACTTTGGTGAAGAGGAATGCAGAAGTGGCCTGAATGCCCAAGTAGAGTCTGATATTCGTGTACAGTGATTCAATATCTAGACTCGCTAGCTTCGTGCTTTCTGTGACCTGAAGCTCCTAAAGAATACTGAGGAAAACCACCTGGTTAAAATCTAAGGTGGAGGGAACCTTCCCATGTGGGAGATGTAGTTTTTGTCCTTTTCTTAAAAAAATCAAGACGTTTACTAACCCTCTTCATAATAAGTAATACCACATCAGAGAATTCATTAATTGTCAGACTACAGGCATAGTCTACATTGCCCAATGTCCCTGCAATAAAATCTATGTAGGAAAAACGGTACAAGAATTCAGACGCCGTATATGCCAGCATATAAGTATCATAAAACCAAAGCAGATACTACAATATCACGACACGTTAGACAATTTCATGCAGGTGACCCCAAATGTCTCTCCTTCTGGGAGATCTGAAAAAGGACACTGGGTGTGACAAGAGGTGATTTGGACAAGCTCCTATTGCAAGAGGAAACCAAATGGATCTACAGACTAGATAGTCTGAATCTTAATTGACTGAATGAAGGTTTCACCTTTTCCACATTCCTTTAGACCAGGCATGCCCAACCTGCGGCCCTCCAGCTGTTGCAAAACTACAACTCCCAGAATGCCTGGATAGCCTACAGCCATTAGGGCATGTTGGGAGTTGTAGTTTTGCAACAGCTGGAGGGCCACAGGTTGAGCATCCCTGCTTTAGACCATGGGGTTAGTAATTGAGACTGCTATATAGCTGTACGTAGGATCATATATGCAATTTCAAAGTGAGCCATTCTTGCTCGCGCTTCCAGTATAAAGTTTCTAGCTACACATGTTTTTAAAAGGGAGATACTTGTTTAATCCCCCCTACCATTTCATCTCTTTCTGTGTCATTTATGTTGATTTTCCACTCTAGCCCCTCCCCGTACACGTGGAGCGAGATTATTGGTTACCACTGTGCCAAGGTGCCAGGGCCACCACGAAAAACTGATAATAGAGGACCTGCATTTAATTCTTACATGCAGCACAATGCACCAGCAGGCGACTGCATGTTTGTACTTTATACACAGTGTCTCAAAGAAGACAACCACTGAAGAAGCCAGTGACCTGGCGAAACATGTCAGGTTCAGATTTAGCTTTCAATTTACTGTAGCCTGGTCTGGTGTTTCAGTTGGACAGTGTGATTAAGTTAGCCATTCAGCACAAGTACACTAACCCTAGCACCTGATGTGGGTCAGTGAAGTAATTGGCTTTAGGTGCAGGGCTGTGACTGTTAATGTGTAGTGGTGTAGAGAATGCATATCTCCACTACTGACAAACAATACGCACCAATCAAACACTGGTCTCAGGAAACAGTTTATGTTGAACATCTTTCTTTAGGCTCACACATTTTAATACATATTAATAAAAGCTACATTTTACAATGTAATTAGTGGAAGGTCTGGGTCAAGTTTAGTAGTGAGCCCTTGGTGGCTTTTTGTGTTTTATGGAAATCCTGGTTGATCCAGGCCTGATTCATCTTTATAAAGGTTAGTTATTAGGCGAGTAGAGATGAGCGAACACCTGGATGTTTGGGATCAAGAAGTTCGGCCGAACTTCCCGAAAATGTTCGGGTTCGGGATCCGAACTCGACCCGAACTTTATCCCGAACCCGAACCCCATTGAAGTCAATAGAGACCCGAACTTTTAGGCACTAAAAAGGCTGTAAAATAGTCCAGGAAAGGGCTAGAGGGCTGCAAAAGGCAGCAAAATGTAGGTAAATCCCCTGCAAACAAATGTGGATAGGGAAATGAATTAAAATAAAATAAAATATATAAAAATTAACCAATATCAATTGGAGAGAGGTCCCATAGCAGAGAATCATGCGCCATATCACCCACCACTGGAGAAGGCCACTTTCAGTTATTTAGGCCCCAGCACCCAGACAGAGGAGAGAGGTCCCACAGCAAGGAATAAGGCATCATATCAACCACCACTGGAGAAGGCCACTTTCAGTTATTTAGGCCCCAGCACCCAGACAGAGGAGAGAGGTCCCACAGCAAGGAATAAGGCGTCATATCACCCACCACTGGAGAAGGCCACTTTCAGTTATTTAGGCCACAGCACCCAGACAGAGGAGAGAGGTCCCACAGCAAGGAATAAGGCATCATATCACCCACCACTGGAGAAGGCCACTTTCAGTTATTTAGGCCCCAGCAGCCAGACAGAGGAGGGAGGTCCCACAGCAAGGAATCATGCGTCATATCACCCACCACTGGAGAAGGCCACTTTCAGTTATTTAGGCCCCAACACCCAGACAGAGGAGAGAGGTCCCACAGCAAGGAATAAGGCGTCATATCAACCACCACTGGAGAAGGCCACTTTCAGTTATTTAGGCCCCAGCACCCAGACAGAGGAGAGAGGTCACATGGCAGAGGTTCAGGCTTCATATCACCCACCATTGTAACAGGCCACTTTTGGTTATTTAGGCCCCGGCGCCCAGATTGAGGAGAGGTTCATTCAACTTTGGATTTCACCGCAAGATCATGGTAAAGTAAAAAAAATGAGGATTCAATAAAGAAGTGCCCCTGAGTACAAGAATACATGGTTGAGGGGGAGGCAGTTATAAATGTCTATTCTGCACAAGGGAGGGACAGGTCCTGTGGGATCCATGCCTGGTTCATTTTTATGAACGTCAGCTTGTCCACGTTGGCTGTGGACAGGCGGCTGCGTTTGTCAGTAATGACGCCCCCTGCCGTGCTGAATACACATTCAGACAAAACGCTGGCCACCGGGCAGGCCAGCACCTCCAAGGCATAAAGTGCTAACTCTGGCCACGTGGACAATTTGGAGACCCAAAAGTTGAATGGGGCCGAACCATCAGTCAGTACGTGGAGGGGTGTGCAGACGTACTGTTCAACCATGTTAGTGAAATGCTGCCTCCTGCTAACACGTTCCGTATCAGGTGGTGGTGCAGTTAGCTGTGGCGTGGAGACAAAACTTTTCCACATTTCTGCCATGCTAACCCTGCCCTCAGAGGAGCTGGCCGTGACACAGCTGCGTTGGCGACCTCTTGCTCCTCCTCTGCCTTCGGATTGGGCTTCCACCTGTTCCCCTGTGACATTTGGGAATGCTCTCAGGAGCGCGCCTACCAGCGTGCACTTGTACTCGCGCATCTTCCTATCACACTCCAGTGCAGGAAGTAAGGTGGGCACATTGTCTTTGTACCGGTGATCCAGCAGGGTTGCAACCCAGTAGTCCGCACACGTTAAAATGTGGGCAACTCTGCTGTCATTGCGCAGGCACTGCAGCATGTAGTCGCTCATGTGTGCTTGGCTCCCCAGAGGTAAGGACAAGCTGTCCTCTGCGAGAGGCGTATCGTCATCGTCCTCCGTATCCCCCCAGCCACGCACCAGTGATGGGCCTGAGCTGTGTCGGGTGCCACCCCGCTGTGAACCTGCTTCATCCTCATTCTCCTCTACCTCCTCCTCATCCTCCTCGTCCTCCAGTAGTGGGCCCTGGATAGCCACATTTGTACCTGGCCTCTGCAGTTGAAAAAGACCTCCCTCTGAGCCACTTCTAACAGACTGGCCTGAAAGTGCTAAAAATGACCCCTCATCCTCCTCCTCCTTCTCCTGGGCCACCTCCTCTTCCATCATCGCCCTAAGCGTTTTCTCAAGGAGACATAGAAGTGGTATTGTAACACTGATAACGGTGTCATCGCCACTGGCCATGTTGGTGGAGAACTCGAAACAGCGCAACAGGGCACACAGGTCTCGCATGGAGGCCCAATCATTGGTGGTGAAGTGGTGCTTTTCAGCAGTGCGACTGACGCGTGCGTGCTGCAGCTGAAACTCCACTATGGCCTGCTGCTGCTCGCACAGTCTCTCCAGCATGTGCAAGGTGGAGTTCCACCTGGTGAGCATGTCGCATATGAGGCAGTGAGCGGGAAGGCTGAAGTTACACTGTAGCGCAGACAGGCGAGCAGCGGCAAGATGTGAACGCCGGAAGCGCGCACAGACGGCCCGCACTTTATGCAGCAGCTCTGACATGTCGGGGTAGTTGTGGATGAACTTCTGCACCACCAAATTCAGCACATGCACCAGGCAAGGGATGTGCGTCAAACCGGCTAGTCCAAGAGCTGCGACGAGAATTCGCCCATTATCGCACACCACCAGGCTGGGCTTGAGGCCCACCGGCAGAAACCACTCGTTGGTCTGTTGTTCAATACCCCGCAATAAATCTTGCGTGGTGTGGGGCCTGTCCCCCAAACATATGAGTTTCAGAATGGCCTGCTGACGTTTACTCCGAGCTGTGCTGAAGTTGGTAGTGAAGGTGTGTGGCTGACTGGATGAGCTGGTGGAAGCAGAAGAGGCTACAGGAGGCAAAGAATGATGCCCTGCGATCCTTGGCGGCGGAAGGACGTGCGCCAAGGAACTCTCCACCTGGGGCCCAGCCGCCACTACATTTACCCAGTGTGCAGTTAGGGAGATATAGCGTCTCTGGCCGTGCTTACTGGTCCACGTATATGTGGTTAGGTGGACCTTGCCACAGATGGCGTTGCGTAGTGCACACTTGATTTTATCGGATACTTGGTTGTGCAGGGAAGGCACGGCTGTCTTGGAGAAGTAGTGGCGGCTTGGAACAACATACTGTGGGACAGCCATGGACATCAGCTGTTTGAAGCTGTCTGTGTCCACCAGCCTGATAGACAGCATTTCAAAGGCCAGTAGTTTAGAAATGCTGGCATTCAGGCCCAGGGCTCGAGGGTGGCTAGGTGGAAATTTATGCTTTCTCTCCAAGGTTTGTGAGATGGAGAGCTAAACGCTGCCGTGTGACATGGTGGAGATGCTTGGTGACGCAGGTGATGGTGTCGGTGGCACATCCTCTGTTTGGTGGGCGGCAGGTGCCAACGTTCCTCCCGAGGCGGAGGAAGAGGCCGAGGCAGCAGCAGAAGAGGGAGCAGGGGGAGCCAGAGTGAGTTCCTTGCTTTTAATGTGTTTACTCCACTGCGGTTCATGCTTTACATGTAGATGCCTAGTCATGCAGGTTGTGCTAACGTTCAGAACGTTAATGCCTCACTTCAGGCTCTGATGGCACAGCATGCAAACCACTCGGGTCTTGTCGTCAGCACATTGTTTAAAGAAGTGCCATGCCAGGGAACTCCTTGAAGCTGCCTTTGGGGTTCTCGGTCCCTGGTGGCGGTGGCCAGTAGCAGGCGAACTCTCTTGGCGGCGGCTGTTCTGCTTTTGCCCCCTGCTCCCTCTTTTGCTACGCTGTTGGCTCAGTCTCACCACTGCCTCTTCCTCTGAACTATGAAAGTCAGTGGCACGACCTTCATTCAATGTGAGGTCTAGGACCTCATCGTCCCCTACATCGTCTTCCACACAGTCTTCCTCCCTGACCTCCTGTTCGGTCTGCACTGCAGAAAGACGCAGCAGTTGTCATCTGTGTTTCATCATCATCAGAGACGTGCGGACTCAGATGAGGTGGTATTCCCATGTCCTCATCATCAGGAAACATCAGTGGTTGTGCATCAGTGCATTCTATGTCTTCCACCACTGGGGAAGGGCTAGGTGGATTCTCTTGGGAAACCCTGCCAGCAGAGTCTTCAAACAGCATAAGAGATTGCTGCATAAGCTGAGGCTCAGACAGTTTCCCTGATATGAATGGGGGTAATGTGACAGACTGATGGGCTTGGTTTTCAGGCGCCATCTGTGCGCTTTCTGCAGAAGACTGGGTGGGAGATAATGTTGTGAACGTGCTGGATCCACTGTCAGCCACCCAATTGACTAGCGCCTGTACCTGCTCAGGCCTTACTATCCTTAGAACGGCATTGGGCCCTACCAAATATCGCTGTAAATTCTGGAGGGTACTGGAACCTGAGGTAGATGGTTCACTAGGACGTGTGGCTGTGGCAGAACAGCCAAGTCCTCTCCCAGCACAAGAGGGTACCACCACGACCGCGTCCGCGTCCCTTACTAGATGTTTTCCTAATTGTTACCGTTCACCAAGCACCACAATAAGAAAAAAAATATTTGGCCCAATGTATTGATTTCAAATTCAGGCCTTTTTTTTACAGGCACCTAACACTATCTGCCTATTTATTTATGTAGCTTATTACACTAATCCAGGCACAGCAGTAACCACTGATTTAGGGCAATATCTATTTTAGGGCTATTATTTAGGCCCTGGATAAAAGGTATCCTTTTATGGACAGATTTACACTTGGAGATGTACAGTAGCATGTGAAAAAATATGTAGGATTATGCCTTCAGCAATTGTATTTTAACACATTGTGTAATATACTCTTTAACGGACAGAAATACAATGGGAGATGCCCGGTAGCGTGTGAAGTTGTTGAGGATGACCCTCTCAGCACTTGTATATACACCTTGAGTGTAATATACCCTTTTACGGACAGATTAACACTTAGCCTGCAACAGCTGGAACACCAGATTCAGGGTATTGCTATATTGGCAAGTAAATATTACCCCAGAACAAAATATATCCTTTGACGGACACTATGATTGTTGCACAGCCACAGCTGAAACCACTGATTTATGGTATTGCTATATTGGCAATTGAATTTCACCACAGAACAAAATATACGTTTTGGCAGACACTATTATACTTTGCCAGCAAGTGCTGAGACACCAGATTCAGGGTATTGCTATTTTGGCTATTGAATTTGACCACAGAACAAAACATACCCTTTTACGGACAGATTAACATTTGGCCTGCAACAGCTGGAACACCAGATTCAGGGTATTGCTATATTGGCAATTGAATTTCACCCCAGAACAAAATATATGTTTTGGAGGACACTATTATACTTTGCCAGCCAGTGCTGGGACACCAGATTCCGGGTATTGCTATTTTGGCAATTGATTTTCACCTCAGAACAAAATATATTTTTTGGCAGACACTATTATACTTTGACAGCCAGTGCTGGGACACCAGATTCAGGGTATATTCATTTTGGCGATTGAATTTCACCCCAGAACAAAATATACCCTTTTACGGACAGATTAACACTTGGCCTGCAAAAGCTGGAACACCAGATTCAGGGTATTGCTATTTTGGCTATTGAATTTGACCACAGAACAAAACATACCCTTTTACGGACAGATTAACACTTGGCCTGCAACAGCTGGGACACCAAATTCAGGGTATTGCTATTTTGGCAATTGAATTTCACCCCAGAACAAAATATATGTTTTGGCGGACACTATTATACTTTTCCAGCCAGTCCTGGGACACCAGATTCATTGTATTGCTATTTTGGCTATTGAATTTCACCCCAGAACAAAATATACCCCTTTACGAACAGATTAACACTTGGCCTGCAACAGCTGGGACTTAAGATTCAGGGTATTGCTATATTGGCAATTGAATTTCACCCCAGAACAAAATATATGTTTTGGAGGACACTATTATACTTTGCTAGCCAGTGCTGGGACACCAGATTCAGGGTATTGCTATTTTGGTTATTGAATTTCACCCCAGAACAAAATATATGTTTTGGCGGACACTATTATACTTTGCAAGCCAGTGCTGGGACACCAGATTCAGGGTATTGCTATTTTGGCAATTGATTTTCACCTCAGAACAAAATATATTTTTGGGCAGACACTATTATACTGTGACAGCCAGTGCTGGGACACGAGATTCAGGGTATATTCATTTTGGCGATTGAATTTCACCCCAGAGCAAAATATACTCTTTTACGGACAGATTAACACTTGGCCTGCAAAAGCTGGAACACCAGATTCAGGGTATTCCTATATTTGCAATTGAATTTCACCCTAGAACAAAATATACCCTTTTACGGACAGATTAACACTTGGCCTGCAACAGCTGAGACACCAGATTCAGGGTATTGCTATTTTGGCAATTGAATTTCACCCCAGAACAAAATATATGTTTTGACGGACACTATTTTACTTTGCCAGCAAGTGCTGGGACACCAGATTCCGGGTATTGCTATTTTGGCAATTGAATTTCACCCCAGAACAAAATATAACCTTTTACGGACAGATTAACACTTGTCCTGCAACAGCTGGGACACCTTATTCAGGGTATTGCTATATTGGCAATTGAATTTCACATCAGAAAAAAATATACCCTTTTACGGACAGATTAAAACTTGGCCTGCAACAGCTGGGACACCAGATTCAGGGTATTGCTATTTTGGCAATTTAATTTCACCCCAGCACAAAAAATATGTTTTGGCGGACACTATTATACTTTGCCAGCTAGTGCTGGGACACCAGATTCAGGGTATTGCTATTTTGGCAAATGATTTTCACCCCTGAACAAAACATATGTTTTGGATGACACTATTATACTTTGCAAGCCAGTGCTGGGACACCAGATTCAGGGTATTGCTATTTTGGCTTTTGAATTTCACCCCAGAACAAAATATAACCTTTTACGGACAGATTAACACTTGGCCTGCAACAGCTAGAACACCAGATTCAGGGTATTGCTATATTGGCAATTGAATTTTATTCCAGAACAAAATATACCCTTTTACGGACAGATTTACATTTATCCTGTAACAGCTGGGACACCAGATTCAGGGTAATGCTATTTTGGCTATTGAATTTCACCCCAGAACAAAATATACCCTTTTACGGACAGATTAACACTTGGCCTGCAACAGCTGGAAAACCAGAATCAGGGTATTGCTATATTGGCAATTGAATTTCACCCAAGAACAAAATATACCCTTTTACGGACAGATTAACACTTGGCCTGCAACAGCTTCAGGGTATTGCTATATTGGCAATTGAATTTCACCCAAGAACAAAATATACCCTTTTACGGACAGATTAACACTTGGCCTGCAACAGCTTCAGGGTATTGCTATTTTGGCCATTGAATTTAACCCCAGAACAAAATATACCCTTTTACGGACAGATTAACACTTGGCCTGCAACAGCTGGAACACCAGCTTCAGGGTATTGCTATTTTGGCAATTGAATTTCACCCCAGAACAAAATATATGTTTTGGCAGACACTATTATACTTTGCCAGCCAGTGCTGGGACACCAGATTCATTGTATTGCTATTTTGGCTATTGAATTTCACCCCAGAACAAAATATACCCCTATACGAACAGATTAACACTTGGCCTGCAACAGCTGGAACTCCAGATTCAGGGTATTGCTATTTTGGCAATTGAATTTCACCCCAGAACAAAATATATGTTTTGGCGGACACTATTATACTTTGCCAGCCAGTGCTGGGACACCAGATTAAGGGTATTGCTATTTTGGTAATTGAATTTCAACCCAGAACAAAATATATGTTTTGGCAGACACTATTATACTTTGCCATCCAGTGCTGGGACACCAGATTCAGGGTATTGCTATTTTGGCAATTAATTTTCACCCCAGAACAAAATATATTTTTGGGCAGACACTATTATACTTTGCCAGCCAGTGCTGGGACACCAGATTCAGGGTATTGCCATTTTGGCGATTGAATTACACCCCAGGACAAAATATACCCTTTTACGGACAGATTATCACTTTGCCTTCAACAGCTGGAACACCAGATTCAGGATATAGCTATATTGGCAATTGAATTTCACCCCAGAACAAAATATACCCTTTTACGGACAGATTAACACTTGGCCTGCAACAGCTGAGACACCAGATTCAGGGTATTGCTATTTTGGCAATTGAATTTCACCCTAGAACAAAATATATGTTTTGGCAGACACTATTATACTTTGCCATCCAGTGCTGGGACACCAGATTCAGGGTATTGCTATTTTGGCAATTGATTTTCACCCCAGAACAAAATATATTTTTGGGCAGACACTATTATACTTTGCCAGCCAGTGCTGGGACACCAGATTCAGGGTATTGCTATTTTGGCTATTGAATTTCACCCCAGAACAAAATATACCCTTTTACGGACAGATTAACACTTTGCCTGCAACAGCTGGAACACCAGATTCAGGGTATTGCTAAATTGGCAATTGAATTTCACCCCAGAACAAAATATACCCTTTTACGGACAGATTAACACTTGGCCTGCAACAGCTGGGACACCAGATTCAGGGTATTGCTATTTTGGCAATTGAATTTCACCCCAGAACAAAATATACGTTTTGGCGGACGCTATTATACTTTGCCAGCCAGTGCTGGGACACCAGATTCAGGGTATTGATATTTTGGCAATTGAATTTCACCCCAGAACAAAATATATGTTTTGGCAGACACTATTATATTTTGACAGCCAGTTCTGGGACACCAAATTCAGGGTATTGCTATTTTGGCTATTGAATTTCACCACAGAAAATAATCTATCCTTTTCCAGACAGCAGACAGTATTACACTTGGCTAGCCAAAGCTGGAACACCAGATTTAGGCGATTGGTGTTTTGGCAATTGTATTTAACCCCTTAATAAAATATAGAAATTGCAATCCTGAGTTTCTAGGGGTGACAATAAGCACAGCCAAGCCCCTGATGTAGGATATAGCAAAAAAAAAAACTAGTATTGATGGATTGATCGACTTGGTGGCAGCTTGTTCTGGTGCACCACAAGTCACAAAATGGCCACCGATCACCCCGGAAAAAAGTGACAGAAAAACGCTCTGTGCAGCTTAAAAACCAGTAAGCAATTTACTAGCAGAAGTTGAATCATTCACAGCTGTAGATCCATCAGTTCATTAGGTGCTGTTGCTGACTTTTCCCTGCCTAATCTCGCCCTCACAGAAGCTGCGTCCTCTCCCTACACTAATCAGAGCAGTGTGACATGCGGCGCTACGTGACTCCAGCTTAAATAGAGGCTGGGTCACATGCTGCACTTGGCCAATCACAGCCATGCCATTAGTAGGCATGGCTGTGATGGCTTCTTAGGGCAAGAAGTAAAACGCTAGCTGATTGGCTGCTGTGCAGCCCTTCAGAAAGCGGGAAGAAATCGCCGAACAACGGACCCGAACCCGAACTTTTTTGAAAATGTTCGGGTCCAGGTCCATGTCCCGAACACCCCAAAATTCGGTACGAACCCGAACTATGCTCGAACTGTTCGCTCAGCACTATCGGCGAGTTCTCTTTGGGGTAACTATGCCACCCACCACACTAAACACCCGCTCTGATGCCACAGCTTGTCCAGAACAAACTCAGCCAGTTGCGGCCACAATTCAAGTTTGGCTGCAAGTAATCCAGGGGATCTTGTATCTAGGGTGATAGTCTGCAGTCCAATTATGCCAGGCACTGGTTACTTCAGTAGGCGGGCGAAGTAAAGTGCTCATCAGAGACTCAACACTTAAGTTGCTGCTGATGAAGCTGGTGCTTCTCCGGCCCCCAACCCCCTCCAGAAGTCATGGCAGTGGAGTGTGAACTCAGAGGGTCCCTGTGGTTAGACCTTCGTGAGGATGGGCGAAGGAGCGCGTAGGCAGCAGCCACCTGACCACAAAGGATGTTTCGATAGTAGGATAGTAGTTAAGTTTTTCATACCTCTTAGAAGGTATACAAAAGGCTGCCATTTTGGAGAGTCCTCCAGGAAATAGCATCTTCATCAATGATCTTTAATAAATCAGCTTAACACGTTTCAGGGGTTACAGACAATTTCCCCCTTCTTCAGGAGCAATATAGCAATAAAAGAAAAACACATACAAGGACAACATACAACCTTACCCCTTTAAATAGCAGTTAGTTCCTGGCATCAGTATAGTGTAGGGTCGGAAATTATGGTTTGCATTCCAGCTTGAAACGCACTAAACACCTGGCAAAGAGATCATTAGTGGAACGCAAAAATGCATTCCACTGGGGGACTAGTAATATCATGGTCTCTATAAAACATTAGTGACAGTGATAGGTGCTCATTAGGGGAGTGTTTGTGTGTATAATAGCTGCACTTCTTATTTGCTGGCTGCAAAAGAGGATCTGCGATGTGGAACGCACATGCGTTCCATTCATGAGCACTGCTCCCTTCTCTTTTACTGCTGGTGTTCTGTGAAATTATGGTTCCTGTTAAAATCTGGTACCCTCTTCACTTCTGATATGTACCCTCATCACTTCCGCTATGACGTGCCCACATCGTAAGCTTAAAAAGTAGGTGTGATCGTTGAAGTGGGCACCAGATTAGTGAAAAGAAGGCATGTTGGCTCCTGCGCACAACCAACCTGGGTACCATAATTTTACATTCAGCGCCTGTGAACACGCACGGAGGGAGGGGGGTCATTGAGCTTGGCACCAGATTGGCTGAAAAGAAGGCATGTTGGCGCCTGCGCACAACCAACCTGGGTACCGTAATTCTACATTCAGCGCCTGTGAACTGTGAAAATTACGGTACCCAGGTTGGTTGTGTGCAGGCGCCAACATGCCTTCTTTTCAGCCAATCTGGTGCCAAGCTCAACGATCCTCCCTCCCTCCGTGCGCGTTCACAGGCGCTGAATGTAAAATTATGGTACCCAGGTTGGTTGTGCGCAGGCGCCAACAAGCCTTCTTTTCAGCCAATCTGGTGCCGACTTCAACGATCACACCTACTTTTGAAGCTTACAATGTGGGCACGTCATAGCGGAAGTGATGAAGGTACATAGCGGAAGTGATGAGGGTACCAGAATTTAACAGGTACCATAATTTCACCGGACACCGGTAAATAAGAAGCTCCTCTATTATACACACATGCACTCCCCTAATGAGCACCTAGCACTGCCACTAATGTTTTATAGAGACCATGATATTACTAGCCCCCCAGTGGAATACATTTTTGCATTCCACCAACAATCTCTTTGCTAGGTGTTTAGTGCATTCCAAGCTGGAACGCGAAACCATCATTTCCGACCCTACACTCTACTGATGGCAGGAACTAACTGCTATTTAAAGGGTAAGGTTGCATGTTGTCCTTGTATGTGTTTTTTTATTGCTGTATTGCTCCTGAAGGAGGGGGAAATTGTCTGTAACCCCTGAAACACATTGAGCTGATTTATTAAAGGTCATTGATGAACATTGATGTCTTGAGCTTACCCATCAGGCCTCCTCCTCGGTGAAGTGAGTTGATACTACCAAGATCATTTCCACATGTAGAAAGGGTAATATGGATTACAGAAATTTATTAGGAATTTTGGTGAATGCAATTCCTTAATACATAGGCTGTGAACTGGATTTGAGTCACTACAAATAATAATAATAATACAGTTTAATTCATATAATTGTTTACTAATTGGATCCATTGGACATTCATTGAAAAGCCATAGCATAGGAAAGAGTTAATTAAGTCCCCCATCAAAATCAATACTCACTTGTCTTATCTTAATTATTTAAAAAATCTATATGTCCATACCATATAGATCAAGTATAAGAAGATGAACCACTATCAAATCAAATCTAATTTGATCAAATGTTATGAACCTGGTGTGAAATATTCCCATAGCTCTTAAATTCTTATGTATAGTTTTTATGTAAAGCTCTTCCTTGGAAGCTTAGCCATTTGTGCAACAGATCTCTCCTTCTTTATAATTTTCTAAAAGGGAGTGATTTGCTCATTCATAATTGTCTACAATTTTACAAATACAGTGGAGCATATATGACTAGGGGATGACTATTTTATTCTATGGGAGTCCAAAGGCTGAGACCCCACAATTAGGTGAACAGAGTCCTGTATCCTATGGGGACCACTGACATAAATGCTACTCCATTAACCTGTACAGGACTGCTGGACATAGTCAAGTACATTGTTCAGCTATTTCTGGCAGTCCCATAGAGATAAATGGAGCCGTGTGAGAATAAACCTGCCACTTCTTTCATTTTAGGGTTCCCTGCAGGGTACTGTGCCCCTACTTTCATGATTAGTGGCAGACTCAGCAATTGGATACCCATTTAAATGAATGAAGCATGCAGCCCACAAGTGAAAAAAAGTGATCTACAGTTGTGTTCAAAATTATTCAACCCCCAATGCTGTAAAGGGTTTTAGGGAATTTAGCGTACATTTGTAATTGTGTTCAGAATGAAATCTTACAAGGACTTTTTAAAGAACCAAATGCAACTAAAATGACATCAATTGTTTTTGTAATACAGTATTAAATGTTTTTTTTTGTGATTTCTTCATTGACACAATTATTCAACCCCTTAAAGACGACCACTCTTAAGAACAGAGGTTCACTCAAGTGTTTTCGATCAGGTATTGAAAACACCTGTGGATGTCAAGGAGCAGCAATCAAGCATAATAAGCACCAATTAGGCAGATTTAAACTGACTGTGATACTCAGCTCCTTCTAGACATTTAGGCTGGGTTCACACGAGCGTGTCCGGATTAGGTCCGGATGCGTTGCGGATGCGTTCAGTGAAAACTGTGCGATTTCACAGGCAAAGCTATTCAGTTTTGCCTGCGATTGCGTTCAGTTGTTCAGTTTTTTCCGCGCGGATGCAATGCGTTTTGATGCGTTTTTCACGCGCGTGATAAAAAACTGAAGGTTTACAAACAACATCTCCTAGCAACCATCAGTGAAAAACGCAACGCACCCGCACTTGCTTGCGGATGCAATGCGTTTTTAACGCAGCCCCATTCACTTCTATGGGACTAGGGCTGCGTGAAAAACGCAGAATATAGAACATGCTGCGATTTTCACGCGTTGCAGAAGTGATGCGTGAAAAAAAACGCTCATGTACACAGCCCCATAGAAATGAATGGGTCAGGATTCAGTGCGGGTGCAATGCGTTCAGATCACGCATTGCACCCGCGCGGAAATCACGCTCGTGTGAATGCAGCCTTACTGGTGTGTTTACAGACATGGTGAAGTCAAAACTCCCTGAAGCAATTGATAACGCAGAGGCCTGGATGATCGGGGCACGTGTCACATTGAGTGGTGGTGTCCTTCCGTATCCCCCTCTTGTGACACTCTGCATATTTTTTGGCTTCGTCCCTTTTTTCCAGTATGGGGGACCACACCTGGAAAATGTTGGCCAGGGACGACCCGGGCGCCTCCAATTCCCTAGGTACTCCGACCTGCTCTTTCCCGGTCTGAAAAGATCAGGTCCTTGAGGAAAGCCTCATAGAACTGGAGGAACGTCTCTGTGCTGCCAGCGCTTCGGGATAGTACAAAAGCGTTGTACATGGCAACCTGCACCATGTAGACCGCAACTTTTTTGTACCATGCCCGGGTTTTCCGCATGGCATTATATGGTTGGAGAACTTGATCAGATAGATCAACTCCACCCATATACTGATTGTAGTCGATGATACAATCGGGCTTGAGGACCGTTGCCGTGGTACCTCGCACAGAGACTGGGGTGGTGCCGTTACCATGGATTGTGGTCAGCATAAGGACATCCCTCTTGTCCTTATACCTGACCAACAGCAGGTTTCCACAAGTAAGGGCACGGGTCTCACCCCTGGGGATAGGTACCTGGAGGGGTGGGCAGGGAGGCCGCGCTGATTTTTCCGCACGGTCCCACAAGCGAACGTGGATCTGGCGTAGAGGGCCTGATACAAGGGAATACTGGTATAAAAGTTATCCACGTACAGGTGGTAACCCTTATCCAGTAGTGGGTACATAAGGTCCCACACGAGTTTCCCGCTAACACCCAGAGTGGGGGGACATTCTGGTGGTTCAATACGGGAATCTCGCCCCTCGTACACACGAAATTTGTAAGTGTACCCTGAGGTACTCTCACAAATTTTGTACATTTTGACGCCATACCTCGCCCGCTTAGTGGGAAAGTATTGGCGGAAACTGAGTCTCCCCTTGAAAGCAACGAGAGACTCATCAACCGTGACCTCCCTTCCAGGTACGTAGGCCTGTGCAAACTTGGCCCCGAAATGATCTATGACTGGCCGTATCTTGTACAGCCGGTCATAGGCAGGATCACCTCGGGGGGGACATGCTGCATTATCTGCATAATGCAGGCATTTCCGGATGGCCTCAAACCGTGAGCGAGTCATGGCCATACTGTACAGTGGGGTCTGGTAGAGGATGTCCCCACTCCAGTATTGCCTGACGCTCGGTTTTTGCACTAGACCCATATGCAGCACGAGGCCCCAAAACGTCCTCATCTCGGCTGCACTGACCGAGGTCCAGCCACCGGGTCTAGCCAAAAAGGAGCGTGGGTGCTGAGTGATGAACTGTTGGGCGTACAGATTCGTCTGCTCCACCATCAGATTCACCAGTGGGTCACTGAAAAAATAACTAAAAAAGTCAATTTCAGTAAATCCCACTGTGGGAATCTGGATTCCTGGATTGCCAACAAATTCAGGAATCACAGGCTCGTATTCCCCTGGGGTACACCAGACTCGTTCACCTGTAGGGGGCTCAGGTGGACTTCTCTGGTGGGCCGGAAAACTAGTACGAGCCCCAGGGCTGCTCGTACTAGTGCTGGCCACAGGGTCCATAGCATGGGGCTCCTCTGGCTCCGCCTGGCGGCGTCTCCGCCGCCTTGGGGGCTCATCATGATCAGATGATGATGAGGAGGATGCAGATGACAGGAGGAAGGTGGGGTCATCCTCATCCTCACTGGCGCTCTCGTGTAGGAGAGCATCTGGGCATATGCCTCCTCCGTCGAGAACATCCTGCGGGCCATGGGAGTGTGTGTTGTGCGAGTGTGTGTGCGTGCGTGTAAAATAAACTTTATTGAAGTGTGCGTGTGTGTGGGGCCGGGTGTTCGCGTACTAATAAAAGAAGAAAAAAAATGGGTCAAGTTCAAACTTGCTGATCAGCCGTCTGGCACTCATCAGCGGTGGGGCGGGCGATGCGCTAACAGTGGCCGGACGCTAAGAGTGCCGGCCACAGTAAGCGCACGAAAAAAAAAAAATACCAAAAAAAGTGGTGGGGGGTGGTGGGGGGTGGCGGGTGGTGGAGGGCAGCAGGTGGCAAAGGGGGGTGGCGCGGGTGGGGGGGGGTGGCGGGAGGGGGGGATCAGCACCCCTGGGTGGGTTTAGGGTCTCACAGTGCTGTGGACCCCAACCACCACAGGCAGAACTAAAATAAAAGTTTTTTTTTTTTTTTACCTAACACCTAACTGTCCCT
The DNA here is from genome assembly GCA_033119425.1 of Bufotes viridis. NCBI lineage: Eukaryota > Metazoa > Chordata > Amphibia > Anura > Bufonidae > Bufotes > Bufotes viridis. The sequence continues at coordinate 34,240,774 of CM065595.1, forward strand.
CCTATCCCTGCCTAAAATACCTCTCCCTCACTGACTCTAACCTACCTGATGGGTGCAGGAGGGTGATGGAAGCTGAAGGGGGGGGGGTCACAGGAGCGGTGCAGCACGGTCCTCACACAGGGGCAGCGGCAGCAGGAAGAGGAGGGGAGAGAGGAGCGCCGGGAGTTTGAATCTCCCGCCTCTCTCCTTGGACCAATCAACTCGAGGCACCGCCACCACCGCCCCCAATTCAAGAATGGTGATTGGTGGTGTGATATCACGCCACCGATCACCGTTCTTTTCCGGTTCATCGGGTCACCGGAGACCCGAATGGACCGGAAACGCAGCAAACAGCAGGTCTGATTTGACCTGCGGTTTTCTGCGATCGCCGATACGGGGGGGTCACATGACCCCCCTCGGCGTTGTCACAGGATGCCCGCTGAATGATTTCAGCCGACATCCTATTTCTTTTAACCCCTTCAGCGCCACACTCGCATTTTTTTCACATGACGTACTGGTACGTCATGTGTCCTTAAGGACTCGGGAAACATGCCGTACCGGTACGACATGTGTCCTAAAGGGGTTAAGGAGTGCCAAGGGCTCACTACCCGTAATAGGGTTTTATACCAGGCTAACAGTACATAGTAGTCAATTCCCATAGTAGGGGTGGTGTTAATCAGATAAAACAGCCAAAATGTAACTGTTCATTCAGTCCTAAGGGGGCCATGGTTTTCAAGTAGAAAATCCATCGCGTTTCACATTGTAGTAAAAGCCGGTCCCAGTTGCCACCACGTCGTGGAGGGGAAACCTTATCAATGCCCATAAAGGTAATCTTGGCATGGCCGTTATGGTGACATCGTATATGGCTTGCTACTGGAGTGCCCCTTAATTTCTCAATGTCATTCAGGTGCTCCCCAACTCTTCTACGGAACTTGCGGATGGTTTTACCGACATATTCCTTCCCGAATTCGCAGGCCAGTCGGTATACCACTCCGCGGGTTCGGCAGTTGATGAAGTGGTGAATACTGTATTCCCTGTCACCTGGCTGCGGAATGATCTGCCCGTTTGCAAGTGCCTGCAAGCAATGCAGCCACTGCATCGGTAGCAGCCCTTAATGTTGGATCGTAACCAATCGCAGCCAGGGGAAACAGGAGGGATATATTCACTAGACACCAGTCTATCCCGTAGACTGCGGCCGCGACGGTAGGTGATATGTGGATAATCACTTATTACCTCGCGTAGGTCTGGGTCTAGCTGCAGAATTGCCCAATTACTCTGAATCACCTTCCGTATTTCCGGGGCTGCTCTGTCAAAGGTGGAAATGAGACGGATCAGTCTCGGGGTTAGGGCAGCTTTTGGTCTAGGGGTTAGTAAGTGAGTTCTATCCTCCTGAAGCGCCATCCTGTACACTTCTCTGAGGACTCTATCAGGATACCCCCGGTGAAGAAAACGGATACGCATGTCCCGTGCTTGCCTGATAAACTCCCCCTTGATGGAACAATTCCTCCTCAAGCGAAGGTATTGCCCCTTAGGAATGCCACGCTTGAGTGGTAGGGGATGGCTACTCTCCCACCTCAATAGAGTATTTGTAGAGGTTGGCTTCCTGTATACTGAAGTTTCAAGTTCTCCGTTGGATGATTTGGTGATGAGAACATCCAGAAATGGCAAGCAACGGGCATCGATCTCGGAGGTAAACCGCATCCCACCACAGAATTGACCACGTCTACCTCTACCACGTGGGGACTGTCCCGGTCTTATTTGTGCACTGTCAGTGTCTGAGATATCAGTCTCAGTTGAAGATTGGTCAGTATAGTCGGGTGCTGGATTTTTCCTGTTGGTTATGGAGGAGTAGATTTTATTCTCCTTAAAGTCGGCCAGATCCCTCACAAACTGGCGGTGCTTCCGTTCCTTGAGATGATATTGAAATACGTAATTTTGCTTTCCCTTCCCCTAGCATAATTTCCGCCCGGTTGCCTCTCTGAGCACGCCCCCCCCTGAGTTTCCGTGAGCGGTGGAGCGCAGTGCTTTTTCTCTGCGCTCCACGGCTTGTGCGTGACGGGAGGCGGTGGAGTGCAGCGTTGTTTCCCTGCGTTCCACAGCTCCCCTTCGCGCTCGTCATGTGACCGGATGTGTCATCCGCGTCACTAGGGGAGGCGCGGCCGCTCACTTCTGGCGCAAACTCTCTGCATATTTAAAGTCGCCATGCAGGTGAGTCTAGCTGCCTGTGTACAGAGGGGGGCACTTACCATTGGAGGCCTCCCGACTTTGACCAGTTCCCTCTCCCACTGGACTAGGGCGCTAAGTGATTATACTTTGTTGCCCATTGGCATCCCTATAATCCACTTTCCCTTTTGGGCCATATACTGGTTGACGGGGTGAGCAACATAACATACTACGTTTGTGGCTCACCTGGTGCTTCTTTTGATCGTTCCCTCAGTGTATTTGAGTATCGATCCCAGTATATCTATACAAGCCCTCTTTTTTTATAGCCCCATTTTGTCCATTACTCCCCTGATGATTCTTTAGGCACGAATGAAACGTGGCAGTTGGGAGATATCTATTTTACATGGGAGCTCTCTTCCGCTCTAGGGCTTAACTAGGGACTCTGGCCGGTCTAGGGACAGGTATCCGGACGGGGTTGCCCCTTTCGGGGCAGGTAGCTCTGTATAGGTAGGTAGGGTGTCTGATAGCCCCTCCCCCTTCATAGGGTATCCATAGGGTGATATCTAGCTCCCATCTACCTCCTCCCATGCAGAGTCCCTTTATCCTGTTCATCCGATGTACTGGATCCGACAGCAACCAACTGAGAACTGACCTCATCCACCCATCGTGTGGTTTTCATAGCGGCTATCTCATTGGTCCACCTCTTCCTCTCTGACTGACCACATTGAGGATCCGGTGAGCATGTTCCATGTTATTGACTTGGTTACATCACAGTTGATATGTTTCCATGTTACATTACATGTCTTGGTGGTCTGCTGACTATCCAAGCTCTTTGAGCCTGGTGTTTGACCAAGGGCCCAGTAGCTTTGCTTTCACCTATACTGGTGTAGTTTTTTTCACTTACTACTTGCCGCATATTTTATACACTAAAGCATTAAAAGTTAAGTTTTAGTCTTATCATTCCCCCTCTATTCCCCTTCAGGGATTAGTATACATTGTTTCTATTTGGGAGGAAATAGGCTGGGGACAGCACGTTAACCCCGCCACCTGTGTGTTTATGAAAAAATCTCTACCAAAAAATGTGCAAAAAAAAAGAGGGGAAAGGAAATAGGAGTGCTTGTGAAGTAAAGCTGCGATCGCTAATAAAAACCCAAAAAGCTCAAAAGTGATCTTTATAGCGCCGCTGCGATTTTACAGTGTTTTTGCAGTGATCAGAAAAAAAAAATTCTGACACTGTGGTGGGGCAGACTGAACGCAAGTGTGCGCACAAGATTAGGCCTGATCGGGCGAACACTGCGTATTTTGTAGAGTTTAAGGTGACCGTAATGTACTGATATAGATCTGATTGCGATCAGTCTTGATCACTTACAGATACTATACAGTACTAGTGCTGATTAGCGACAGCGATGACGCTAATCAGCGACTAATCAGTGACTGCGGTGCGGTGTGCGCTAATTACCTAACAAGTAGCTAACTAACTGGCAGTGATAAGGGGCCCTTAGGCCCCATTCACACGTCCGCAATTCTGTTCCGCATTTTGCTGAACGGAATTGCGGACCCATTCATTTCTATGGGGACAGACTGTGTCCCGCTTGGATCGAGAATTGCGGATCCGCACTTCCGGGTCCGCACTTCGGTTCTGCAAAAATATAGAACATGTCCTATTGCGGACAAGAAAAGGCATTTTCTATATAGCTTTGGCAATGTACGGATCCGCATAATGCTGAAAGCAGATTGCCGGTGTCCGTGTTTTGCGGAAACCTCGGATCCGTGGATCCGCAAAACACATATGGACGTCTGAATGGAGCCTTACAGGTGGGTGATCAATGACATGGGGGTGATCAGGGAGTCTATATGGGGTGATCAGGGGTTAATAAGGGGTTAATAAGTGACGGAGGGGGGGGTGTAGTGTAGTGTGGTGCTTGGTGCTACTTACAGAGCTGCCTGTGTACTCTGGTGGTCGATTCAAGTAAATGGGACCACCAGAGGAGCAGGCAGCAGGTAAATCAGACGCTGTTAACAAAACAGCGTCTGATATACCTATTTGATGCGAATTATTTTACATCTACAGCCTGCCAGCGAATGATCATCGTTGGCAGGCTGTAGTATAACTTCACAGCATGCGCGCGTTCACAGGAAATCTCGCATCTCGCGAGATGACGCATAGATGCGTCAACGAGGAATAACCTGTCCGCCCGCAGGACGCATCCCTGCGTTAGGTGGTCGGGTAGTGGTTAACCACCTCAGCCCCCCTAGCTTAAACACCCTTAATGACCAGGCCACTTTTTACAATTCTGCACTACACTACTTTCACCGTTTATTGCTCGGCCATACAACTTACCACCCAAATTAATTTTACCTCCTTTTCTTCTCACTAATAGAGCTTTCATTTGGTGGTATTTCATTCTTGCTGACATTTTTACTTTTTTGATATTTTACTTTTTTGACGAAATTTTTGCAAAAAAATGACATTTTTCACTTTCTGTTGGAAAATTTGTCAAATAAAACTACATTTCTCTATACATTTTTTCTCTAAATTTATTGTTCTACATGTATTTGATAAAAAAAATGCAATAAGTGTATATTTATTGGTTTGGGTAAAAGTTACAAACTATGGTGCAAAAAAGTGAATTTCCGCACTTTGACTTTCTGAGCACCTGTCCTGTTTCCTGATGTACTACAATGCCCAGACAGTAGAAAAACCCCACAAATGACCCCATTTCGGAAAGTAGACACCCTAAGGTATTCACTGATGGGCATAGTGAGTTCATGGAAGTTTTAGTTTTTTGTCACAAGTTAGCGGAAATGAAATTTTTTTATATTTTTTTCTTACAAAGTCTCATATTCCACTAACTTGTGACAAAAAATAAAATTTTACATGAACTCACCATACCCCTCACGGAATACCATGGGGTGTCTACTTTCTAAAATAGGGTCACTTGTGTGGTATTTTTACTGCCCTGGCATTTTAGGGGCCCCTAAACGTGAGAAGTGGTTTGGAATCCAAATGCGTAAAAATGTCCTGTGAAATCCTAAAGGTACTCATTGGATTTAGGGCCCCTTTGCGCATCTTGGCTGCAAAAAGTGGCACACATGTGGTATCGCCGTACTCGGGCGAAGTAGGGAAATGTGTTTTGGGGTGTATTTTTACATATACCCATACTGTGTGTGAAAAATATCTCTGTAAATGACAATTTTTTCAATTTTTTTATACAAAGTTGTCAATTTACAGAGATATTTATCTCACCCAGCATGGGTATATGTAAAAATACACCCCAAAACGCATTGCCCTACTTCTCCTGAGTACGGCAATACCACATGTGTGCCACTTTTTTGCAGCCAAGATGCGCAAAGGGGCCCTAAATCCAATAAGTACCTTTAGGATTTCACAGGGCATTTTTACGCATTTGGATTTCAAACTCCTTCTCACGCTTTAGGGGCCCCTAAAATGCCAGGGCAGTATAAATACCACACAAGTACGGCGATACCACATGTGTGCCACTTTTATGCAGCCAAGATGCGCAAAGGGGCCCCAATTCCAATGAGTACCTTTTAGGATGGCATTTTTACGCATTTTTCTTCTCACGCTTTAGGGCCCCTAAAATGCCAGGGCAGTAAAAATACCCCAAATGAATCCCCATTTTAGAAAGAAGACACCCCAAGGTATTCTGTGAGGGGCATGGCGAGTTCATAGAAGATTTTTTTTTGGCACAAGTTAGCGGAATTTGATATTTTTTTTTTTCTCACAAAGTCTCCCTTTCCGCTAACTTGTGACAAAAAGTTCAATCTTTCATGCACTCAATATGCCCCTCAGCGAATACCTTGGGGTGTCTTCTTTCCAAAATGGGGTCACATGTGAGGTTTTTGTACTGCTCTGGCATTTGAGGGTCTCTGCAATCATTACCTGTATGGCCAGCATTAGGAGTTTCTGCTATTCTCCTTATATTGAGCATACGGGTAATGAGATTTTTTTTCCGTTCAGCCTCTGGGCTGAAAGAAAAAATGAACGGCACAGATTTCCTCATTCGCATCGATCGATGTGGATGAAAAAATCTCTGCCAAAAAATATGCAAGAAAAAAAAGAGGGGCCTGGCGGTTGCCAGGATATATGGGCTCCGCCCAAACATCCATACCCACTTCAGCTCCTATGTCCTGGCAAACGTGATTTCTCCATTCACACCGATCAATCGATCGTTGTGGAGGAAGACATCTTTGCCAGATTTTTTATACAAAGTGTTTGCCAAAGCATATGAAATCCAACACCTCTCCTCAACTCATATGCCTGGGCAAACGTACTTGTACTGCAGAGGAGAAATCTCGTCTTGCAGCGCCGCATACACCGACTTCACGTGTCTTCTGACAGCAGCGCAATGCTCCTCTCAGAATGCACATCAGTGCTGCAGCGTTTTCGTCGGTTGGTCCGTTGGTCTACCTGGAAAATAAAGGGTGGTTAGGGGAAAAAAAAAAAAATCACCAGCCTGCCAGCGACAATCATTGGCTGGCAGGCTGGTGACGAACTTCTCCTGTGCTGGTCCCGATAGTCTGTGCGCCTGTTCAGGTGCACAGATCGCGTCATCTCGCCTCTCGCGAGATCACGCATATCTGCGTGCGGCGGTCCTAAAGAGGTTAAAGTACTTGATGGAAGGGCACTACCAGGAGTGGAGCCTGCGGCTTAATTTGACTCAACACGGGAAACCTCACCCAGCCTGGATGGACACAGAAAGGATTGACAGATTTCTCGATTCTGTGGGTGGTGGTGCATGGCCGTTCTGAGTTGGTGGAGCGATTTGTCTGGTTAATTCCGATAACGAACTAGACTCCTCCGTGCTAACTAGTTACGTGACCCCCGGCAGTGAAGATTGTGTTGACCAGTTTCTTGGATAGTGAGACTGGACTTGTAGGGGAGAGTCTGCTGGTGAGCTGACCCTGTAAAACATTATATTCTAGGGACTGCAGGTGAGCTAACCCTATAAAAGATTGTAGGTGAGGGCCTGTAGTTGAGCTGACCCTGTAAAATAAACTAATACCTATTCCAGCTTCAACAATCCTAGAAGTATGGCTGTAATAATAGGAAAACAAACTAATGGCAATTCTACTAAATCGCCAATAGATGACAGCAGAGTGCCTAAAGCCTGAATGACATAGCACTGCAAATAGCAGGGGGGAACTTAGACATAAATCTTTAGTTCCTATAGGACAGAATAGCTTGTTATTATCCTGTCTCTCAGAATGAAGGTCATGTATTTGTCTTTGCAGGTAAGAGAACACATATTAAGAGCAATAAACAGGGCAAACTGAATTTAATACACACCCCTGTAATCGGCTAAAGCTGCTGGCGATGCAGTGTAAGTAGATAAACAGTGTACAACTGTTAGTGAAGTGTCATATGGTACTAGTGTATAGTGAATGCGATTGCTATAGGAGCTGATATTAATATATATAATTCTACTGCACTATTTGCTTACTGTGATGCAGGTTCAGTAAAAACAGAGCTGCTCATCGTAATGGGTTATCTCTTCTAAGAATGTTATATCTGTTTATGTGAATGTCAGTATTGAATAGATAGATGTGTATTAATATGTAGGGACAGAATATGTTGTTACTATCCTGTCTCTTAGACTAAAGGTCATCTATTTGTCTTTGCAGACAATTTTCAATAAAAGCACTTCCGGTTTAACCCAGCCCGCTCCCTTCGCACATTGGAATTATTGACCATATTTTCAGCATATGTGCAACAAAATTGGTGGCCCGTACGGGGAGCGGGTGAAGTAGATGGGGTCCCAGAAGTGGAAAAAAATGGTTACTTGAAGCTTAGAGGAGATATTAACCCTTGCAGCACCGCCAGTGAACACCAATGGATCTAGAGAGACTGCAGGATGAAATCAGTGAACACCTGATCCGCTTGTCAGTGGGTGATCTCATCGAGATTTGCAAATTCATCGAAGCTCCAAATGCCAGCATGGCAAAGCAAGAACCCAACGCCATTTTATGCAGATTATTAATGAGGTAATAGATGAACTGGTCGAAGCTGAAAGTGAAGAGACGGTGACATACTTTCTGCAAGTTACAAACTGATTGATTAGTGAGCTGGAGAAGAAGAGGGACAATGCAGAAGTCCCAATCTTCAGTGAGAAAGACCCCCAATCAGAACAGCAGTTGGCCGACTTGAAGCAGCAGTATCACACTATGCAGGAGAAGTTCCAGGAAACGACCAGAATAAGGCCCCTTTCACATCTGCCTTTTTTCTTTCCTTCCTAGAGTTCCATCCTCGGGGCTCTAGGACGGAAAGATACTTTTTAGCATTATCCCAATGCATTCTGAATGGAGAGAAATCCGTTCAGGATGCATCAGGATGTCTTCAGTTCAGTACTGACACGTTTTTTGGCTGTAGCAAAATCTGCAGCATGCTGCGGATTTTCCTCCGGCCAAAAATCTTGAAGACATGCCGCAAGACCGGATCAGGAATTAATGCCCATTGAAAAGCATTAATCCGGATCCGATTTTAAGCTAAACATCGTTTCGGCGCATCGCCGTAGCCGATGTTTAGCGTTTAAGAATGGTAACCATAGCTATGTGATCCATGCGAGGCAGGGACCCGGTGAAGTCATCGAGGAGTGCCCCGTCCGCCGCACGGAAGGTAAGTAGCTTTTCCCCCAGCTCCCCGCTTCTTTTCCATGGCAGACGGGACTTTAGTAGCGTCCTGGCTGCCATGGTAACCTGAAAGCATATTTAAGACTGATCAGTCTTCAAATGCTTTCAGTTGTCTTGCGTTGTGACGGATCAGGCGGGCATTTCCGGCGACGGAAGTGCACACCGAATCTTCACAACGCAGATGTGAAAGGGGCTTAATTGAGGAACAGATTAAAGAACTTAGTACCAAAAGTAAAGACTCAAGTAACAGTCAGCCAAAATCAGAGCCAGTTCCGCTTACTCAGAGACTACACCATGGTGCTTGCCAGAGGTGACAATCAGAAAAGATTTCAAGATCACAAGCCAGATTGGAGAAAAAGAGCAGAAAGAAAAGCTGTCCTACGCCAACCTAATGCACCAAATCGACCTGGGACTACAGAAAGGATATCCGGAGACTGAGATTGTTGAAGCAGTGGTCAAAGCTATTAGCCCTCGCCTAAGCCTCAGAGGGATGCTGGAGATGAAAAATGGACTGACTCTAGTGCAGCTTAGACGAACCCTGAAAAGCCATTACAAGGAGGAGAATGCCTCCGAACTGTACCAGCAACGCCTCAATATTTCCCAGAAAAGTAATGAGGCTCCACAGAATTTCCTATTCAGAGCGATTGAATTGAAAGATCGGTTGCTATTTGTCTCTCAAGGGAAGGCTCTGAAGAACATTTCGGGACTGAGCTGATACAGAAGAAATTTCATTGTATGTAGGTGAGGACCTGCTGGTGAGCTGACCCTCTAAAAAATTATATGCGGGGGCATATATGCGAGAGCATTATATTCGACGAATAAGCATGTTGATATGATGGAAGAGGAGGAAGAGGATGAGAAAAGAAAGATTCAACCATATACCCATTTTTGTTGCGAAGGGGTGCATGGGAAAACAGTATATTGAGTACATTATAAACAACACATTTAAAGTGCCATTATGTTCAGCCGCTTTCCTCTGGTGGAGTCGAGAAGTCAGAGGCAATTCAGGGCTTGTTCATTTTTAAAAGAGTCAAACCTGTCAGCATTTTTAGTTAACAGGCGGTTACGCTTATGTGTTATAATGCAAACAGCAGCACTAAATACCTGCTCAGACAAAACGCTGGCAGCAGGGCAGGTCAGCACCTCCAAGGTGTAGAGCGCCAGTTCGTGCCACGTGTCCAGCTTGGACACAAAGTAGTTGTAAGGACCGAGGGATCATAGAGGACGCTGACACGGTCTGCTATGTACTCCTTCACCATCTTCCCAAATTTTTCCCTCCTTGTGACAGTAGGCCGGGCATCAAGATGAGGATGCTGGAAGGGTGTCATGAAACTGTCCCAGGCTTTGGAAAGTGTTGCCCTGCCTCTGTTGGAACTGCTGTGTGTTCCCCTTGTCTCCCCTCCTCGGTTGCCCAAGGAAATACGGACTCTGCCGCCACCGTTATCAGATGGAAATTTTTGGAGCAATTTTTCAACAAGGATCTTCTGGTTTTGCTCGTCCTCTCCACCCGAGTAATGAGAGATGAGAAGTTCTCTTTGTAGCGGGGGTCAAGAAGGGTGAACAACCAGTAATCTGTGGTGTCTAAAATGCATATAACACGCAGGTCGCAGGAAAGGCAGCCTCGTGAAGTCAGCCATGTCTGCCAGGGGACCAACAGGCAAAGGTTCGCTGTCGTCATCAGGAGGATGACTCTCAATCTCCTCATCCTCCTCTTCTGCCCACCCACGCTGAACAGATGGGTACTAACCTCTGTAGCGGAGGCAACCGTCTCCTGCTCCTCCTCCTCTCTGCGGCAGTGTGCTGTTTGTCCCTTAAGCATATCAGCTTCAGCACAACCTGTTGACGCTTCCCCACAGCAGTGCTACACTGCTTTTAGCTACCGGCTGGTGGCTGACTGGTGTTGCACGCGGATAATTCGGAGGTGGAAGTGGAGGAGGAGGTGGAGGAGGTGGAGGAGGAGAAGTGGGGGTTGGAGCAACTTACATAAGTGCTGACGAAAACCCTGATCGACGTAGGGCCTGCAATCCTCTGTGTAGGTAGCACCTGTGCCATCCCAGGGTACGACTTGCTCCTGGCCTCCACAACATTCACCCAGTGTGCCGTCAGGGAAATGTAGCGTCCCTGGCCGTAAGCATTTGTCCATGTGTCCGTGGTTAAGTGGACCTTCCCAGTAACTGCGTTGGTCAGGGCACGTGTAATCTTTCGGGACACATGTTGGTGTAAGGCAGGCACAGCACACCTTGAAAAATAGTGGCGCCTGGGGACTGCGTAACCCGAGAGAACCACCGACATCGGACTGCAGAAGGCCTCAGTGTCCACAAGCCTAAATGGCAACATTTCCAGAGCCAGTTCAAGACAGACATAGCAGAGCTGGAGAGGGTTCAGAGGAGGGCAACTAAAGTAATAACTGGAATGAGGGATCTACAGTAACCTGAAAGGTTATCAAAATTAGGGTTATTCACTTTAGAAAAAAGACGACTGAGGGGAGATCTAATAACTATGTATAAATATATCAGGGGTCAGTACAGAGATCTGTCCCATCATCTATTTATCCCCAGGACTGTGACTGTGACAAGGGGACATCCTCTGCATCTGGAGGAAAGTAGGTTTGTACACAAACATAGAAAAGGATTCTTCACTGTAAGAGCAGTGAGACTATGGAACTCTCTGCCTGAGGAGGTGGTGATGGTGAGTACAATAAAGGAATTCAAGGGGGGACTGGATTTATTTCTGGAGTGTAATAATATTACAGGCTACAGCTACTAGAGAGGGGTCGTTGATCTAGGGAGTTATTCTGATTGCCTGATTGGAGTCGGGAAGGAATTTTTTTCCCCTTAAGTGGGGAAAATTGGCTTCTGCCTCACAGGGGTTTTTTGCCTTCCTCTGGATCAACTTGTAGGAAACAGGCCGAACTGGATGGACAAATGTCTTTTTTCGGTCTTATATACCATGTTACTATGTTAGTAATTTGGAAAGCTGCGCATTTAGTGCTATGGCCTGAGGGTGGGTGGCTGCGTATTTGCACTTGCGTTCAATTGTGTGTATACCGGTTACCACATGCCTAGTTTGTCATGTGATATACCACATTCTGTGACACAGTTCCATATCCCACACATTCCTTGTTGCTGTCAATTGAAACAGGATTACATTGGTATAGCACAATTACCAGAGTGATGCCAATCATAACACACTGATGTGCCAAGATAAGGCCACAAAAAAAAAAAAAAATATATATATATATATATAGATATATAACAGCACCTAAATGTGCAATTATAGTCAAAAAGAATGAGCCAGAGAAGAGGCAATCTCAGCTGATGTATCATTAAACAAGATATATACATCTAGGGTTGCTCAATAGAGTTGAGCGAACCCGAACTGTAAAGTTCGGGTTCGTACCGGACTTTAGGAATTTTCGTACCCAGGTTTGAGTATAGTGTTCGGCCGTTTATTAAGGCTGCATTCACACGTCCGTGGAACACGGACCGTGTGATACCGGACTGGCACCCAGCTTACTGCAGGAGCGCACGGGGTCATTCGTTGCTATGACGACGTGCGCTTCCTGCTGCCGGTGCTGCACAGTAATACACTCCTATGATCTATACAAGTGTACTACTGTACTGTGGCGGCAGCAGGAAGCGCACGGCGTCATAGGAACGGATGACGCCGTGCGCTCCTGCAGTAAGCTGGGTGCCAGTCTGGTATCACACGGTCCGTGTTCCACGGACGTGTGAATGCAGCCTAAAGCTTGTTGAAAGGCTGCAGTGCAGCCAATCAACAAGCGTTTAACATGTGTGTCCTTAGAAGCCATCACAGCCATGACTACTAATGGCATTGCTGTGATTGGCCAAGTGCAGCATGTGACCCAGCCTCTATATAAGCTGGAGTCACGTAGCGCCACACGTCACTCAACTCTTACTAGTGTAGGGATAGGATGCTGCTTCTGTGAGGGAGAGAATAGGAAAGAATTTGATATTAGAACTTGTTGTTAACTCAGCGATCTACAGCAATTTTTTCTTGTGGGTGCATACCAACTGTTTTTTTACCCTGCCCTGAGCCCAGTGACACAGAAAAATAAGTTTTATCTGTCTGTTAGTTAGGTGGGTGTCGGCGGCCATTGTGTGCAAGTTTAGTGCACTTCCACCTGCATATGTGCCAGGGACAATGATTTAATCCTGTTCTTTTAGTTCAGTGGGCAATATATACCAATTTTTTAAGTGCACCTGCACTGTATATGTTCCAGGGAAAGGGAAAATAATATAGGTAATCCGTCTGTGAATTTAGGGACCCAGGGGGTGACATTTTCAAATACTTTTCTGTAAAGTACCCATGTGAGTGTAATCAATTCAGTAAATTCATCTTTTAGATTCCGGTTGGACAAATTCATTTTTTTGTTCGCTAAAAAGTGCATTTGCACCCTGCACTGCATTTGTGATAGTGAAATATAATCAGTAAATCCATCTGTTTCACAGTGGGTGAAAAAAATCATCTTTTTTCCCCCCATAAAGTACCTTTGCGGCCTGCACTGCAAATCTGATAGTGAAATAAAATCAGTAAATACAACTGGGACATTGTGGGTGAAAAAACAACTTAATTTTTTGCACAAAGTACCTTTGTGCCCTGTACTGCATTTGTGATAGTGAAAGAAAATCAGTTAAATCCATCTTTTTCATTTGTGGGTGAAAAAATCATATTTGTATTCCAATAAAGTACCTTTTCGGCCTGCACTGCATTTCTGAGAGTGAAATTTAATCAGTAAATCCAGCTCTTAGATTGTGGGTGGACATTTTCATAATTTTAAGTAATTTCCCTATCTACAGTTGTTTGTAGGGCAATTGTCTAGCTCTTACCCCCATTTTGCTTCCTTTTGCAGCCCTGTAGCCCTTTCCATTACTTTTTCAGGAACATTTTAGTGCCCCAAAGTTCTGGTCCCTATTGACCTCAATAGGGTTTGGGGTCAAGTTCTGGTCCTGAACCCGAACTTTGCGGGGAATTTCAGCCGAACTCGGCGAACCCGAACTTCCAGGTGTCCGCTCAGCTCTATTGCTCAACATCCTGACTCAAATTGATTGATCATTAATCATCATCAAAATCATTTATTGTGATGTTTTGCTATTTAATATATTTGTAATTATTTTATGTCTGGGAAAACTATTATGGATTGTATATGTTTTGTCAAGCTGTGTATTTTCTTTGCAGGACTTGCTGCAAGAAACAACGCTAAAGACAGCATAACGGAGACACCAGAATATAAGTGTTCATGTGAAACTGCTTCTCTGCTTGAAAATGACTCAGAACAAATTGTGGTGGATGGTGAAATCATTGTTTTTCCAATCTAAACATCAAAATGCCCTCTAAGGAGGGGAAAAAAAAACTCCGTGTAACAAGACTATCATTTTAGCACATATTGCAGGAAGAAAAATTGTTTACGGTGAGAAAATATTGTTTTGTATCCTGAAGCAGCAGGAAAACTGCTAAAATACAAAACTATATAACAAATGAATCTGCAATGCCATAAATTAAATATATAACGTTAGTAGACAGGCTACATCCTTTGGAACCCCAATGTCACAGGAAACCAACTGACCCTCTACACCAGATTAAAATTTTGGGCAAAATAGTGCTTACTAAATAATTCAGCCTTCAAAATGATGCCAGGTATCAATTCTTCCTTATTGGATCATCAATGCCATTTCATGTAACATGAAGCCTCTGTTAATGTATCATACTTTCAGGGCTGGTATTAGAGGATGATAAATTGGGCAATTGTCCAGGGTCATTGTTCCCGACGGAGCTCCCATGTAGAATAGACCTCCTGGAGCAACTTCTGAGTGGATCAAAAGAATTTTCAGCTTTATTGTCCAATAGTCAGGAACAAAGCCACCATCATGGAAGTACTGGTGGTCTATTAGGTCCCACCCTTCTTGTTAGTAACATAGTAATATGGTATATAAGACCGAAAAAAGACATTTGTCCATCCAGTTCGGCCTGTTTCCTACAAGTTGATCCAGAGGAAGGCAAAAAAAAACCTGTGAGGCAGAAGCGCATTTTCCCCACTTAAGGGGAAAAAATTCCTTCCCGACTCCAATCAGGCAATCAGAATAACTCCCTGGATCAATGACCCTTCTCTAGTAGCTGTAGCCTGTAATATTATTACACTCCAGAAATACATCCAGTCCCCTCTTGAATTCCTTTATTGTACTCACCATCACCACCTCCTCAGGCAGAGAGTTCTATAGTCTCACTGCTTTTACCGTAAATAATCCACTTCTATGTTTGTGTACAAACCTTCTTTCCTCCAGACGCAGAGGATGTCCCCTTGTCACAGTCACAGTCCTGGGGATAAATAAATGATGGGAGAGATCTCTGTACTGATCCCTGATATATTTATACATAGATATTAGATCTCCCCTCAGTCATCTTTTTTCTAAGGTGAATAACTCTAATTTTGATAACCTTTCAGGGTACTGTAGTTGCCTCATTCCAGTTGTTACTTTAGTTGCCCTCCTCTGAACCCTCTCCAGCTCTGCTATGTCTGCCTTGTTCCCAGGTGCCCAGAACTGTACACAGTACTCCATGTGTGGTCTGACTAGAGATTTTTAAAGTGGTAGGACTATGTTCTCATCACAGGCATCTATGCCCCTTTTGATGCAACCCATTATCTTATTGGCCTTGGCAGCAGCTGCCTGACACTGGTTTTTACAGCTTAGTTCGCTGTTCATTATAATTCCTAGATCCTTTTCTATGACAGTGTTACCGAGTGTTTTGCAATTTAGTATGTACGGATGACTTGCATTATTCCATCCCATGTGCATAACTTTACATTTGTCAGTGTTAAACCTCATCTGCCATTTCTCTGCCCAAGCCTCCAATCTATCCAGATCCCTCTGTAGGAGAAAACTGTCATCTTCAGTGTTAATTACTTTACACAGTTTAGTGTCGTCTGCAAAAATTGATATTTTACTGTGCAAGCCTTCTACAAGATCAGTAATAAATATATTGAAAAGAATAGGGCCCAGTACTGACCCCTGAGGTACCCCACTAGTGACAGTGACCCAATCTGAGTGTGTACCATTAATAACCACCCTCTGTTTTCTGTCACTCAGTCAGTTACTTACCCACTTACAGACATTTTCTCCCAGTCTGAGCATCCTCATTTTATATAACAACCTTTTATACGGTACAGTGTCAAATGCTTTGGAGAAGTCCAGATATACGACATCTATTGATTTGCCGCTGTCAAGTCTAGAACTTACCTCCTCATAGAAACGGATTAAATTAGTTTGGTATGACCGACCCCTGATGAAGCCATGCTGATATGGCGTTGTTTGCTTATTTTCATTGAAATACACCAAGATAGCATCTCTTAGAAACCCTTCAAACAGTTTACCAACAACAGATGTTAAGCTTACCGGCCTATAATTTCCAGGCTCTGTTTTTGGACCCTTTTTGAATATTGGCACCACATTTGCTATGCGCCAATCCTGTGGAACATTCCCTGTCACTATAGAGTCCATAAATATCATAAATTAAGGTCTGGCTATGACATCACTTAATTCCCTCAGGATACGGCGGTGTATGCCATCCGGTCCTGGCGATTTGTCTATTTTAATCTTTTTAAGTTGCTGTTGTACTTCTTCCTGGGTCAGACAGGGCACTTTTAATGGGGAATTTACTTTTACATTCTGCATTTCATCTGACAGTTTATTTTCCTCAGTGAATATAGTGGAGAAAAAAATATTTAATAGTTTTGCTTTATCCTCGTAGCTCTCTGCAACACCCCCCTCATTGCTATGTAGAGGGCCGACTCCTTCAGATTTATATTTTTTACCATTTAAATAATTGAAGAACATTTTAGGGTTAGTTTTACTCTCTTTGGCAATTAATCTCTCGGTCTCTAGTTTGGCAATTTTTATTAGTTTTTCACATATTATCTTTTTTTCCTTATAGTTTATCAGTGCTTCCTGGCTCCCCTCCTGTTTTAGTGATTATATGCTTTCATTTTGTCATTTATTGCTTTCTTTATGGTTCTATTTATCCACATTGCTTTCTTATTGTTTCTTAGCCTTTTATTCCTATATGGTATGTACCTCTCACAATTAGATGTTACAATTCTTTTAAAAATCTCCCATTTTGTGGTTGTATTTTTATTTTTGAGGACTTTGTCCCAGTTAGTTAGGCCTATGGCCTCGCTTAGTTGGCTACATTTTTCTTTTTTGAAGTTTGATATCTTTGTTCCTCCCTTTAGAAACTCTCGTTTGAAGAATAATTGGAAGGTTATTACTTTATGGTCACTATTTCCTAGGTGTCCCCCAACCTGCACATCTGTTGTTCTGTCAGGTCTATTGGTTAATACTAAGTCCAGTTGGGAAAGGTAATTGCCCATAATAACGACTTCTTTATGATTTGCCGTCTCGTCTATCTCGTTTAGCAGCAGATTTTCTGTGGACTCTGGTATATTAGGTGGTTTATAAAAAAAACTCCTATTAGTAATTTATTATTGTTTTTTGCTCCATGTATTTCTACCCACAGTGACTCCACATGTTCATGTCCCTCACAGATGTGTTCTCGGATTGTGGGCTTTAGACAGGACTTCACATAGAGACAGACCCTTCCCCCTCTCTGGTTTTGACGATCCTTTCTAAACTGATTGTAACCTTTTATATTAACTGCCCAGTCATAGCTATCATCCAGCCATGTCTCAGTTATTCCCACTATATCATAGTCCTCCTCACGCATCACTAATTCCAGTTCTTGTTAGTCAGACTTCTGGCATTAGTATACATATATTTGAGAGGTTTATGTGTATTTTTTACCCTACACCTTTCATTCTGAACTGTTCTAGTTCCTCCTTCCATTCCTCCCCTAGTCACACTACCTTGCCCCTGGTCTTTATCTGCACTATCTTCCCCTCCTATCTTGTTGTATTCACTTATGAAGAGAGAGGTGTCACTCAGGTGCCACTTGTTTTATTACTGAATACTGTTAGTAGGGTAGTGCTTGGGCCTGAAAGACAGGAGGATGCCAGACCAGCAGTGCCACTATATTTAGCACTCTGACCAGGGCCCAGAATGAAAATACAATGCCAAAGCTGGGCCCCAATACCAGTGAGTGTAGAAATATATTATCACACACTGACAGCACTGCATATAGGCTAGCACTCAAGGCAAGCCAGACTAGTGAAGTGGCAAGGGAAGGGGCCAAATGATGGCCAATACTGACAGACAGGGTCAGTTGAAGGAGGGCAATGAACACTTGGGCAGTTTCCATGCATCTTAAAGACCTTCTTACATCACAAGGTCATGTAACATGTGAAAGTCACGTGGCTTTTAACAGATGCTCCAATGCCGGATACTGCCAGGGCCCGTTGGATTCCATTTCACTATAATGGGATTCATCGGGTTTCTGTCAAGAGCACCAGCTTTCTGCTGAAAAAAATACCACTGTATACATCAGTATTTTTCCTGCAGAAATTTGGCATTTATACCAGAAACCCATTGGATTCCCATCCAATTTCATTAAAGTAAATGGGGATCCAGTGGTGTCTAGCTATGCTGAATACAGTAACTCCGGTAGTCTGCTCATCTGGTGGCGCTAGGGGGTGGAGCTGGGGCTGGACCAAGTGGGCCTCAGAAAATTTGCCCTGATATTCCTGAAGATTATAATATAGGAGATAGGCAGCACTATCAAGGAAAGTAGAAATTGAGGGTGCCAGCATATACAACCTTGAATAAGGAAGCATAAACTGCAAAACGAAATCCACAGCACTCCAAAGGATCAGTGTTGTTTATTCATCCATTCTGTACAAAGTTTCAATCCTCTACAGGTTGTTTCTCAAGTTCAATGAATCTGAGATCAGTGCAGCATTATATAGTCAAGAATCCTTTGTGACATCATCAATTAATAAAGTTCATAATCAATATAAAGTGCCTACATCACATGATCAAAGTTCATTAGTGATGAGCGAGCACCAAAGTATTCGGTTGTTTGGTCATTTGGCCCGAACACATTGCTATATTCGTGTGCTCGGCCGAGCACCCGAGTATAATGGAAGTCAATAGGAGACAACCAAGCACCCCCTGCTCGGAAAAGAAGAGGGTGTCTGGTTCCCTAAAAAAAACGTTCTTACATGTCTGGGCTCCATAGCCGCTCTATTTATGGCCCGTCCCTGCGCATGGAGCATCCCCATCACCAAGGGAACGCCTCCGGGGTTAGAATGTACTGTCGGATGTGAGATTTCACGATCTCACAAGAGGGAATAGTCTTGTCATAACACTATTCATCTAATAGAGGGCACTGTTCATGAATCATGACTCATGAACAGCACCCTCTATTAGATTAAAAGTGCTATGACAAGGCTATTCCATGTTGTGAGATCTATCTCAAATCAGCAATTGGAAAATTCGCGATCAGAAAATTTGCGATCAACACTACTCCTAAAATCAAAGATATTGCAGCCTTCTCATTGGCCCAGGAAGTGAGGGATCATGGGTACTGATTAAAAAAAATCTAGAATATTCGCGATTACGAAGATATAGCATTATATTCTAGATATTCGCGAATTCCCGAAGTGCCAATATTCGCTATAAAAATGCGCGATTAGAATATTTGCGATAAACACTAAATTTCATATCCGACAGTACATTCTAACCCCGGAGGCGTTTCCATGATGATTGGGATGCTCCATGCGCACTGACGTGCCCTGACTAGAGCGGCTACAGAGCCCAGACATGGGTAGTGTTGATCGCGAATTTCGTATTGCGAATTTCCGTATCGTGAATTTTCTTATCACGTATTTTCCAATTGCCGATTTGAGATACATCTTACAACATGGAATAGTCTTGTCATAACACTTTTCATCTAATAGAGGGCGCTGTGCATGAGTCATGACTCATGAACAGCGCCCTCTATTAGATGAAAAGTGTTATGACAAGACTATTCCCTCTTGTGAGATTGTGAGATCGGATTCCCTCATCCGACAGTACATTCTAATCACGGAGGTGTTCCCATGGTGATGGGGACGCTCCATGCACACGGACGAGCCCTGTATTAGATGAAAAGTGTTATGACACTTTATTCATTCTAATTTATTCTAATCACGGAGGTGTTCCCATCGTAATGGGGATGCTCCATGTGCAAGGACGGGCCCTGCAAATTTTTGTATTGCGAATTTCCATATCGTGAATTTTCCAATTGCCGATTTGAGATACATCTCGCAACATGAAATAGTCTTGTCATAACACTTTTCATCTAATAGAGGGCGCTGTTTATGAGTCATGGGGACGCTCCATGCGCTCGGATAGGCCCTGACTGGAGTGGCTACGGAGCCCAGACATGTAAGAACAGTTTTTCAAGGAACCAGACACCCTTTTCTCTTCCGAGCAGGGGTGTGTGGTTTAATGCTTAGGACTTCCATTGTTCTCAATGGTACTCGAGCACACAAAGTGTTCGGCCGAATAGCGTAGCATAGCGATGCTTGAGTCGAGCACAAGTTCGGCCGAGCATGCCGCTCAACACTAAAATTCATGATTCGTCATTAAAATTGTGTCCATAATTCACCATAGTCCTGTTGTTGCGTGCAAAAAACATAAAGTGCAAAGTACTGTGTTATTCATCAAACCAGATGTGAAGGGTTTTGGTCTTTGGCCAATTATGACATTTCTGCAACATTTTGTAGACATGCCACTTTTAAAGGTGGTCTATGTTTAAGGCCGAAAAATTAGTTTAGGCCTAGATTATGGCACATTTACTGTCGGTGACACTTGAAATGTTGAAGAAATTTTGCAAAAAAGTCCCAGGCAGCCCCCTGGTATATATATATTTTTTATTACTAAGCCATAAAACATAATGCAGTTGCAACAAATACATGAAAACTGTACACCATTTCCAGACATCCCAAACTGCGAAAACTCATTTCAGGGAGGTGCACATCTCATTTAAGGGAGGTTTTCTTTTTTACGAACTTTTTATTACATTCATCAGACCCCCAGTGCCTCTCATCAGCCCCCAGTGCCTCTCCATGAGCCCCCCCAGTGCCTCTCCATTTCCGGGATATATTGTTTTACATGCGGGCATCAGGGAGACTCCCTGAATGTCCAGGAGTGTGAAAGGGGCCTTAGGCCTAATTCACACGTCCACAAAATGGATCCGCATCCCATCCGCAATTTTGCGGAAGGGTTGCAGACCCATTCATTTCAAAGGGGCAGGAATGGATGTGGACAGCACACTATGTTATGTCCGCATCCGTGTTTCTGCATCCGTGTTTCCGCATCCGTGTTTCCGTTTCCGCAAAAAAATAGAACATGTCCTACTCTTGTCCGCAATTGCGGACAAGAAAAGGCATTCTCTATATAGTGCCAGCAATGTGCGGTCCGCAAAATGCGGAATGCACATTGCAGCCGTCCGTGTTTTGCGGATCCGTGTTTCCGTATTTCCGCAAAACACACTACGGACGTGTGAATTAGGCCTTAATATGGTGTCCCAGCTGTTGCAGGCCAAGTGATAATCTGTCCGTAAAAGGGTATATTTTGTTCTGGGGTGAAATTCAATTACCAAATATCAATACCCTTAATCTGGTGTCCCAGCTGTTTCAGGCCAAGTGTTAATCTGTCCGTAAAAGGGTATATTTTGTTCTGCGGTGAAATGCAATTGCCAAAATAGCAATACCATTAATCAGGGGTTTCAGCTGTGGCTGGCCAAGTTTCATAGTGTCCGCAAAAACATATATTTTGTTGTGGGGTGAAATTCAATTGCCAAAATAGCAATACCCTGAATCTGGTGTCCCAGCTGTTGCAGGCCAAGTGTTAATCTGTCCGTAAAAGGGTATATTTTGTTCTGCGGTGAAATTCAATTGCCAAAATAGCAATACCATAAATCAGTGGTTTCAGCTGTGGCTGGCCAAGTTTCATAGTGTCCGCAAAAACATATATTTTGTTGTGGGGTGAAATTCAATTGCCAAAATAGCAATACCCTTAATCTGGTGTCCCAGCTGTTGCAGGCCAAGTGATAATCTGTCCGTAAAAGGGTATATTTTGTTCTGGGGTTAAATTCAATTGCCAAAATAGCAATACCCTGAATCTGGTGTTCGAGCTGTTGCAGGCCAAATGTAAATCTGTCCATAAAAGGATACCTTTCATCCAGGGCCTAAATACTAGCCCTAAAGGAGATATTCCCCTAAATCAGTGGTTACTACTGTGCCTGGATTAGTGTAATACGCTACATAAATAAATAGGCAGATAGTGTTAGGTGCCTGTAAAAAAAGGCCTGAATTTGAAATCAATTCATTGGTTTCAAACAGTGGATCCAGCATGTTCACAACCTTATCTCCCACCCAGTCTTCTGCAGAAAGCGCACAGGTGGCACCTGAAAACCAAGCCCATCAGTCTGTCACATCACCCCCATGCATATCAGGGAAACTGTCTGAGCCTCAAGTTATTCAGCAGTCTCTTATGCTGTTTGAAGACTCTGCTGGCAGGGTTTCCCAAGGTAATCCACCTAGCCCTTCCCCAGTGGTGGAAGACATAGAATGCACTGATGCACAACCACTGATGTTTCCTGATGATGAGGACATGGGAATACCACCTCATCGGAGTCCGCACGTCTCTGATGATGACGAAACACAGGTGCCAACTGCTGCGTCATTCTGCAGTGTGCAGACCAAACAGGAGGTCAGGGAGGAAGACTGTGTGGAAGACGATGCAGGGGACGATGAGGTCCTAGACCCCACATGGAATGAAGGTCGTGCCACTGACTTTCATAGTTCAGAGGAAGAGGCAGTGGTGAGACCGAGCCAACAGCGTAGCAAAAGAGAGAGCAAGGGGCAAAAGCAGAACAGCCGCCTCCAAGAGAGTTCGCCTGCTACTGGCCACCGCCACCAGGGACCGAGCACCCCAAAGGCAGCTTCAAGGAGTTCCCTGGCATGGCACTTCTTTAAACAATGTGCTGACGACAAGACCCGAGTGGTTTGCACGCTGTGCCATCAGAGCCTGAAGTGAGGCATTAACGTTCTGAACCTTAGCACAACCTGCATGACCAGGCATCTACATGCAAAGCATGAACTGCAGTGGAGTAAACACCTTAAAAGCAAGGAACTCACTCTGGCTCCCCCTGCTCCCTCTTCTGCTGCTGCCTCGGCCTCTTCCTCCACCTCGGGAGGAAGGTTGGCACCTGCCGCCCACCAAACAGAGTATGTGCTACTGACAACACCACCTGCGTCACCAAGCATCTCCACCATGTCACACGGCAGCGTTCAGCTCTCCATCTCACAAACCTTGTAGAGAAAGCGTAAATTCCCACCTAGCCACCCTCAACCCCTGGGCCTGAATGCCAGCATTTCTAAACTACTGGCCTTTGCTGGATCCCTGGTACAAAGACAATGTGCCCACCTTACTTCCTGCACTGGAGCGTGATAGGAAGATGTGCGAGTACAAGCGCACGCTGGTAGACGCACTCCTGAGAGCATTCTCAAATGTTACAGGGGAACAGGTGGAAGCCCAATCCGAAGGCAGAGGAGGAGCAAGAGGTCGCCAACGCAGCTCTGTCACGGCCAGCTCCTCTGAGGGCAGGGTTAGCATGGCATAAATGTGGAAAAGTTTTGCCTCCACGCCACAGCTAACTGCACCACCACCTGATATGGAACGTGTTAGCAGGAGGCAGCATTTCACTAACATGGTTGAACAGTATGTCTGCACACCCCTCCACGTACTGACTGATGGTTCGGCCCCATTCAACTTTTGGGTCTCCAAATTGTCCACGTGGCCAGAGTTAGTATTTTATGCCTTGGAGGTGCTGGCCTGCCCGGCGGCCAGCGTTTTGTCTGAACGTGTATTCAGCACGGCAGGGGGCGTCATTACTGACAAACGCAGCCGCCTGTCCACAGCCAACATGGACAAGCTGATGTTCATAAAAATAAACCAGGCATGGATCCCACAGGACCTGTGCCTCCCTTGTGCAGAATAGACATTTATAACTGCCTCCCCCTCAAACATGTATTCTTGTACTCCGGGGCACTTCTTTATTGAATCCTCATTTTTTTAACTTTACCATGATCTTGCGGTGCAACCCAAAGTTGAATGAACCTCTCCTCTGTCTGGGTGCTGGAATAACTGAAAGTGGCCTTCTCCAGTGGTGGGTGATATGACGCATGATTCCTTGCTTTGGGACCTCTCTCCTCGGTCTGGGTGCTGGGCCAAAATAACTGAAAGTGGCCTTCTCCAGTGGTGGGTGATATGACGCCTTATTCCTTGCTGTGGGACCTCTCTCCTCTGTCTGGGTGCTGGGCCTAAATAACTGAAAGTGGCCTTCTCCAGTGGTGGGTGATATGACGCATGATTCCTTGCTGTGGGACCTCTCTCCTCTGTCTGGGTGCTGGGCCTAAATAACTGAAAATGGCCTTCTCCAGTGGTGGGTGATATGACGCATGATTCCTTGCAGTGGGACCTGTATCCTCGGTCTGAGTGCTGGGCTGAAATAACTGAAAGTGGCCTTCTCCAGTAGTGGGTGTTATGACGCATGATTCCTTGCTGTGGGACCTGTATCCTCGGTCTGGGTGCTGGGCCGAAATAACTGAAAGTGGCCTTCTCCAGTGGTGGGTGATATGACGCATGATTCCTTGCTGTGGGACCTCTCTCCAATTGATATTGGTTAATTTTTATTTATTTTATTTTAATTCATTTCCCTATCCACATTTGTTTGCAGGGGATTTACCTACATTTTGCTGCCTTTTGCAGCCCTCTAGCCCTTTCCTGGACTATTTTACAGCCTTTTTAGTACCTAAAAGTTTGGTTCCCCATTGACTTCAATGGGGTTCGGGTTCGGGTTCGGGATAAAGTTCGGGTTGAGTTCGTATCCCGAACCCGAACATTTTTGGGAAGTTCGGTCGAACTTCCCGAACCCGAACTTCCAGGTGTTCGTTCATCTCTACTTACAAATACTGATGCAAAAATACTGGCCACGTTTTGACCATGTGACAGAGGCCATAATTGTAGCTGTGTAGCTGCATCTCCAAAGAGAAACCTGAAAAAAGTCTGGAGAAAAAAAGATTATTCAAGTGAGATGATAGTAGTGGCAAATTCTGGCCGTCTACAATCTAGTTCAAGTTCCAGTAGGTGTTCAAAGTAGATTTTGGATATTCACTGCCAACCAAATGGATGTGCTAAGGACAAATGATAATTAAGGATGTGTAGTTATGAGACCAGAAATAAAATGTTTTCATAAGATATGAGAGTGTTGGAAGGGTGTGGTATACACAACATGAAAATTAAGAAAGAATATACATTTCCCCCTCTGACTCATAATTTTGTGTCTAACTGTAAGGTACCTGGTTGGAAAACTACATTTCCCCCTGGTCTTCCTATAATAGTAAACAACTAGCATTAAAGGGGTTATCCAAAGCTGTAACCCCTTCCCCCAATGCCCCGCATACAGAGAATACTTACCTGGTCCACGACAACTGTGTCCTCCCAGATGCCTCCACGGCTGGCTGTCACTTTGTCTCCCCATCGTGCAGATGGCGACGAGGGAAGTGCAGCCAATAGCAGGCCTCCTTGTGTCAAGTGTGACGTCACCTGTGATGCAAGGGGAGCAGGAGATGGTCACTTCCTAGAAAAACCCTAATCAAAGTCCTGATTAACTACCAATATGAACAGACCCCAAAGGTAGGTGAGTTCATACACAGGAATACCTAATGTCCTAACTCACCCTATAGAACCCTGGTATTAATGTCAGGAATGAGACAGCCTGTTCCTCCAAAAGGAAGAACGAACACTACAGGAGTTTCCCTCGGGCCTTAATACAAAAGACGGGGAAATGCAATACACAGAACTAAGACAAAACACAAAAAGGGAAGGAAAGACTTAACTTCAAAGGAGCAATGGAAGCACCAGCACCGCTGCTGAGATCCACACACCAGCTATCCAAAACTGAAACTGAAGCTATAAACCACACAGCATAGTTGGAGAAACAACAATAAATAAGGAAGGTTAAATGACCACATTAGCAACACCTGAGGCAAGGGATGTGGCCATTACTAGAAACACAGACCACAAGGAAACCTGTCAGATCAAACCACATGTTGCCAGTCTTGTCGATCTCCTGCCATCTTTCACAGGAACGTCCGTGACAATATCAATCTGCTCAGCTCCTCCTGCTCTATAATATATAATTTAATATACACCATGTTCAGTGTGACAGATTCCCTTTAAGCATGATCAACCTACCAAAAAAAAAACTGGGGAAGATTTATCAAAATTGGTGCAAAAGAAAACTGGCTTAGTTGCCCATAGCAACCAATCAGATTCCAACTGTAATTTTACAGGAATCCTTTGGAAATGAAAAGATCTATCTAATTGGTTGCTATGGACAACTAAGCTAGTTTCCATTTGCACCAGTTTTAATAAATCTCCCTCTAGAGTATAGTAGGAAAATATGATGTCCCTTAATATGTAACAACTGTCGTTTTAGTTAATTTTTCATATGGCGTACGGACAGGGATGTTAAAAATCTTTGCAATATACCTTATTAGGGAAAATTCCTCTTTGAAAACCTCTAACTGAGCATTCCTAAGGAAAGTCTCTATTCAGTCTTCAGTCAAAACATTGCAAAAAAATGACATTTCCATGCCAGGCAACCCCCTGGTGTACTTTCTCTAACAGTGGCTAAACCAAACTGCACTTGTGCCAAATTTAGTAAACCCGAGAGTCAGTTTTGCTCAGGAACACAAACCAAAGACAGACTTCAAACTGACACCTAAAACAGCAAATGATGTATGCTGACAAAACACTCCACAGATCGTTCACAACAGGTATCAATTACAGTATGGTAAACCATGGAGGTCAAAATATTAGTGTCCCATGATAAGGGTGCAGGAGCAATGAGCATTTTCTGTGCAGGATCTCTAAAAACTGCTTGAATAAGCAATTATGTGGTCATCCCATTGTAGTCAGTGGATATTATTAATCACTTGATGCCCAAATGACGAAATTACATTGCAATATCGAGTACCTGGAAGTAAAGGACACTTTATTAATCAATTAAGAATTACTTGTCTTGTACTGTATATGCAGTACAACATCTTAGAGTACCAAGCTGGTGAATAATATCTGATCAGTCCTGTTTTCTGCAGCTCACTTAACAGAGTTGCTGTACAGACTGGGACAGAGGAAGCAGAGTCATCTCATTAGCATTAAAGGTCAGGGTGTTTAAAAGGGTTTTCCAAAACTTTACATCTAATGACCTATCTCCAGGATAGGTCATCAGTATCTGATAAGTGGGAGTCTGACACCTAGGACCCCCATCAATCAGCTGTTTGCGAAGGCACCAGCATCCCCTCTCACTGCTTACCAAGCCCAGCACTGTACACTGAATAGCAGATATGCTTGGTATCTCTCTCAGCCCCATTCACTTCTTTGGGGCTGAGCTAAGTGTAGGCCACGTGACTGATGAACGTGTCATCACTGGCCTAGGAAAAGCTGAGAGAAGGCCGCGGCGCCACTGCTGACACCCTAGACCCCCGTAGATCAGCTATGTGGGAATGGGTGTCCAGAGGATAGGTCATCAGTATTAAAGTCTCCGTCAACCCCTGTTGTGTTGTACTACATAAGCCAATGCAACCAAAAAGCATCTGCCATATTGTTGTGCTTCTCCATTTTATGTTCACTAAGTGAACCCTGGTTTTACTTATGTTTAGGGGTGAGCAAATCGGGCTTCGGATCAAAGATCCGCAGTCGATTCTTTCATAAATTTCGTTGTAATGTTGTATGGAGACCTGTCTCAGTACAGCATTAAAATGTATGTGCTTCAGCGAGGCAAAATTCTTTAAGTACAATTATACAGGTATCTCCTTTAGAGATCAGCGAATCGAAGTTGACAAAGTAGAGTTCGATCTAAATTTCAAGAAAAATTCGATTCGCACCGAAGCCGAATTTCCTCATGCATCATGGTAACGAATAGCATGCTGCACATGTATGGAGAAAGGAACTCTGGGAAGGTGGAATCACCCATACTGACATGCATGCAGCCAATCAGCATCCAGCCAGCCCTGTAAATAGCGGCAGCCATCTTAGTTTCTGCCATTTATCAGCGTACTTAGTGCAGGGAGCGACATCTGCAGGCTCTAGGGACAGTGCTAGGAAAGACTTGATTGTGGTGAAAAAACGATGCAGGGAAACGATAGGGAGGAATTGTTCCACAGCATTTATGTAGAACAGGGTTCAATAGGGAAGGTTAAAAACTGGGTAATAGAAACAATCTTATTACACCTTGGTGACTGGGGATCCAAAGTGCCATTATACAGCTCTGTCATTCCAGAAAACTGTTCTTGTTATTGGGGTGCAAGTGCTGTTTAATACAGCCATCAACAGGGTTTATTACGGAAATATTTAAGGATATATTTCTACAGTAAATCTTATTTGCCCTTGTGCAGTGCAGTTAATTGTTGTAAAACACTTATTGCCGTGCATTAGTGGCAAAAGAAAATATATTTGCCCTTGTGCTGTGCAGTGATATATTCTAAAGCCCTGTTTTCCATGTACTAGTGGTGAAATAAAAATATATTCGTCGTTCAGCGCTTCACTTATGTGTTGAAAAGCCTGTTGTGTTGTGTAAAAGTAGAAAAAATTAGGGCCTAATTGCCGTTCAGCGGTGCAGTGATATATTCTGTAGCCCTGTTTGCCGTATATTAGTGGCGAAATAAAAATATATTCGTCGTTCAGCGTTGCACTTATATGTTGAAAAGCCTGTTGTGTAGTGGAAAAGTGGAAAAATAATTAGGGCCTAATTGCTGTTCAGTGGTGCAGTGATATATATTCTAAAGACCTGTTTGCCATGTATTAGTGGCAAAATAAAAATATTTGATCTAACATTTGATTATTTGATCTAACAGTATGTCAGACAGAGAAGTGCCAGGCCTTGCACAGGGGAGTGGCAGAGGCAGAGGTCACAGCAGAGTAAGGGGCCGTGGCAGCAGAGGTCACTTCAAGAGGCCTGAGCTCCCAGTGTCAGCTAGCGGTCGTGTCGTGACCAGCAACCCAGAGGTTCTTGAATGGTTGATTCGATCTTTGACTTCGTCGCAAGTGATATCAGACACCCCTAGTCAAGAGTCAGTGGGTTCATCAGACACAACCCTTAGTTGGCATGGCCTAGGAGCAGACTCTGTGCCATCACCTGTCCTCAACCTGCCTCTGTCCTTTTCTGTTCCCTCATCCAGAGAAGTATAGTATGCTGTGGGTTCTGCTCCACTATACATTGAGGACGAGCTACTAGAAGACAGCAGCTACTGGCAAGCCAAGATGTGGAGGAGACATCCTCCGCTTCCTCCACTAGGCGGGCAAGTAGTGATGAGGAGAGTGGTGTGGGAGCTGGTGTTGTGAGCGGTCAGACTCCTGACCTAGAGATGGTTGAGGAGGACATCAGTGACGTGCAGACAGTACTCAATGATGAGGATGTAGCTGATCGCACTTGGGAGCCGGATGACGAAGGGGCTTTCTTTTTTTTTTTTTTTTCCTTTATATAATAATGTAATATTGTAAAATCCGGTGTGTCCATGATAAATCTGCAGCGTGGGGGTCCTGTGTGGGTTCTACACACTTTTGAAATAATCCTTCAGAGGGGCGAATAGATGCCGGATGACCGCGACACTCCCAGGAGCTTCTGTCGGGAGCAGTGGTTCATTTCTGAGATATCTGTATAGTGGGGGGAAAGTCTGAATACCCTCTCCATCAGGATGTCCACCTTCCCATCCATGATGACTGGAAACTTGTGATTTTTTTTCCTGACGAAGAGACCAGGGGCTTGGTAGTTATAGTTTGAATCTTGATGAACTTTGCAACTCTTCGGGACTCCAAGCAATCTTGAAGCTTTGTCTTCTCATTGTCTGTAGCTACTAAAGGCATGTTCATGGCAGGCAGGTTCCCCCAGAAGTATCTGGTGGAGAGAAATTGTTTTTTTGGATGCTTTCTCCATCGCAACCATGTTCTCGAATAACCAGGACTGGCCGATTCTCTCCTGTCTTAGGCAACATTTTATTGAATAATTGCAGAAAGTCAAAAACAGTTGTCCACTGCCCCCATAATGGCCTTTCCGGTGCGGGTTAACCAAAGATAAGCCATTACAAGTACTGCAGCCAATTATCAGATCGAATTGTCCCATTCTTCAATCTATTAAATTAAATCTAAAATATTAAATTGAACCAAAACTTTATTTAAATTTTAAGAAACTAAACTTAAATTCAAAATAAGGAAAAAATATAGGGGCTCACCTATAGATGTGGGGCTATAGATGTGGTGCTCTTGTCTAGTTGACTCACCCTGTCAATGTGATAAGTATATGGAATTATATTTGAGACAGGCACTCTCTTAAACTTAAATTCGCTAATATATTATCCCAATCTTCAAGGGAAATTCACGGACAATCAATTTGCCAAGCCTTTTGTCCCGGAGAATGTGTATTCTTAAATCGTGTTTTAAGCAACACATTATAAAGTTGAGAAATTATTATCTTCTGTCTCTTATTCCCTATAAATGAATAGACGAAGCGGGGAGATTTAGAAAATGATTACACAGGGCATGGGGGAGAAGGGGTCAAACATGGAGGCAGAGGAGAACACGAAGCAACATATATTAAAAACTTCAATCTTCAAACCTGTAACCAGGTCCCAGCTGAAACCGAAGATCCAAGGAGGGTGGAGGTAGGAATCAGCGGAGACTGAAACATCAGAAGGAGGGCGACTGCCCCGTCTGTGAGCAAGGCAGCAAGCAGACACCGCCAGACAAGACAGACAAACACAGGGAATCCGCCGAGAGTCCGGTCTAGCAGAACACAAAGGGCCCAGAGGTGGGGGTGTCCCACAGTTCAGATGGAGAGGCTCGTGTCTTGCATAGTGCGACGAGATAGAACATTCGGAGCGAGGAGCGACTTAGCAAACCTACGTAATCACATCTTCACCCCCTCTGATGAAGGGGCTTCATCATCTGGAGAAGAGGGTGGCAGCTTGCCAGTAAGGCAGCAGCATAGCCAGCAAGTCTCTAGCGTGGCCGGGAGTCAGCATGGTGGCAGCAGTGTGTGTGAGTTCAGTAGCCAAATGTGCCTGGGGTAGACCACCCACTTCACAGGAGCCGACCTGCCAGGGAAGTAGTGGTGCACGAGTTCACGGAGGCAGCCGCTGTAGCAGTTAGTCAGTGTGTAGTGTTGGGGGTAAAATCAGCTAGTCGGCGGTGTGGCAGTTTTTTGTTAAGCCACCGGAGGAAGTGAATATGGCCATATGTAGAATCTGTGGGCAGAAGGTGAAGCATGGCCAGGGTGCCAATGTTGGTACCACGGCCCTGCGTCAAGATATGCAGCATCACCATAAAGTGGCCTGGGAGAACTGTGGCTCTGATGTGGGGGTCCAGCCTGCCGCAGAAACTGCTGCATCACCCAGTGGCACGCAGCCAATTTCAGGGAGTCAAGGCTCCACCACCTCAGCCGAGGGGATCTGTCTGTCCTTCCCTTCTGCACCTCGTTTGCTCCACAGACAGGATCAGTTTTTTGGGGGTTATTGTTCTGACGGATCAGAGGAAGGGCAAAATAATCAGTGAGGTCAACACAAACGTACTGATGACACCCTCTCCACTCTGTAGGGGGGGCTCTACTTGTATAAGTGTGTAACAGAACAGGTTCTGTAGACAGCTATGTGGAATCAGCTGACGACGGTGAAAAAGGAGTGTTCTTCTTCTTGACGCTAATATCAACCTGTTAGGTGGTAGGAAACATGGTTAATTTTGCATTGGGGAATTTATGTTTTGAATGATGTCAGTTAGAATATCAACCTGGAATGTCCGGGGACTAGGTGATAGGTTAAAACCACAGGGGGTCACTGACCTGGTTCGGAGACATCTTCCTGCGATTGTGAATTTAATAGAGAAACATTTAACCCAGGGTAGGATCCCCCCCATTGGTCGGAGATGGGAGACACAGATTTATCACTCCACTTATACTAACTATTTAAGAGGACTGACAGTATTAATTCACAAGCAGATTGATTTTGTATGTTTGGCCTCCTCTATTGATAAACAAGGGAGATATCTCTTTGTCTATGGAAAGCTCACTGGGAGATCCTGCATTTTGGCCTTTGTGTACATGCCTCCTCTTTTTTCTCTTTCTATACTTTTTTGTATTATGTATTTTCACACCAGTGTTATTCTTTTCAGGTATTGAGTTCCGTCCTAGGGGCCCAATACCGGAAAAAAACTGATCAGCTGCGGTATTTTCTTTGTCCAAAATTCTGGAAGACTAGCCAGAATGCCGGATCCGGCATTAATTCCAATTGAAATGTATTAGTGCCAGTCCCACATTAAAATTACTGCATTGACGGATCCGGTCTTCCGGTCTGTAATTTAAAAATGTGAAAAAGATAAATACCGGATGCGTTTTTTCAGATGACAACCGAGGGGCGGATCTGGTATTGCAATGCATTTGTGAGACGGATCCTTATCCGGATCCATCTACAAATGGTATTCGTTTGCATACAGATTGCCGGATCCGGCAGGCAGTTGCTGCACTCCAGCAATGCAAGTGTGAAAGTACCCTTAATAGTTTATTAATATTTACACTGGGTTCAGACCTGAGCGTTTTGAAGCCTAGCGTTTTCTGAGCGTTCAAGACTGGCGTTAATTTGCGTTTTTTTCTAGCGTTTTGGTAAATAGTGTAGGCGCGTTTGACGCGCGTTTATGTAATTGACTGCATAGTTGGCCAATGACCAATGATATAGTTTGGCCAATCTGAGTGCTTTAGAGGTGTGACATTCCATGGTGGCTGATTTAGCATGTTGCAAACTTTGTAAAACACGCATCCATAGGCGCGTTTTACGCTGCACAAACGCCCGAACAACACGCCTATTGCGTTTCCCATTGAAGTCTATTGCCACCAAACGCTCGAAAAACGCCCGAATTAACGCGAACATACTTGCTTATGCGTCGGATGTTTTTAGGCGCCTTCGAACGCGCATAAAAACGCGCAAGTATGAACCACCCCCATAGGAATGCATGGTTCCTGTACTGTTGTGCGTTTTTTGCGCGTTCGAACGCGGCGTTTTACGCGAAAGTGTGAACTGAGTGTCAGAGATCAGTGGCCTGAGTGTCCTTCCATAGTGAATGAGGACTTCAACTGTGTTATTAATACAGAGACAAATAGGATATCCCTGTGAGATAATTCTCATGCTTCTTCTCAGGGATCACCACTGGCACGTTTTTGTCAGGAATTGGGATTCGAGGATGTATGGAGATTCTTGGCTAAGGGGAAAAGAGCCTACTCTTGTGTAAGCAAATCTGGAAACTCTATGTCTAGAATAGACTTGGCCCTGATAAATAAAAAATATCTGAAGTATGTTGAACAGATGAAATACGAGGAGAGGTCCTTATCAGATCACGTACCTTTTTGGGCGGAGCTATGTATGGTTGAAAATAATCAGCAGCTGCTGGCTTGGAGGAGTTTTCCAGGAATGAAATGATAGAAAATAGGGGAATTATACAGGAGACAAATCAGGCTTAGGGTCCATGCACACATCCGCAAAATGGATCCGTATCCATTCCGCAATGTTGCGGAATGGATCCGGACCCATTCATTTTCAAAGGGGCCGGAAAAGATGTGGACACATAGTGTGCTGTCTGCATCCTCTCTTCCGTTCTGCAAAAAAAATAGAACATGTCCTATTCTTGTCCGCAGACACGGACAAGAAAAGGCATTTCTATTCAAAGTGCCGGTCATGTGCGGTCCGCAAAATGCGGCATGCACATGTCCGGTGTCCGTGTTTTGCGGATCCACAATTTGCGGACTGCAAAACACTTGCAGATGTGTGAATGGACCCTTATATTGATTTTCTCCTGGATAAGGCCCAGTAGAGGCTTTTTGTTTAGAGGGCAAAAATATTTTTGTGAATCAGGTCGTCCTGGGAGAATGTTGGCTAGATTGATCTATAATCAGGAGTGGAAAAAAAATTTGATTCTTAGTATTCGGTCTCCTGATGGTAAGATTACTGAGGACCAGGATAGTATAAAGGAAATCTTTGTTACCTATCTTTACAGATACTCAAAGAAAATTCCTTGAGGCGGACCTTACTCTACAAGAGCTGCAGGATGCAATAAAGGTTTGCTCAGGAAATTCTTCTAGGGGAGCTGATGGATTCCCATATAAATTCTATCGCAAGTGTAGGGAGGCTATCTTTCCCTGTCTTCTTAAGGTATTTACTGAGTTATTGGAGGAAGAAGTACTTCCAGAATCAATGACAGAGGCTGTGATAATAGTGATATTGAAAGGGTCCTATAGACCTATTTCTCATCTTTAGGCCTCTTTCACAAGACCATATGGCTTTTTCAGTGTTTTGCGGGCCGTTTTTATCGGATCCGTTTTTTGTTTCCGTTCTGTTTCCGTTTCGGTTCCGTTTTTCCGTTCCATTTTTCTGTATGGCATGTACATTATACAGTAATTTCATAGAAAAAATCAGGCTGGGCTTAAAATTTTCAATAAATGGTTCCGCAAAAAACGGAACGTATACGGAAGACATATGGATGCATTTTCATATGCGTTCCGTGATTTTTGCGGACCCATTGACTTGAATGGAGCCACGGATCGTGATTTGCAGGCAATTATAGGACATGTTCTATATTTTGACGGAACGGAAAAACGGAAATACGGAAACGGAATGCACACGGAAACACTTACGTTCTTTTTGCAGAACCATGGAAATGAATGGTTCCGTATAAGGACCGTATGCAGAACGCAAAAAAAGGTCAGTACACTCGCAAAACAAACTTTCGTTTGAAAGAGGCCTTATACTGATTTTCTCTTTTCTCAAGAGTTCTTGCTATAAGGCCCTCTAAGGTTATAACATCAGTTATACAGGTGAAACTCGAAAAATTAGAATATTGTGCAAAAGTTAATTTATTTCAGTAGCGCAGCTTAAAAGGTGAAACTAATATATGAGCTAGACTCATTACATGCCAAGCGAGATATTTCAAGCCTATTTTTGTTATCATTTGGATGATTATGGCTTACAGTTTATGAAAACCCCAAATTCACAATCTCAGAAAATTATATTGCACAGAAAATATATATTCTGCACAGAAAATATATACAGAACATATATTGCATGAAATCAATAAAAAAGGATGTTACATGAAAAATGTAGGACCTCTGAAAAGTATAATCATGCATATGTACTCAGTACTTGGTTTGGTCCCCTTTTGCATCAATTACTGCCGCAATGTGGCGTGGCATGGATGCTATCAGCCTATGGCGCTGCTGAGGTGTTATGTAAGACCAGGATGCTTCAATAGCAGCCTTCAGATCTTCTGCATTGTTCGGTCTCATGCCTCTCATCTTTCTCTTGGCAATGCCCCATTAATTCCCTATGGGGTTCAGGCGAGTTTGCTGGCAAATCAAGCACAGTAATCCCATGGTCATTGAACCAGGTTTTGGTACTTTTGGCAGTGTGAGCAGGTGCCAAGTCCTGCTTGAAGTCACCATCTCCATAAAGCTCGTCTGCGGAAGGAAACATGAAGTGCTCCAAAATCTCCTGGTTGACGTCTGCGTTGACTCTGGACTTAATAAAGCACAGTGGATCAACACCAGCAGATGACATGGCTCCCCAAATTAACACAGAC
This sequence comes from Bufotes viridis, assembly GCA_033119425.1. Taxonomy (NCBI): domain Eukaryota; kingdom Metazoa; phylum Chordata; class Amphibia; order Anura; family Bufonidae; genus Bufotes; species Bufotes viridis. Next base: position 34,276,200 of record CM065595.1, read on the forward strand.
AGTGGAAACTTCACACTGGACTTCAAACATCGTGCATTGTGTGCCATTCTTCCTCCAGACTCTGGGTCCTTGGTTTTCAAATGAGATGCAAAAGTTGCTCTCATCAGAAAAGAGGACTTTGGACGACTGAGCAACAGACCAGTTCTTTTTTTTCTTTAGCCCAGGTAAGACGCTTCTGACGTTGTTTGTTGTTCAGGAGAGGCTTGACAAGAGGAATACGACATTTGAAGCCCATGTCCAGGATCCGTCTGTGGGTGGAGGCTTTTGATGCACTAACTCCAGGCTTAATCTACTCCTTGTGAAAGTCCCTAACACTTTTGGATGGCCTTTTCCTGACAATCTTCTCCAGGCTGTGGTCATCCCTGCTGCTTGTGCACCTTTTTCTTCCACACTTGTCCCTTCCACATAACTTTCTATTAATGTGCTTTGATACAGCAGTTTAGTAACATCCAAATTCTTTTGCAATTACCTTTTAATGCTTTCCCTCCTTATGGAGGGTATCAATGATGGTTTTCTGCACAACTGACAGGTCAGCACTGCAGTCTTTTCCATGGTTGTGATTCCTACTCAACCAGACTGAGAGACAATTTAAAGGCTCAGGAACCCTTTGCAGGTGTTATGGATTAATTAGCTGACTAGAGTGTGACACTTTGAATCTAGAATATTGAACCTTTTAACAATATTCTAATTTTCTGAGATTGTGAATTTGGGGTTTTCATAAGCTGTAAACCATAATCATCCAAATTATAACAAATAAAGGCTTGAAATATCTCGCTTTGCATGTAATGAGTCTATCTCATATATTAGTTTCACCTTTTAAGTTGCATTACTAAAATAAATGAACTTTTGCACGATATTCTAATGTTTTGAGTTTCACCTGTACATCCTGATCAAAATGGTTTTTTTCCCAATAAGAGAATTTATTATAATTTGCCCCTTCTCTTTGTCTCCCGATCCATCCTTTCTTTAGATGCATCTAAGGCTTTTGATAGGGTGGACTGGAGATCCCTCTGGAAAGCGTTACAGAAGATGGGATTTGGTACTAGATTCATCAAAATGATTAAGCTTTTGTATATATCCCCTAGTGTAAGGTTGAATTTAAATGGTTTCCTTATAAGGATTATTTTTTTAGAAAGAGGTACCCGGCGGGGATGTTCTCTCTCCCTGCTGTTATTTGATATCTATATTGAGCCTATATTGAGCCTCTTGCAGCCAGGGTCAGACAGGAGTCTCAGATTGAAGGCTTTGGGGTATTGGGAGATGAAGATCATATTTCCTTGTATGCTGATGATATTTTACTTTACATACAGCATACGAATAATATACTTTCAAAAATTGTTCAAATAATTAATTATTTTGGGGAAATGTCGGGACTTCATATAAACTGGTCTAAAACTAGTCTTATGCCTTTGGACATACTTAAACTGCCCCAAGAAGGGCTCTTAAATGCTCTTAAGATCTCTGATTCAATTGAATATTTAGGCATAGTTATATCTCCAAAGATCCTAGATTTTCTACAGCTTAATCTTATGCCAGTGATAAATCTTATGCCAGTGATAAAAAAAAATTGCAAACCGGCAAATTGAATTTTTGAAAAATTCGCTGATCTATAATCTCCTTTTTAGTACCTTTTTTAAGAAGCTAAACAGAAAATTGTCTTAAATATATATTGGCATAAGGCCTATCTTTAATACATGTGAGTTATAGGTATAGTTTCTAGGCCAAATAGATGCCTTATTTCCGTTGGTGTTTTTCTGTAATATATTAATTAATTTATGTTATTTCAGAAATGGCTGATATAAAGTCATATTACAGTGTATTGTAACCACCTAACAATTTTATGGGGTATAAATAAATGAGTAAAAGAGGCTGTCTCACTTCAGCCAATGGCATTAATCATGTAGATAAGGGTAATAGAAGGTACTTACTAATGTAAGTGCAAAAAAGAAGTGGACATGCTTTCACGCGATAAGAAAAAGTCCGATGCGCACTCCTGCTGTCCTAGTCCCAAGAAAGGCTTGCGCTTTTACTTATAGTGTGCAAGCACGACCGCCACTGCTGAATTGTAGGGTGGTCATAACCCCTGGATATGAACAGGGTATAAAAATGAATTAAGCCAGCAAAGGAGGCAATATGGACAATCACAATATATTAGTAAGTGCCTTGTATTAACTTTCTTTACATGATAAATGCCATTTGCTGAAATGAGACAACCCCCTTATGGAAAGTTTCCTCAGCACACTTTTCAAAATCACTCCTTCTGTTTTATTTGCTTTCCACCCGTATTATCAAGATTCCAAAGACCATTGCTTTTGGGTAGTGTAGGGTATACATAGAGATATGTAGTCTCCATAACAGCCCTGATTAATATACTCTTTTGGTGCATATTTCTGATAATGATGACTAGAGATGACTGAAGTTTTCAAAAACTCATTTGGTCACTTTGCCGAATTTTTCCAAAAAGTTTGCTTTGTTACAAATTAATTTGTCATGAAATGTAATAAATTAGTTCTATCCTGGCCTACAGTTAGACATTATGGAGAATGTATCCTAGCAAAATAGTTATTGTGCGTCAGAATGACAGACAGGTTCAAATATAAGGACGTGCATATCATCGTAAAGGCCACCAATATTCCTAGCTAGCCCCTAGCTAAACTAAAAAAAAAGCATACAGCATCCTTCAGTAAAGCAAAAAAATAAAATAAAATGCTGAGCGCCCCTGCAGGTGTCCCAATGACTTTTCAGTGGAACAAAATTAGGACATGGAAGCAGCCCCAAAAAAGTAGTGGAGAAAAAAAAGTTTTTTTTACTCCATGTTGTGGCAGTACAAACACATGCATTTGAATCCCTTCTGTTAGCTGTAGAATGACAGTGCGTCACTATTAGGATTAGTTCACACTTCACTTATTTAGTCAGTTATTCTCATCTGTAATTGTCAGCCAAGAGGAAAAATAAACAGACTGTTTTGAGAGCTCCATTTATACAAGCAGGCGTTCGCGTGTTTGATTTTCTTTAACAACGCAGTCCAGTGCACATCTTGTCTGATGTATGCAGTCCTGGAACAGCCGTTTGAGGGTTCACATCTTTGTTCAAAATGTGAGCAAACTGCCCGTTTGGAATCGCACATCAAGTATCTAACCGGGTGAGTTTCAACACTGAGAGGTGTTAAAAGTTTAGAAAAGAGTTTGCTGCTCTCTGATCAATCACTATATGGGGTAGATGTGGGGTGGGTAGTAGCAAGGAGGCTGAGGAAAGTGAGGTAGCTAGCTGGATAACAGTTAGAAAGCAGGGTAGAGGGAAGAGTGTCAGGGAGGCTAGCCCTGATCTGACACACCCCACCAAGTTTGCAAGGTTGGCAGATGAGGGGGATGACAGTTCAGAAAGAGCACTGCTGCAGCCAGACACTTCATCTGCCAGTCAGGGGAATGTCAGCTCCAGTAAGCAGGGGACCAGGAGAGCAGGACAGGCCAAACAGGTGCTGGTAGTGGGAGACTCAATTATTAGGGGTACAGATAGGGCAATCTGTTACAAAGACTGGGATTGTTGAACTGGGGGCTGGAGAAGATCCAGCGGTCATGGTCCACATCCGAACCAATGACAAAGGTGAAGCGTCCTTAAAAATGATTTTAGGGATTTAGGTCAAAAGCCTACGGCAAGGACCTCAAAGGTAGTATTTTCTAAAATACTACCTGTACCTCGAGGCTTGGGCAGAGAAGTGGCAGATGAGGTTTAACACTGACACATGTAAGGTTATGCACATGGGAAGGAATAATGCAAGTCACCCGTACATACTAAATGGTAAAACACTGGGTAGCACTGACATGGAAAAGGACCTAGGAATGTTAGTGAACAGCAAACTAACCTGTAAAAACCAGTGTCAGGCAGCTGCTGCCAAGGCCAATAAGATAATGGGTTGCATCAAAAGGGGCATAGATGCTCATGATGAGAACATAGTCCTAACACTTTACAAATCAATGGTCAGACCACACATGGAGTACTGTGTACAGTTCTGGTCTCCTGTAAACAGAGCAGACATAGCAGACCTGGAGAGGGTTCAGAGTAGGGCAACTAAAGTAATAACTGGAATGAGGGATCTACATACAATACCCTGAAAGATTATCAAAATTAGAGTTCTTGGACTTCCGGTTCCGGCGCCAGCAAGCATGTTTTAGACGCTCCGTGATCCCAGTCACCAAAAAACAGAAAATATCCCCGCAAACAACTAGCTGATTGCCCAGAACGGGCAGAAGATTACTCGGTGTTATGGCCTAACGGTCTATGGACCGATTTGTCATACAAATGGGGAAAAAGACGAAAGATACACCTGCAAAGCATTGCAAGGCGCCAAATGCTAGCAACATGGCGGAGCCGCAGGAGACCATCGCAGCATCGCAAACATCTAGCGAGGTGGGCGAGCCTGACCAATACCTAAATGGCTCGGGGGAAAAGTCAGAAATCGACTACAAACATCTAGCTTTGGAGGTGGCAGCTAGAATACTCCCGGACCTTCAGGATGCACTAACCTCCACTATCTCGCAATCCTTTGCCACGCTCCAAGCAGAAGTATCAACACATCACACTCGCGTAGAGTAGCTGGAGCAGAGATTGGCGGCGGTTGAAACTGATAACGATTCCATACATGGGCGCTTGAAAGAAGCTATCAAAAAGAATGCCAGACTGTGGGACAAGATAGACGATCTGGAAAATCGCTCCAGACGGAGCAACTTGCGCATAGTGGGGTTGCCAGAAAGTATACCTGCAAGTGAGCTCATCTCAATATGTGAGTACGAGATTCCAGCAGCCTTTGGAATAGAGCAGCGTTGCAAGGCAAAAAGAGCACATCGAGTAGGCCCACTTAATCTTACATCGACCATTACCGGACGGATAAAAGACCCGCAATAACAGACCGCGACAGGTCATTGTCAAGTATTTGGACTATTCTGACAAAGCAGCAATTTTGAAAGCCTACAAAAAGAGTGTCACAGCCATCCAGCTGAGAGGGCACCGTCTCTTGATTTTCGGAGATTTCTCTGCTGAGGTAACACGCAGAAGGAGGGCCTTTGCGCCATTGTGCTCACTACTATACAAACAGCAGACTCGCTTTGTGCTTCTTTACCCAGCAACTCTCAAGATCATCCACCCAGATGGGACTTCGTCGACCTATACAGATCCGGAAGAAGCTGCCCACCTGCTATCTAACTCCCAAGGAAGAAACCGACAACTACCGGCCCAAACCTTCCGGGAAGACGCCGAAACACCCAAGCGACACCAGAGAGGACAGGAGCCGATCGCCGAAGCCCAGAGACCTCCATACCACCGAGAACGGGGTTCTTCTGGATCAGATCAACAGGGAAAAGGATGAAGAACCCACATCTTGTCATATAGCTGATAAGTACTAAGCTTCGCTTTACATATAGTTTATGGGGACTTTGATTATACAGAGGAACTTTTATAACTGGTCAAAGTTCTTTGGGAGAGTTTGGTTGAGGGTTATACTGAGTCAAGTGTAGTGGGGAGGAACTATTTCCCCAAAACAAGGAGGAGAAAAAAAAAAAGGTGTTTAACCGTCAATACTAATGTTACATATATATGTATTAGTAATCTACCCAGTCCAAAGGTGGGTTCTGGGAAAGAAGATGTTTTTTCCTAGCTATATTCATGACTTCTCTTGTGCTGGAAAAAAGTGAAGTCATAGAAATATATGGAGACAGGAGTTGTACACTGTTTAGAGCTAGAGGCGGTATCACTACAGCCCCTGAAATGCTCAAGTTTACTGTTGGGGTTCTTGTTGGGGTTGTTTGCGGGGCTTTAATCAGTAAGCATGCTTGCGTATTATTATATACAGCCTGCCTTAGCACAATAGTCTCCTGGAACGTCAAAGGCTTACATTCCCCTAGCAAACGCAGACTAGTCCTACGTCACCTCAAACGTTTAAAGGCTGATATTGCTATGCTGCAAGAAACCCACCTACCATGGGATGACCTGGTAAGGATGAAGAAAGATTGGGTGGGAGAGGTCTATTGCTCAGGGGCACAAGGGAAGAAGGCAGGAGTGATAACATTACTTAAAAGGGGTATTCCTTATAAAGCACTCGACCACAAGCACAACGCTTAGGGTAGGATGTCACGCTTGCTTATCGCGGCACTAGGGGAGGAGCTAAGCATTCTCAATGTCTATGGCCCTAACGAGGCAAGATCCGACTTCTACCAACTAATACGGGATCAGGTGTCCAAGGATACCACAGAGACTAGAGTTGTAGCAGGGGATTTAAATGAGGTTATGAATCTTGATGAAGATAGGAATAGAAGTGGTGGGGTGCGGTCGGGGCGACACCAACCGGGGAGTCAACTGGTACGACTTATTGAGGATTTGAACTTAGTTGACGTGTGGCGCTCCTACAATCCCGAAGGGAGGGAGTACACATTTTTCTCTCACTCACAACGGTCCTGGTCTCGTATCGACTACATCTTTACTAACAAGGAGAAAGTAGAGAGGTTCTCAGATGCAAGATTGAAAATTTACTCATCTCTGATCACTCTCCGGATTCTAATATCCTATAGAAATTCTATACCCAAGGGAGAAGACTTCTTGTGGAAGTTCCCCTCCAATCTAATGAGCGAAAAAATTTCAGAGACCTGTTAAGGGGATGGTGGCTAGAATACAAGCAAGATAATGAAGATACCACCAGCCCCCAAATGCTCTGGGATGCGGGTAAAGTAGTTCTGAGGGGTAGAATAATGGCATACAAACAAAAAATAAAGGCCATCAAACAAAAAATTTCACATTTTGGAAATGCTCTAAGAGGAATTGGGAGGCACTAGCCCAATCAAAATGGGAATCGCTGCATTACAAACATAGAAATAAGGCGGGTAAACTATTGGCTAGGTTAGCGAGGGGTAGATGACCGCAAACCAATATCTTCACGCTCAAAAACGAATGGGGGGAGACAAGTCACACCCAAAAGATAAATGCGATCTTGCGAGATTACTACAGCGCACTTTACCAAGCTAATGCGGTTAATAACGCAAATAGGACAGAGTGGTTGAGTAGAAAGCCGTTACCAACATTATCCGAGGAGGAACGCACAGAGCTTAATGCCCCCATCTCAGAGGCTGAGGTAACAAAAGCTATCAAGGGATTAACCTTAGGTAAGACACCAGGCCCTGATGGGTTCAGTGGGGAATTTTATAGGATATTGTCACCCGAGTTAGCGCCTTTACTAGCCCAGATATACACAAGCTTTATGACAGGGACCCCAATTCCTACCCTCTCTAACACAGCATATATTAAGGTTTTGTCCAAACCAGGGAGGGATCCCACTCTGGCAGCCTCCTACTGACCAATATCACTAATTAACATCGACCTTAAGCTGGGCTCAAAAATACTGGCTGACAGGCTGGCTAATATCTTGCCTCGCCTCATATCACAGTCTCAGGTGGGCTTTGTCCAGGGAAGGGCGGCAGTCACCAATATCCGGAAGGTACTTGCGGTCTTGGACGAGGTCAAGATACGACCCAGGCTGCATCCAGCCCCAGCTATCATTTCCATTGATGCTGAAAAAGCGTTTGATAATGTAGACTGGGGATGGATGGGCGCGGTACTCGATAAAATGAGTTTTACCGGACCCTTTCGGCATTACATTTCAGCGCTATATTCTAGACCGCAAGCAAGAGTGCATACTCCAGGCTTTATCTCTCAGCCTATTAACATAGGGAAAGGGACTAGGCAAGGGAGCCCGCTCTCACCACTGCTCTTCAACCTGGCGATAGAACCTCTCTCCTGTAAGCTAGAGCGGGATGTAAAATTAGAGGGCATTAAGGTAGGCAATACAAGTGTAAAACATGCGTTATTTGCTGACAACTTAGTGGTATTTCTTGAACACCCTCGCAGAGACATACATCATTTGTTTCAGGTCCTTCGAGACTTTTGCATGGTCTCAGGATTTAGGGTCAATGAAAACAAATCCGAGATTTTGTTCCTAGGGAGCAGGATGACAAAGCTCACCTAGGGCTCTCTCGGGCTTCCCATACAAGTGGCTGCGAAAGCTATAAAATATCTAGGCATATACATTTGGAGAAAGTCTGAATCCCTTTATCAACTGAATTATCCTCCTTTATTTAAGAAAATCCTGGCAGATATAGATAGATGGATGAATCTATGTCTATCACTAGGGGGGAGATGCCAACTATTAAAAATGATGAGTGTATCCCAGTTAATGTACCCTATGCAGACTATCCTGTTGCTCATTTAGCATGCCGATGTTACTATGCTGGAGAGGGCGTTCAGGGCTTTTCTGTGGAGAAAGAAGAGGCCAAGGATAGCACTGTCTAAATTCCATGTCCCAAAACACCTAGGGGGTCTAAATTTCCCTTACCTGCGAAGCTATAACCTAGCTAGCCTCTGCAGACACTGTGCAGACTGGATAAATGGAAGTAATTTTTATTCCAAATATATCCTAGAACAACAACTAGCTAACCCCTGGAGCTTGACCTCTATCCTCCACACTAGATACTCAGTCATGCCTCCTCCAGTTAAACACAGCTTATTACTAAAAGATACTACTGCGTCCTTGAAGGCAATTCGTAAAATTTACAAGCTCCCATTCCTGATATCTAAATATATAAATCTATGGGGACACCCGAATTTCCGGCTGGTGTTGATACCAAACACTTCAACACTTGGAAAGAAAGTAATATCAAAACCATAAAAGATATTTGGCACATGAGGGAACAAAGGTATTCCACACTCGCGGAACTCTCGGAGAGATTCCAATTGGGAAACCAGGGTCTGTTCGCCTATTACCAATTGAGGGCGTTCCTTAAACCCAGGGTGGTAGATCAAACAAAGGAGATGAGGGCCAATGACTTTGACTCCCTCATAGGGCAAGGGATTCACAAAAAAACCTTGGCGGAATTCTATGAGGGGATCAGAGGGCAAACACTTAGAGGTGTAACTGACCAGCTATTTATGCACTGGAGCAAAGAGTTCCCAAGTATAGATACCAAGTTGACCGTCCTCCAAGGATGAAACGCGATCAGGAAAATCACTCCAAATGAGATATGGAGGGAATCTCATTTCCAAATAAAACATAAGGCGATTTATGGGTTCCACTTCCTGGCCTCGGATGCGGCCAGAGGCAGACTTACTAGCTGCCCTAAATGCCAACTGAAAAACTCGGATTTATGTCATGGAGTCTGGTCGTGTCCGAAAGTTGTGGAATACTGGAAAATGGTTAAATACCATATAAAACGACATCTTAAAATTAAAATTCCTCTGATCCCTGAACTTGTTTTATTTCACGTGGCTCCGTCGGGGAGAACAGTATCAGCTTTGGTCCATCTATTAATCCTGGCAGCTAAGAGGTGTCTCTTTAGAGAATGGATTCAACAGAAAATGCCTACAGCAACTGACATATTTAGTCATGTGAAATCGTGTTTTGAGATGGAAAAATTACAGGCAGAGCAACTTAAAGGAAAACATTTAAACACGTTTTTCCGCAAATGGGAACTCTTTATTAGCATAGTGTTCTCTGATACAGAAATAAAAGAGATAATGACGCCATTTATTTATTCTGAACGGTACCTCACGAGGAAACAGGCTAATATACTAGGAAGACTACAGATTGATTGACTAGAGGAGATTTATAATACTGGCAGGTATTTAGATGCAGCACCCAGGGAGGGAGGGGGGTTTTGTTCTGAGGGGAAACCTTGTTGATTGTGTTATATTTACAAGTGTGTAATTATATACCAGGATTTGGAAATATGATGTAACCAATTATGCACACTGTGTTATTGAAACCGTTAGTGCCTTTCTAAGAAAAATGTTCAATGAAAATTATATTGAAAAAAAAAAAAATTAAGTTATTGACTTTAGAAAAAAGATGACTGAGGGGAGATCTAATAACTATGTATAAATATATCAGGGGTCAGTACACCGATCTCTCCCATCATCTATTTATCCCCAGGACTGTGACTGTGATGTCCTCTGCGTCTGGAGGAAAGAAGGTTTGTACACAAACATGGAAAAGGATTATTTACGGTAAGAGCAGTGAGACTATGGAACTCTCTGTCTGACGAGGTGGTGAATGGGAGTTCACTAAAAGAGTTCAAGAGGGGCCTGGATGTATTTCTGAAATGTAATAATATTACAACATATAGCTACTAGAGAGGGGTCGTTGATCCAGGGAGTTATTCTGATTGTCTGATTAAAGTCGGGAAGGAATTATTTTCCCCTTAAGTGGGGAAAATTGGCTTCTACCTCACAGGAGTTTTTTTGCCTTCCTCTGGATCAACTTGCAGTATAAGAAGCCAAACTGGATGGACAAATGTATTTTTTCTGCCTTATATACTACAGTGGATATAAAAAGTCTACACACCCCTATTAAAATGTCAGGTTTCTGTGCTGTAGAAAAAGGAGACAAAGATAAATAATTACAGAACTTTTTCCACCTTTAATGTGACCTATAAACTGTACCACTCAATTGAAAAACAAACTGAAATCTTTTAGTTGGAGGGAAGAAAAAGAAACAACTAAAATAATGTGGTTGTATAAGTGTCCACACCCCCTTATAACTGGGGATGTAGCTGTGTTCAGAATTAAGCAATCACATTCAAAATCATGTTAAATAGGAGTCAGCATACACCAGCCATTGTTTAAAGTGCCACTGATTAAGCCCAAATAAAGTTCAGCTGCTCTAGTTGGTCTTTCCTGAAATTTTCTTAGTCGCATCCCACAGCAAAAGCCATGGTCCACAAAGAGCTACCAAAGCATCAGAGCGATCTCATTGTTAAAAGGTATCAGTCTGGAGAAGGGTACAAAAGAATTTCCAAGGCATTAGATATACCATGGAACACAGTGAAGACAGTCATAATCAAGTGGAGAAAATATGGCACAACAGTGACATTACCAAGAACTGGACGTCCCTCCAAAATTGATGAAAAGACGAGAAGAAAAGTGGTCTGGGAGGCTACCAAGAGGCCTACAGCAACATTAAAGGAGCTATAGGAATATCTGGCAAGTACCGGTTGTGTGGTACATGTGACAACAATCTCCTGCTTTCTTCATATGTCTGGGCTATGGGGTAGAGTAGCAAGACGAAAGCCTTTTCTCCACGAAGAAAAACATCCAGGCCAGGCTACATTTTGCAAAAACACATCTGAAGTCTCCCAAAAGCATGTGGGAAAAGGTGTTATGGTCTGATGAAACCAAGGTTAAACTTTTTGGCATAATTCCAAAAGATATGTTTGGCGCAAAAGCAACACTGCACATTACCAAAAGAACACCATACCCACAGTGAAGCCTGCTCCAGCATTATGCTTTGGCGCTGTTTTTCTTCAGCTGGATCTGGGACCTTAGTTAAGATAGAGGGAATTATGAACAGTTCCAAATACAGTAAATATTGGCACAAAACCGTCATGCTTCTGCTAGAAAACTGAACATGAAGAGGAACTTATCTTTCATCATGACAACGACCCAAAGCATACATCCAAATCAACAAAGGAATGGCTTCACCAGAAGAAGATTAAAGTTTTGGAATGGCCCAGCCAGAGCCTAGACCTGAATCCGATTAAAAATCTGTGGGGTGATCTGAAGATCAGGAGATGCCTTTGCAATCTGACAGATTTGGAGTGTTTTTGCAAAGAAAAGTGGGCAAATCTTGCCAAGTCAAAATGTGCCATGCTGATAGACTCATACCGAAAAAGACTGAGTGCTCTAATAAAATCAAAAAGTTCTTCAACAAAGTATTAGTTAAGGGTATGCACACTTATGCAGCCATATTATTTTATTTTTATATTTTTTCTTCCTTCTACCTTAAAGATTTCAGTTTGTTTTTCAATTGAGTTGTACAGTTTATAGGTCACATTAAAGGTGGAAAAAGTTATGAAATTATTTATCTTTGTCTCATTTTTTTTACAGCACAGAAACCTGACATTTTAACAGGGGTGTGTACACTTTTTATATCCACTATTTGTTACTATTTTAAAGCAGGTGTTTTTCAAAACCACAGAACAGGTTCGGATCTATTTATGATACCTAATCTGAGTAGGCTAGGCTCCTGAATTTTCCTCACAATAAGTGATGGAAATAACTAACCAAATAACAGAAGTGACCTTACAGGTCAATGTTAGCATGAGCTCTAATTTATTAACATAGACTTAACCATGCAGTAGCCTAATATTCAAGCAGTGGCCCCATGACAGTAGGGAGGGTGTCAGCGGTAAGGGTGTGTTCACCTCGCTGTTTCATTTTCCATTCTTCTGATCCATCAGAAGAACAGGCCAGAAAAAGAAGACTCTGCAGATTGAGCATCCACCTTCAAACCATTGGTATTGGTTAGCATTTGATCATTATTGGTAAGGCAAAAACAGGAGTGGGTCCAAAACAGAGATAACATAATATAAATATTTGCATGGCATCTGTGTTTTGGACCCACTCCTGCTTTTAGCTTCCAAGTCTTGATCAAATCCTGAAGCAAAATACTGACTGTGTGATAGAGACCTTGTGCTCAGTTTGCATGAGTTTTCATCATTTGGGTCTGAAATCGGTTTTATTCAGATGAAAATGAAGTTCTGAATGCAGGACTTTTATGGTCTCTATCACACGGTCAGTACTTGGTCAGTTGTTTGCATCAGTATACTATCACTATTGGTAAAGCAAAAACAGAAGCAGGTAGATAACATGTGATGGAAATATTTGCATGTCTCCTGTGTTTTGGACCCATTCCTGCTTTTGTCTTCCAAATGATGATCAAATCCTGATGAAAAATACTGACCGTGTGATAAAGACCTTATGGATGCTCAAACCACAGCACCCATTTTTTTATTTTTCTGTTCTTCTGACAGATCAGAATGTGATATCAACATGGCCAAAGAAGGACACTATTGACCCTTTAACAGACTGGTGAGGGCTGCAACAGCATGAAGAGTCACAATAGTGGCCCCAGAACAGACTGGTGAGGGTGGCTACAACATGAAGAATCACAATAGTGTCCCTATAACAGAGTGGTGAGGGTGGCAACAGCATGAAGAGTCACAATAGTGGCCCCGGAACAGAGTGTTGGATGGGGGGTTCAACAGCAGTGGCAGTAACAGCACAAGATTGTGGCAGGTCACAGTAGGCGTGGATGGCAGTAGAGGCAGCAGGCGTGTGACATCAGGTGGTTGACAGCATCAGAATAGTGGCAGCAGCATGTGGACAGAAGTAATGGGCCATTTGTCAGAATGTTATGGTGTGGCAACACCCTACAGTCAGATAATTACTGCCAGAATCATCTAGTCTGTTCTAGCAGGCACCAGTGTCTTAAAATCTTGGTTGATCCAGGCCTGATACATCTTTATAATGGTTAGTTTCTCAACATTTTGTGTTGAAATTTTTTGTTCTCTTTGGAGTAACTGTGCCACCTGGCACTCAATCTGATACCACACTACTGACTGGGCAGGAAAGCTTACCCAGGACAAACCCAGCCAGTTGTGGCCACAATTCAAGTTTGGCTGCCCAGTAGTCCAGGGTATCTTGGATCTGGGGTGACAGGGAGCAGTTCAAGTATGCCACCACCTGTTGGTTCTGCTCCATAGCCTGCATGATGAGGCAGGAAGGATTTGTGCTCAATAATGCTGTTAAGATTTAAAAATTCTAACTAGTTAGTTACCTACAAACTTTGAAAGTCATAAATACAAAATTAATCTTCTGTGTATTTAGAGTAAATATTAAATTAGCAATAACATAATAAAAATAATCATGAGGCAGTCCCTTTAAACTGCACACTTAATTTTCTAATTTGCACTTCTGTTCGTATAGAAGTTAGGGAAATTATCTACAGAACATAAACTTAATAGCTGCTCGTCATTCTATTACTACCTTCATTTATCTTAAAGGCTAATGTGTAAGTTCCATAGGGCTTTACAGACATTGTATTCACACATGAGTTTCTGTCCCAAATGAGGTTCATAATTTACCTTATATCAATTGCACACAGTAGGGCCAATTTCACAATATGCTAATTGGCCATTTTTTTTATTTTTTTTTGGCATACTAGGGTTGCAGAGGAGGAAATTGACACAAACATAAGGTGTTGATAGTCAAGAGATGAACGCCAGGTGAAATGTAGAAAGTCAAATGCAATAGAATAGAGTAGAACAGAGTAGTCATTTTTATTTTAAGTTTTTAATAAATATCTTTATTCATTTTATAATCTATGATAACAATCCAATTAACATCAATCAGAATATATAATACACAATATAACCCTATCCACCATCCTGAACTTCTCACCCTACCACAGTAATCTTTGCCTATAGCCTGAGGAGCATTTTATGAGGAGTATGTGGTTTAAACTACCTCTACTGCCAACACAGAATTATTCAAAGGTTTTCATTAATGGCAGCCAAGAACCTATACATCTCTAAAACCCATGGAAAATTATCTTTTTAAGGCGGATACCATCATAAAGCATTGACTGTATTAATTAAAGGGGTTATGCCATGATTGATAGCAAAACCGAAACTCAGACATCAAATAGTACATGACAATCTCTTTCTAATAAAGCTAGAACCAGCCCTGCACCTCGCATAGATTCTGAGATTTCCTGATTAATTGCTCCAATTTGTTCTGCTAAATTCTCTTCAGCCTGGCAGCTCGGGGGGGGGGTCCTTTCTGCTGTAGCTTTCTCCCTGTAACTGCCATAGCTTCTAACAGAACATATGGCTAGTGGCAGTTAAACATTTAAAGGATAACTGTCACATTTAGACCCTAATTTCAATATTCATATATGTAGTTACTAATAACAAAATATTCCTGAATCAATAACTATTAGACTTACTTACCCCATATTTAATAAGAATCAGCCCTTAGCAACCAGTCTGCATAAAACTGCAATTTCACTATTCTGTTAATATGTCTGCCACTGCCCTCAACCTGAGGCTATTCCCACCTGCCCTCACTATCCACGATGCATTGAGCTCCTCTCATGCACTAGCTTCTGCACCTCAACTAACCGTTGCTCTCCCCACTTAAACACGCCCTCCTCCTCCTTCTATCACATACACTTTAGGCTATTGCATTGGAATGCATGAGAATAGCAATCTAATGATCGCTTGTTATAATTCAATATGGGAACTATACAAAAGTGTAAAAAAAAATTGTTTAAAATAAATAAATTAAAAAAACACATAAAAGTTCAAATCACCCCCCTTTTGCCAAAATGAAAAAAATAAATAAAGTAAAATACACATCATGGATGTCGCAATGTGCGAAAACGCCCATACTATAATATACTAATACTAAAATATTTTAAAAATTCCCCATACGATAAACATAAAAACGGAAAAAAGTGTCCAAAGGGCCGATTCGCCATTTTTGGATGCTTCATTTCCTCAACAAAAAAAAATTAATAAAAGGCGATCAAAAAGTCATACACACCCCAGAATGAAAAGATTGAGCTCCCACAGCTCCGTACTCAAAATTACAAAAAAGTTATAGGCATCAAAATATGGCAACTAAAAAGTAAAACTGATTTTTTTCCCACTTTTGATTTTTTTTTTTTGTGCAAGTAAAATGTGCCCCCACAGATGACCCCAAATCATGTGCCAGTAAGATGTGCCCCCATAGATGCCCACCAATCATGTGCCAGTAACAAGAGCCCCCCCTCAAATGTGCCAGGAACAATAGCCCCCCAAAAGGGCCAGTAACCAGAGCCCCCGCAAATGTTTGCATTGAACTTAGGAGAGCCATGTGTATACAGATAGTACAGTATATATGGAACTTACTGACTGTGCTGCAGGGTTTAATACTATAGGAAGGGCAGAGCCATGTGTAGGGCTAAGGGGTTAATATAATGTATCGGAAGAGCAGAGCCATGAGTGGTACTAAAGGGTTAATCTGGGGTAATGGGGGTCTGCACTTAGTGAAGCCATTTAAGGGTTAATACAAGGTTATGGGGGGCTGCACTTAGTGAATCCATGCAGGGGTTACTTGTTGGATGCAGAGAAGTTGGTGAAGCTATGCAGTCATGCAGTGGTTAATCCATAGGACGCCTGCAGTGAAGTTAGTGAAGACCAGCACTGTACAGGGGGGTCTTGCAGTGAAGTCCCCGGGTCTGGCTCAATCCTGTAGTCCTCCTGCAGCACAGAGAGGTTGCCCGAGCTCTCCTTTTACCAAATGTTTCTGAGCGGCTCGGCTGCTCCAGCCCCCATTCTCCAGCACTGCTGAGGGAGTGTCTGCCAAGTGCAGGGATGTGGAGAAGTGCACACAGCCCAGGCACTGTTATCAGCTGCCAGGGAGGACCTGGCTTTTTAACCATTCCCTTACAACTCTTACTCTGGCTGTCAGTTCTGGCCAGTAATAAGAGCGTGCACACAGGCAGGAAGACAGCCTGCTTGTGCGTCCTCTGGCTGACGGAGGATGCCTAGCAACCCTATTGTAAGCACAAGTAAAAATAGGCAGTACAGGGAACAAAAATGTGGAATTAAGGGGTAATTGAATAGACAGGGAAAAGTTGAAACAGGGCCACCAAGGTGATATTAATCACCAAAATCCAATACTCCCAAAAAAAAAAAAAAAAGACAATTACCTTTAACCTCCTCAGGACCGCCTAACGCACGGATGCATCCGGCCGGCGGTCCTGTTGCTCTGGCTGGACGCATCTGTGCGTCATCTCGCGAGACGCGAGATTTGCTGTAGTGTAAACGCGTGCGCTTACACAGTGTCGCGCATCTCGGCAGTTATGCTGCAGCCTGCCAGCGATGATTAATCGCTGGCAGGCTGTAGATGCGAAATAAATCGCATCAAAGATGTATATCAGACGCTGTTTTGTTAACAGCGTCTGATATACCTGCTACCTGGTCCTCTGGTGGTCCCATTTGCTGGGATCGACCACCAGAGGACCAGGTAGCTATATAAAGTGGCACCAAGCACCACACTACACTACCCCCCCCCGTCACTTATTGACCCCTTGTTAACCCCTTGATCACCCCATCTAGATTCCCTGATCACCCCCCTGTCATTGATCACACCCCTGTAAGGCTCCATTCAGACGTCCATATGTGTTTTACGGATCCGTGAATCCACGGATCCGCGGATCCGCAAAATACAGACACCGGCACTGTGCTTTCCGCATTTTGCAGATCCGCACATTGCCAGAACTATATAGAAAATGCCTTTTCTTGTCCGCAATTGCGGACAAGAATAGGACATTTTCTATATTTTTGCGGAACGGAAGTGCAGACCCGGAAGTGAGGATCCACAATTCCGGATCCGAGCGGGACAAAGTCTGTCCCCATAGAAATGAATAGGTCCGCAATTCCGTTCCGCAAACAGAATTGCGGACGTGTGAATGGGGCATGAGGGTCCCTTATCACCGCCAGTTAGTTAGCTACTTGTTAGGTAGTTAGCGCCCAGCCCACCGCACCGCAGTCACTGATTGTGGCAGAGATTTTTTCATCCACGATGATCGATGCGAATGAAGAAATCTGTGGCGTTCATTTTTTTTTTTTCAGCCCAGAGGCTGAACGGAAAAAAAAAATCTCATTACCCGTATGCTCAATATAAGGAAAATAGCAGAAACTCCTAATGCTGGCCATACGTGTAATGATTGCAGAGACCCTCAAATGCCAGGGCAGTACAAACACCTCACATGTGACCCCATTTTAGAAAGAAGACACCCCAAGGTATTCCGTGAGGGGTATGGTGAGTTCATGCAAAATTTTATTTTTTGTCACAAGTGAGTGGAATATGAGATTTTGTAAAAAAAAAATATATATAAATTCCGCTAACTTGTGCCCAAAAATTTATTTTTCTGTAAACTCGCCATGCCCCTCACGGAATACATTGGGGTGTCTTCTTTCCAAAATAGGGTCACATGTGGGGTATTTATACTGCCCTGGCATTTTAGGGGTCCTAAAGCGTGAGAATCCAAATGCGTAAAAATGCCCTGTAAAATCCTAAAGGTACTCATGGGAATTTGGGCCCCTTTGCGCATCTTGGCTGCAAAAAAGTGTCACTCATGTGGTATCGCCGTACTCAGCAGAAGTAGGGCAATGAGTTTTGGGGTGTATTTTTATATATACCCATACTTTGTGTGAGAAATATCGCTGTAAACGACAACTTTAAGAAAAAAATTATACAAAGTTGTCAATTTACAGAGATATTTCTCTCACCCAACATGGGTATATGTAAAAATACACCCCAAAACACAATGCCCTACTTCTTCTGAGTACGGCGATACCACATGAGTGACACTTTTTTGCAGCCTGGGTGCGCAAAGGGGCCCAAATTATAACGAGTACCTTTAGGTTTTACAAGGTTGCTCACAATTTAGCCCCGCCCAAAATGCCAGAACAGTTAACACACCCCACAAATGACCCCATTTCGGAAAGTAGACACCCCAAGGTATTCACTGAGGGGCATAGTGAGTCCGTGTGAGATTAAATTTTTTTTTGCCAGAAGTTAGCAGAAATGGAAACTTTATTTTTTTTTTTTTCCTCAGACAGTGTCATTTTCCGCTAACTTGAGAAAAAAAATGAAATGATACATGAACTCACCATTCCCCTCCACGAATACTTTGGGGTGTCTTCTTTCTAAAATGGTGTCATTTGGGGGTATTTATACTATCCTGACATTCTAGCACCTGAAGAAACATGACAGGTGCTCAGAAAGTCAGAGCTGCTTCATAATGCGGAAATTCACTTTTTTGCACCATAGTTTGTAAACGCTATAACTTTTACCCAAACCAATAAATATACACCTATTGGATTTTTTTTTTATCAAAGACATGTAGAACAATAAATTTTGCGAAAAATCTATATAGAAATGTAGTTTTTTTAAAAAAAAATTTACAACAGAAAGTGAAAAATTTCATTTTTTTGCAAAAATTTCGGTCATTTTTTATTAATAGCAAAAAAAGTAAAAATGTCAGCAGCAATGAAATACCACCAAATGAAAGCTCTATTAGTGAGATGAAAAGGAGGTAAAATTCATTTGGGTGGTAAGTTGCATGATGGGGCAATAAACGGTGAAAGTAGTGTAGTGCAGAATTGTAAAACTTGGCCTGGTCATTAAGGGTGTTTAAGCTAGGGGGGCTGAGGTGATTAAACTATGCATTTTTGACCAGCTCAGTAGGACGAACAAAAAATAAGGAAACATCTACAAACAGCAGGTGGCACTATATAGATACATTTTATTGTGCTGGTTTGAAAAATATAGAATATGTTTCATAACAAAACCCCTTCAACCTCCAAGGAGGCTTAATCCTAGCTAGAACTTTCAATTTGAGGAGTTGAAATACATGAAACTGAGGATTTTAAAACTGTTTGGGCCCTTTTTAATGCTCAAAATCCAATCATTAGTTTGGCCTATGAACCAGCAGCTTTAATACCGTTTTTGCTGAAGCAGTCTTATTTCAAACAAATAAATAAACTAAACTTTAGATTTCAAATGACAAAATTATCATAGATACTAATACGAACCATTGTCTTTTACTTGACATCTGACAAATGATTCAGAATAGTCCCATTAACTAAAAATACATTGTTTTTTCCATGTGTCAAAGTATCACAGACTTTCAGATTACATTATTCTGATTAAAAATAAAAAAAAACACAGCTAATGCATATTATTTTGGATAGATTTCAATCAACCCAAGAGGGGACCTCTAATTATGGCAGTTTCACCAAATGATTGCTACCTGGAGAAGCAATTATTTCAATCACCTGCAAATTGATCCACAATTTAGATTCAAGAACTTAATTACCTAGCATCTAATATGAAATCTGATCTGACAATAAAAAGGAATGATGAAATGTAATAATAAACAAGAAAAACACATTCAGGAGTGTAGAATGAATTGAAGTCAGCTTTTATTGCCCAGAGTCTCCTTTACATATATATTATTTGTATTGTTTAATGTGGTGTGGGGAGTCGCTCTGGTAGATAGCGGTGCAGGTGCAGTACCGAGGCAAAACAAGGAGTCCAGAATGTGCAATAAACAGTGTTTTATTCACACTGACACAAAAATAAACGACAAACAGTCTCTTGGTGGTAATTCATGCACAACAGAAATAAGGAGGCAAAACAAAACAGGCCAACACAGGTTCAGTCACCTGGGAGGTTTAGGTGCAGGTTCGCACCAGGCTGTTGGCCCAGCCGCAGGAGAATCCACCTTCAGGGTGCCAGGAACAACAACACCTCCTTGCTGAGCTCTTTCCTCGAAGTCAGAGAACTCCACAGCCCTGTTTGCAGCTCCAGGACAATCACCACCCAGCTGCTAAGGAGGCTGCCTTTTTAAAGGCCCGGATAAAGTCCGGCCTGGACCGTGGGGAGTAGGCACCCACCCAACTCTTTGCCTACTCCCAGTAAGAGCCGGCCCGGATTAGCTTTGCAGCCAAACTAAGTAACAAAGTCAAGCAGCACTAGCTGCTGCAGACACATAAAACCCGGCTCTCACCTCACCGAGGCCAGGAACCTCGGTGACACGTACCTGCCATCGACTATAATACCTTGCACCCTCTTACACACCCCCTCCCTTTGTTCAACCCTGAGGGGGTGAACACACGTGAGGCAGTGGACGCGGGACAGGGCATCTGCGTTACCCTGCAAGCGGCCTGCCCTGTGTTCCACGGAGAATTTGAAATTTTGCAGGGATAGGAACCACCTGGTGACCCGAGCATTCCTCTCCTTGGCCTGACTCATCCACTTGAGAGGGGAATGGTCGGTCACCAGACGGAACCTCCTCCCTAAGAGGTAGTAGCGGAGAGATTCGAGTGCCCACTTGATAGCCAGGCACTCCTCTCCACTATACTATACCTGGACTCGGCGGGACTGAGCTTACGGCTCAGGAAGACAACAGGATGTTCTTCCCCGTTGACCTCCTGAGACAGCACAGCACCGAGGCCTACCTCCGAGGCGTCGGTCTGTACGACGAACTCCTTGTTGAAGTCGGGTGTCACCAAAACCGGGGACCCACACAGGGCCGACTTCAACGCGGAGAAAGCCTCCTCCGCCTTCTCACTCCAGCTAACCCTCCCAGACTTTCGCCCCTTCAACAGATCTGTCAATGGCGCTGCTATTGTGGCAAAGTGGGGCACAAACCTCATGTAGTATCCTACAATCCCCAGGAACGACTTTACCTGCCTGGTGGTGACCGGTCGGGGCCAGTTACGAACGGCCTCTACCTTAGCTACCTGAGGTTTGATGACTCCCCGCCGATTACATATCCCAGATATTTGGTCTCTTCCAACCCAATCGCACACTTTTTTGGATTGGCGGTTAGTCCAGCTTTCCTCAGGGCATCCACTACCGCCTGCACCTTGGGTAAATGGCTTTCCCAGTCGGTGCTGTGGATGACTACATCATCTAAGTAGGCCGAGGCGTACCGACGATGTGGTCGCAGCACAATGTCCATTAACCTTTGGAAGGTGGCGGGGGCGCCATGCAGGCCAAAGGGTAACACCTTGTAATGATACAGGCCCTGCGGGGTAACAAAAGCCGTTTTTTCCTTGCCCTAAACTCTCAACAAGCTCGTCTACCCGGGGCATGGGATACGCATCAAACTTGGACACTTCATTTAACTTGCGAAAATCGTTGCAGAACCGCAACGTCCCATCCGGCTTGGGTATTAGGACTATGGGACTGGCCCACTCACTTTTCGACTCCTCAATGACATCGAGCTTCAACATTAACTGTACTTCCTCCGCGATGGCCCGTCGCCGAGCCTCCGGTACCCGGTATGGTTTTAACCGGATCTTGGCCTGAGGCTCAGTGACGATGTCATGTTGGATGAGAGACGTGCGGCCAGGGAGGTCCGAGAACACATCCGTGTTCCGACTGATGAACTCCCTGACTTCCTGAACTTGTTTGGAAGACAGGCTGTCTGCAATTTTTACCGTGGCTACCGCTTCGCAGGCCTCGAACTGTGGGGCTGGACCCTTTTCACCTAGAAGCCCTGGCCGGGGCTGTGGTCGTCGGCCGTGTCCCTATCTTTCCACGGCTTAAGTAAATTCACATGGTACACCTGCTCCGGCTTGCGCCGCCCTGGCTGGTGTACTTTGTAATTTACTCCCCCTACCTTCTCGATCACCTCATAGGGGCCCTGCCACCTAGCTAGGAATTTGCTGTCAAGGGTGGGTACCAGAACCAATACTCGATCTCCCGGTTTGAAGCCCCGTACCCGTGCCTGACGATTGTACACCCTACTCTGGGCTTGTTGCGCTGCCTCCATATGCTCCCGGACCAGCGGCAACACCCTTTCTATCCGTTCCTGCATCCGGGTGACATACTCAATGACACTTTTGTGGGGGACAGGCTGTTGTTCCCATGCTTCCTTGGCGATATCCAACAGGCCCCGAGGGTGTCTGCCATAAAGCAGTTCGAAGGGCGAGAACCCAGTAGAGGCCTGGGGTACCTCTCGCACTGCGAACATGAGATAGGGCAGAAGCAGGTCCCAGTCCTTCCCATCTCTAGACACCACCCTCTTTAACATATTTTTTAGAGTTTGGTTAAACCTCTCAACAAGACCGTCTGTTTGCGGATGGTAAACGGACGTCCGCAATTGCTTTATACGCAATAATTTACACAGTTCCTTCATTACTTTGGACATAAAAGGGGTCCCTTGGTCTGTCAGAACCTCTTTTGGCAGGCCCACACGGGAAAACATCTCCATTAACTCTTTGGCAATGAGCTTAGCTGAGGTATGTCGCAGAGGCACCGCCTCCGGATACCGAGTGGCATAGTCGAGAACTACCAGAATGTGTTGGTGGCCCCTGGCAGACTTTGGTAGAGGCCCAATTAAATCCATAGCGATTCTCTCAAACGGTACTTCAATAATTGGCAGAGGTACCAGAGGACTACGGAAATGAGGCTGGGGGCTAGTTATCTGACAGGTTGGACAGGACTTACAATAATTTTCTACCTCCTTGAACACACTGGGCCAATAAAACCGCTGCAGAATGCGGTCCTGGGTTTTCTGCCACCCTAGGTGTCCCCCAAGAACATGTTGGTGGGCAAGCTCCATGACAAGCTTGCGATATGCTGTGGGCACCACCAACTGTTCAACAGGTTCACCTCGGATTTGGTTCACCCGATACAACATATCCTGTAGAACAATAAATCGTGGGAACAGTAATTCAGCCCCTGGTTTCTGGGGTTTACCATCAATTTCCAGCACATTCTCCCAGGCCCTGGTTAGGGTTTGGTCCCGGTGTTGTGCGGTCCCAAAATTTTCCCCGGAGACATTGAGGTCTGCCAACTCAGGTCCCGGTGGCAAGTCCTCCGTGTCTCCCACCATTACACTCAGTGGGGTTGTCTCCCCCACTACCGCTGCAGCAGTGGTCACCCCTACCGCTGGCCCTTCAGACTCGGGCTCCCAGGGTTCTGGCCTTCCAGTGGTATCAGGCCACTCTGCTAGGGTTACCCCTGTCTCAGGGCTATTAGACACTTTCACCTCAGGCCACAGTGACGGAAAACCAGGGAAGTCTCTCCCAATTATCAGTTCATAGGGTAGCTTTGTGGAAATCGCCACTTCACAAGTCCAGGTCCCGGCCGCCGTGGACAGAGACATTACAGCAGTGGGATAGTCCTTTAAGTCTCCGTGAATGCACACCACACCAACTTTCCGGCGCGTATACTGGGTGGGCTGTACCAGGGCAGCACTTACCAGGGTTACCAGGCTCCCTGAGTCCAACAGCGCCACTGCCAGGTTATCCCCGACTTGCACCTGGCACAGATGACGATTGTCTATTGTCTCGGGGTGCCGGTCGCACACAGTCTCCGGGCGTACATGGAAGCCCGGTACCCATAATTAATCTCCATGGGTTCTCCCCACTGTGGACAGTCGGCCCTTACGTGGCCAGGCTCGTGACACCGCCAGCAGACTATCGGGGCCGGGTCTGCAGGGGTACACCCGAGCAGGTTTCTCGGGTACCAGTCGTCGGGACTGGATGGGAGTCCTCCGGGGTTTGACCGGCCCCTCCCAACAACACCCCCTTCAAGTTTTGGGTGGCCTCATAGCGCTCCACCAGGTCGACCATTTCTAGAGCATTGGTGGGTGACACCTGGCCGATCCAGTGCTGAAGGGGGTAAGGCAAGGCCCTCCAGAACATGTCAGCCAGCAGACGGTCCAACATAGCAGTCGGGCTTAGAATGTCAGGCTGCAGCCATTTTTGCAACCTGTGCAGCAACTCATAGTACTGCGGCCTGGCGGGTTCAGCCGCTTTAAAGTCCCACTGGTGGACCCGCTGAGCCCGGACCAACACGTTTACCCCCAATCTGGCCAGGATCTCCCCCTTCACCGTGGGATAGTCAGCAGCCTGGTCATCTGCTAAATCAAAAAAAACTTGCTGGGGTCCGGATGCCAGGAACGGAGCAACCACCTCGGCCCACTGGTCACGGGGTAACTTTTCCCTCACGGCGACCTTCTCAAAAACCACCAGGTATGTCTCAACGTCGTCTGCGGAGGTCATTTTTGGGATCGCCGCACGGACCGCTTTCCGGGCATCATGGACGTGGTGGGACGCTCCTGCCGCCTGTAACGCCATCACATGTTGTAGCAGTAGCTGGTTGGTCTCCCGCTGCTGCACGTTAGCCTCTATGAGAGCCTTCACAGCAGCCTCCATGTTGCCAAAGATTCCTGCTTGCAACTTTGCTGGCTTAATATATATCATGCACTCGGGTTTAGCAAAAAACTTCGGCGTTCACGCCAGCCTCACTGCGCATGCCCGCATCCGACACCAAATGTGGGGAGTCGCTCTGGTAGATAGCGGTGCGGGTGCAGTACCGAGGCAAAACAAGGAGTCCAGAATGTGCAATAAACAGTGTTTTATTCACACTGACACAAAAATAAACGACAAACAGTCTCTTGGTGGTAATTCATGCACAACAGAAATAAGGAGGCAAAACAAAACAGGCCAACACAGGTTCAGTCACCTGGGAGGTTTAGGTGCAGGTTCGCACCAGGCTGTTGGCCCAGCCACAGGAGAATCCACCTTCAGGGTGCCAGGAACAACAACACCTCCTTGCTGAGCTCTTTCCTCGAAGTCAGAGAACTCCACAGCCCTGTTTGCAGCTCCAGGACAATCACCACCCAGCTGCTAAGGAGGCTGCCTTTTTAAAGGCCCGGATAAAGTCCGGCCTGGACCGTGGGGAGTAGGCACCCACCCAACTCTTTGCCTACTCCCAGTAAGAGCCGGCCCGGATTAGCTTTGCAGCCAAACTAAGTAACAAAGTCAAGCAGCACTAGCTGCTGCAGACACATAAAACCCGGCTCTCACCTCACCGAGGCCAGGAACCTCGGTGACACGTACCTGCCATCGACTATGATACCTTGCACCCTCTTACAGTGGGTAATTTAATAGCATGGTCACGGGTAACATACATAGTAAACCTACACTTTATTACTGCACATAATAAATCTATAACATTATATAAGACTAAAATGTAAGCAATACCATTGTACTCATTGCTAATAAGCAGCAGCGTGCTCTGGTGGACTTGAGCTGTTTATGTATTGCATGGACAACATCAATCATAAATGGCCATCATATAATATTACATTTGTTGGCTGGACAAAGTGTATTAAATGAATAGTCTGTGGTGTGATAACCCTTTAACCCCTTCTGGACCTCTGCCATACATCAAGTCTTTAAAGACGGTGGTGCCTACTCGTAAGCACAGCAGGCATCATAACCGCGGGGTTTCTTCTGTTGCATGCCAGGGTTAATGTCTACGATCAGCAGTAATGCCAATTACAGAAATTTAACCCCTCAGGTGTCGTGGTCAAATGTGACCACATCATCTGAAAGCGCTAATGCTGGAAGCCACACACTTCCCTGCCCATGCTGCCTTCCCTTAAATTGGGGAAGGTGGCCCATACTAGTAATTGGAGTAATCTTGTACAAGGTTCCCAGGCCAATTAATAGTATATTTCTATGCAGGCCTGCAGGTGGCAGCAGTGCATGGGAATATGCTGAATCCTGTAATCTGTAATGGATAGATATCCATTACAGAATACAAGTTGCAATCTAATGATTGCATGTTATATTCACCATGGGTGACTTAAAAAGTAAAAAAATATATGTTTTTGAAAATATTTAAAACATAAAAAAATATAAAAGTGTAAATTGCCCCCTTTTCCTAGAATAAATAAATAAATAAACAATATAAATAAAATTGAACATCAGGAGTATTAATGGATATCCAAATGGTATCAATTATGGGATCAGAAAATTCATTTTTTCAAATATTTTTTTTTCAGTATTATCCCCTTCCCGCATTCCCACGTGCATTTACGTGAATGGGATGGGGCGGGTGCAGGAGCTGCACCCGCCTGATCCACATCATGGGTCCAGCTGTTACAGATAGCCGGGCCCCTGCTGCATCTGCCGGCATCGCTGTATGCGAGGATGAAGGCAGATTAACCCTTTCACATGCCGTGGTCAGCGCTGACCGTGGCACGTGCGGGGTTTACAGAGGCAGTGGGCTTCCTCTGAATCAATCGGCCCCCCGCACTGCGCTGGCAGGGGGCCGATGGTTGCCATTGCAGTCCCGATGCCTTCCACAGGCATCGGAGCCTGCCAGCTACAAAATTCCGGGAGATCCAGCCTGTGGGCTGGGTCTCCAAGGCGACTGTCAGCGCCTTACTGTGCAAAACGCTGACATTTCAATTCAGTACAATACAGAATATATTGTACTGAATTGAAACAGGGATCAAACCCTGAAAAGGTGAAGTCCCAAAGTGGGACAAATATAAAAAGTAAAAAAAAAAGTGAAAAAAGTCTTTTTTATAATAAAAAAAATGTAAGTTTCAAGTAAAAAAAAGTGTCCTTTTCCTAAAATAAAGTCAAATAAAAATTGCAAAAAATAGGGAAAAAAGAAAAATAGACATATTAGGTATTGCCACGTGCATATCGACCGGCTCTATAAAAATATTACTTGATCTAACCCCTCAGGTGAACACCATCAAAAAAATAAAATAAAAACTGTGCTAAAAAAAAACATTTTTTGGTCACCTTACATAACTAAAAGTGCAACACCAAGCGATCAAAAAGGCGTATGCCCCCCAGAATAGTACCAATCTAACTGTTACCTCATCCCGCAAAAACTGAGCCCCTACCTAAGACAATCACCCCAAAAAAAAATAATAATATGGCTCTCAGACTATGGAGATCCTAAAAAAAATTTTTTGTTTCAAAAATGATATTATTGTGTAAAACTTAAAAAAAAACTTATACATATTAGGTATTGCCACATCCCAAACGACCTGTTCTATAAAAATATCACATGATCTAACCCCTCAGGTAAACACGTAAAAAATGTTTAAATAAAAACGGTATTGAAAGTCATTTTTGTCACTTTACATTGCAAAAAGTGTAATTTAGCAAGCAATCAAAAGGTCAAAAGGACCCTAAAATCATACCATTTAAACCATTATCTCATCTCGCAAAAAATGAGACAATCACCCAAAAAGTTAAAAAACCATGACTCTCAGAATATGGAGACACTAAAACATGATTTTTTTTGTTTCAAAAATGCTGTTATTGTGTAAAACTTAAATAAATAAAAATGGATACATATTAGGTATTGCCACGAAGCTTCTGTATAAAAATATCACATGACCTAACCATGACCTAGCGATCAAAAAGTCATATGCACCCTAAATAGTACCAATAAAACCATCGTCTTATAATGAAAAAAATGAACCCCTACATAAGACAGTAGCCCAAAAAATAAGCAAAAATATTTTATTATGTAAAACTGAAGTAAACAACCAATAAAAGTATACATATTGGATATTGTCGCGTCCATAACAACCTGCTCTATAAAAATACCTCATGATTAGGGATGAGCGAACCCGAACTGGATTGTTCCGCATGTGACCCAACCTCTAATTAAGCTGGAGTCACATAGCGCCGCACGTCACTCTGCTCTGATTAGTGTAGGGATAGCACACATCTGCTGTGAGGGCGAGATTAGGCAGGGAAAACTCAGCAAAAACACCTAATGAAGTGATCGATCTACAGCTGTGAAACATTCAACTTTATGCTAGTTAATTGCTCCCTGGTTTTCGGCTGCACAAAGTGTTTTTCTGTCACTTTTTTATGGGGTGATCGGTGGCCATTTTGTGTCTTGTGGTGCACCAGCACAAGCTGCCACTAAGTCCATTAATCGATCAATACTAGTTTTTTTTTTTGCTATATCCTACATCAGGGGCTTGGCTGTGCATATTGTCACCCCTAGAAACTCAGGATGGAAATTTCTATATTTTATTGAGGGGTTAAATTCAATTGCCAAAATAGCAATCCCCTAAATCTGGTGTTCCAGCTGTGGCTAGCCAAGTGTAATACTGTCTGTTGTCTGGCAAAGGATATATTTTGTTCTGGGGTGAAATTCAATTGCCAAAATAGCAATACCGTAAATCAGTGGTTTCAGCTGTGGCTAACCAAGTTTAATAGTGTCCGGCAAAGGATATATATTTGTTCTGGGGTGAAATTCAATTGCCAAAATAGCAATACCTTAAATCTGGTGTCCCAGCAGTAGCTGGCCAAGTTTAATAGTGTCCGGCAAAGGATATATTTTTTTCTGGGGTGAAATTCAATTGCCAAAATAGCAATACCGTAAATCTGGTGTCCCAGGAGTGGCCGGCTAAGTTAAATAGTGTCCGGCAAAGGATTTATTACTTTCTGGAGTGAAATTCAGTTGCGAAAATTGCAATACCGTAAATCTGGTGTCCCAGCAGTGGCTGGCCAAGTTTAATAGTGCCCGGCAAAGAATTTATTATTTTATGGAGTGAAATTCAGTTGCAAAAATATAAATACCGTAAATCTGTTATTCCAGCTGTGACTGGACAAGTTTAATAGTGTCCGGTAAAGGATTTATTATTTTCTGGGGTGAAATTCAATTGCCAAAATAGAAATACAGTAAATCTGGTCTTCCAGCTGTGACTGGACAAGTTTAATAGTGTCCGTCATAGGATATATTATTTTCTGTGGTGAAATTCAGTTTCAAAAAAAGAAATACAGTAAATCTGGTGTTACAGCTGTGACTGGACAATTTCCCTAGTGTCCGTCAAAGGATATATTATTTTCTGGGGTAAAATTCAGTTTCAAAAATAGAAATACCATAAATCTGGTGTTCCAGCAGTGACTCAACAAGTTTAATAGTATCCGTTAAAGGATAGATTTTATTCTGGGGTGAAATTCAATTGCCAAAATAGCAATACCCTGAATCTGGTGTTCCAGCTGTGACTGGACAATTTCCCTAGTGTCCCTCAAAGGATATTTTATTTTCTGGGGTGAAAGTCAGTGGCAAAAACAGAAATACAGTAAATCTGGTGTTCCAGCTGTGGCAGGCCTAGTTTAAATCTGTACGTACAAAGGTATATTTTTTTCTGGGCTGAAATTTAATTGCCAAAATAGCAATACCCTAAATCTGGTGTTCCAGCTGTGACTGGACATTTTCCTTAGTGTCCATCAAAGGATAGATTATTTTCTGGGGTGAATTTCAGTTTCAAACATAGAAATTGCGTAAATCTGGTGTTTCAGCTGTGACTGAACAAGTTTGATAGTATCCGTCAAAGGATACATTTTGTTCTGGGGTTAAATTTAATTGCCAAAATAGCAATACCCTAAATCTGGTGTTCAAGCTGTGACTGGACAATTTCCCTAATGTCCGTCAAGGGATAGATTAATTTCTGGGGTGAAATACAGTTGCAAAAATAGAAATACAGTAAATATGGTGTTCCAGCTGTGGTTGGACAAGTTTAATAATGTCCGTCATAGGATATATTATTTTCTGCTGTGAAATTCAGTTTCAAAAATAGAAATACCGTAAATCTGGTGTTCCAACTGTGACTGAACAAGTTTAATAGTATTCGTCAAAGGATAGATTTTGTTCTGGGGTGAAATTCAATTCGTAAAATAGCAATACCCTGAATCTGGTGTTCCAGCTGTGACTGGACAATTTCCCTAGTGTTCGTCAAAGGATAGATTTTGTTCTGTGGTGAAATACAGTTGCAAAAATAGAAATACAGTAAATCAGGTGTTCTAGCTGTTGCAGGCTTGGTTTAAATCTGTCCATAAAAGGGTATATTTTTTTCTGGGGTGAAATTTAATTAGCAAAATATCAATACCCTGAATCTGGTGTTCCAGCTTTGACTGGACAATTTCCCTAGTGTCCCTCGAAGGATATATTATTTTCTGGGTGAAATCCAATTCGTAAAATAGCAATACCCTGAATCTGGTGTTTCAGCTGTGCACTCGATTACAAAAGGGTAATTTTTTCTGGGTGAATAATTGCAAAATATCAATACCCTGAATCTGGTGTTCCAGCTTTGACTGGACAATTTCCCTAGTGTCCCTCGAAGGATATATTATTTTCTGGGGTGAAAGTCAGTAGCAAAAATAGAAATACAGTAAATCTGGTGTTCCAGCTGTGGCAGGCCTAGTTTAAATATGTCCGTAAAAAGGTATATTTTTTTCTGGGGTGAAATTCAATTGCCAAAATAGCAATTCCCTGAATCTGGTTTTTCAGTTGTGACTGGACAATTTCGCTAGTGTCCGTCATAGGAAATATTATTTTCTGCTGTGAAATTCAGTTTCAAAAATAGAAATACCGTAAATCTGGTGTTCCAGCTGTGACTGAACAAGTATAATAGTATCCGTCAAAGGATAGATTTTGTTCTGGGGTGAAATTCAATTCCCAAAATAGCAATATCCTGAATCTGGTGTTCCAGCTGTGACTGGACAATTTCCCTAGTGTTCGTCAAATTATAGATTTTGTTCTGTGGTGAAATACAGTTGCAAAAATAGAAATACAGTAAATCAGGTGTTCCAGCTGTTGCAGGCCTGGTTTAAATCTGTCCATAAAAGGGTATATTTTTTTCTGGGGTGAAATTTAATTGGCAAAATAGCAATACCCTTAATCTGGTGTTCCAGCTGTGACTGGACAATTTCCCTAGTTTCCGTCAAAGGATATATTATTTTCTGGGGTGAAATACAGTTGCAAAAATAGAAATACAGTAAATCTGGTGCTCCAGCTGTGGCTGGACAAGTTTAATAGAGTCCGACAAAGGATAGATTTTTTTCTGGGGTGAAATTCGATTGCCAAAAAAGCAATACCATAAATCAGAGGTTTCAGCTGTGGCTGGCCAAGTTTAATAGTGTCCGGCAAAGGATATATTTTTTCTGGGGTGAAATTCAGTTGCCAAAATAGAAATACAGTAAATCTGGTGTTCCAACTGTGACTGGACAAGTTTAATAGTGTCCGGCAAAGGATATATTTTTTTCTGGTGTGAAATTAAATTGCCAAAATAGCAATACCATAAATCAGTGGTTTCAGCTGTGGCTGGCCAAGTTTAATAGTGTCCGGCAAAGGATAGATTTTTTTCTGGGGTTAAATTCAATTGCCAAAATAGCAATACCGTAAATCTGGTGTTCCAGCAGTGGCTGGCCAAGTTTATTAGTGTCCGTCAAAGAATTTATTATTCTCTGCGGGGAAAATCAGTTACCAAAATAGAAATACAATAAATCTGGTGTTCCAGGTGTGACGGGACAAGTTTAATAGTATCCGTCAAAGGATAGATTTTGTTCTGGGGTGAAATACAGTTGCAAAAATAGAAATACAGTAAATATAGTGTTGCAGCTGTGGCTGGACAAGTTTAATAATGTCCGTCATAGGATATATTTTTTTCTGCTGTGAAATTCAGTTTCAAAAATAGAAATACCGTAAATCTCGTGTTCCAGCTGTGACAGAACAAGTTTAATAGTATTCGTCAAAGGATACATTTTGTTCTGGGGTTAAATTCAATTGCCAAAATAGCAATACCCTGAATCTGGTGTTCCATCTGTTACTGGACAATTTCCTTAGTGTCCGTCAAAGGATATATTATTTTCTGGGGTGAAATTCAGTAGCCAAAATAGAAATACTGTAAATCTGGTGTTCCAGCTGTTGCAGGCCTAGTTTAAATCTGTCCATAAAGAGTATATTTTTTTCTGGGGTGAAATTCAATTGCCAAAATAGCAATTCCCTGAATCTGGTTTTCCAGTTGTGACTGGACAATTTCGCTAGTGTCCGTCAAAGGATAGATTATTTTCTGGGGTGAAATACAGTTGCAAAAATAGAAATACAGTAAGTCTGGTGTTCCAGCTGTTGCAGGCCTAGTTTAAATCTGTCCATAAAAGAGTATATTTTTTTCTGGGGTGAAATTCAATTGCCAAAATAGCAATTCCCTGAATCTGGTTTTCCAGTTGTGACTGGACAATTTCGCTAGTGTCCGTCAAAGGATAGATTATTTTCTGGGGTGAAATACAGTTGCAAAAATAGAAATACAATAAGTCTGGTGCTCCAGCTGTGGCTGGACAAGTTTAATAGTGTCCGTCATAGGAAATATTATTTTCTGCTGTGAAATTCAGTTTCAAAAATAGAAATACCGTAAATCTGGTGTTCCAGCTGTGACTGAACAAGTATAATAGTATCCGTCAAAGGATAGATTTTGTTCTGGGGTGAAATTCAATTCCCAAAATAGCAATATCCTGAATCTGGTGTTCCAGCTGTGACTGGACAATTTCCCTAGTGTTCGTCAAATTATAGATTTTGTTCTGTGGTGAAATACAGTTGCAAAAATAGAAATACAGTAAATCAGGTGTTCCAGCTGTTGCAGGCCTGGTTTAAATCTGTCCATAAAAGGGTATATTTTTTTCTGGGTGAAATTTAATTGGCAAAATAGCAATACCCTTAATCTGGTGTTCCAGCTGTGACTGGACAATTTCCCTAGTGTCCCTCGAAGGATATATTATTTTCTGGGGTGAAAGTCAGTAGCAAAAATAGAAATACAGTAAATCTGGTGTTCCAGCTGTGGCAGGCCTAGTTTAAATATGTCCGTAAAAAGGTATATTTTTTTCTGGGGTGAAATTGAATTGCCAAAATAGCAATACCCTAAATCTGGTGTTCCAGCTGTGACTGGACAATTTCCCTAGTGTCCGTCAAAGGATATATTATTTTCTGGGATGAAATTCAGTAGCAAAATTAGAAATACTGTAAATCTGGTTTTCCAGCTGTTGCAGGCCTAGTTTAAATCTGTCCTTAAAAGGGTATATTTTTTTCTGGGGTGAAAGTCAATTGGCAAAATACCAATACCCTGAATCTGGTGTTCCAGCTGTGACTGGACAATTTGCCTAGTGTCCGTCAAAGGATAGATTATTTTCTGGGGTGAAATACAGTTGCAAAAATAGAAATTCAGCAAATCTGGTGTTCCAGCTGTGGCTGGACAAGTTTAATAGTTTCCGTCATAGGATATATTATTTTCTGCTGTGAAATTCAGTTTCAAAAATAGAAATACCGTAAATCTGGTGTTCCAGCTGGGACTGAACAAGTTTAATAGTATCCGTCAAAGGATACATTTTGTTCTGGGGTTAAAAATTAATTGCCAAAATAGCAATACCCTGAATCTGGTGTTACAGCTGTGACTGGACAATTTCCCTAATGTCCGTGAAAGGATAGATTATTTCTTGGGGTGAAATACAGTTGCAAAAATAGAAATACAGTAAATATAGTGTTGCAGCTGTGGCTGGACAAGTTTAATAATGTCCGTCATAGGATATATTTTTTTCTGCTGTGAAATTCAGTTTCAAAAATAGAAATACCGTAAATCTCGTGTTCCAGCTGTGACAGAACAAGTTTAATAGTATTCGTCAAAGGATACATTTTGTTCTGGGGTTAAATTCAATTGCCAAAATAGCAATACCCTGAATCTGGTGTTCCATCTGTTACTGGACAATTTCCTTAGTGTCCGTCAAAGGATATATTATTTTCTGGGGTGAAATTCAGTAGCCAAAATAGAAATACTGTAAATCTGGTGTTCCAGCTGTTGCAGGCCTAGTTTAAATCTGTCCATAAAAGAGTATATTTTTTCTGGGGTGAAATTCAATTGCCAAAATAGCAATTCCCTGAATCTGGTTTTCCAGTTGTGACTGGACAATTTCGCTAGTGTCCGTCAAAGGATAGATTATTTTCTGGGGTGAAATACAGTTGCAAAAATAGAAATACAGTAAGTCTGGTGTTCCAGCTGTTGCAGGCCTAGTTTAAATCTGTCCATAAAAGAGTATATTTTTTTCTGGGGTGAAATTCAATTGCCAAAATAGCAATTCCCTGAATCTGGTTTTCCAGTTGTGACTGGACAATTTCGCTAGTGTCCGTCAAAGGATAGATTATTTTCTGGGGTGAAATACAGTTGCAAAAATAGAAATACAATAAGTCTGGTGCTCCAGCTGTGGCTGGACAAGTTTAATAGTGTCCGTCATAGGAAATATTATTTTCTGCTGTGAAATTCAGTTTCAAAAATAGAAATACCGTAAATCTGGTGTTCCAGCTGTGACTGAACAAGTATAATAGTATCCGTCAAAGGATAGATTTTGTTCTGGGGTGAAATTCAATTCCCAAAATAGCAATATCCTGAATCTGGTGTTCCAGCTGTGACTGGACAATTTCCCTAGTGTTCGTCAAATTATAGATTTTGTTCTGTGGTGAAATACAGTTGCAAAAATAGAAATACAGTAAATCAGGTGTTCCAGCTGTTGCAGGCCTGGTTTAAATCTGTCCATAAAAGGGTATATTTTTTCTGGGTGAAATTTAATTGGCAAAATAGCAATACCCTTAATCTGGTGTTCCAGCTGTGACTGGACAATTTCCCTAGTGTCCCTCGAAGGATATATTATTTTCTGGGGTGAAAGTCAGTAGCAAAAATAGAAATACAGTAAATCTGGTGTTCCAGCTGTGGCAGGCCTAGTTTAAATATGTCCGTAAAAGGTATATTTTTTCTGGGGTGAAATTGAATTGCCAAAATAGCAATACCCTAAATCTGGTGTTCCAGCTGTGACTGGACAATTTCCTAGTGTCCGTCAAAGGATATATTATTTTCTGGGATGAAATTCAGTAGCAAAATTAGAAATACTGTAAATCTGGTTTTCCAGCTGTTGCAGGCCTAGTTTAAATCTGTCCTTAAAAGGGTATATTTTTTCTGGGGTGAAAGTCAATTGGCAAAATACCAATACCCTGAATCTGGTGTTCCAGCTGTGACTGGACAATTTGCCTAGTGTCCGTCAAAGGATAGATTATTTTCTGGGGTGAAATACAGTTGCAAAAATAGAAATTCAGCAAATCTGGTGTTCCAGCTGTGGCTGGACAAGTTTAATAGTTTCCGTCATAGGATATATTATTTTCTGCTGTGAAATTCAGTTTCAAAAATAGAAATACCGTAAATCTGGTGTTCCAGCTGGGACTGAACAAGTTTAATAGTATCCGTCAAAGGATACATTTTGTTCTGGGGTTAAAAATTAATTGCCAAAATAGCAATACCCTGAATCTGGTGTTACAGCTGTGACTGGACAATTTCCCTAATGTCCGTGAAAGGATAGATTATTTCTTGGGGTGAAATACAGTTGCAAAAATAGAAATACAGTAAATATAGTGTTGCAGCTGTGGCTGGACAAGTTTAATAGTGTCCGTCATAGGATATATTTTTTTCTGCTGTGAAATTCCATTTTAAACATAGAAATACCGTAAATCTGGGGTTCCAGCTGTGACTGAACACGTTTAATAGTATCCGTCAAAG
Organism: Bufotes viridis; assembly: GCA_033119425.1. Lineage (NCBI taxonomy): Eukaryota > Metazoa > Chordata > Amphibia > Anura > Bufonidae > Bufotes > Bufotes viridis. The sequence goes on from CM065595.1 coordinate 34,311,793, forward strand.
GATACATTTTGTTCTGGGGTGAAATTCAATTGCCAAAATAGCAATACCCTGAATCTGGTGTTCAAGCCGTGACTGGACAATTTCCCTAATGTCCGTCAAAGGATATATTATTTGCTGGGGTGAAAGTCAGTAGCAAAAATAGAAATACAGTAAATCTGGTGTTCCAGATGTTGCAGGCCTAGTTTACATCTGTCCGTAAAAGGGTATATTTTTGTCTGGGGTTAAATTTCATTGCCAAAATAGCAATACCCTGAATCTGGTGTTCCAGCTGTGACTGGACAATTTCCCTAATGTCCGTGAAAGGATAGATTATTTTCTGGGGTGAAATACAGTTGCAAAAATAGAAATACAGTAAATATAGTGTTGCAGCTGTGGCTGGACAAGTTTAATAATGTCCGTCATAGGATATATTTTTTTCTGCTGTGAAATTCAGTTTCAAAAATAGAAATACCGTAAATCTCGTGTTCCAGCTGTGACAGAACAAGTTTAATAGTATTCGTCAAAGGATAAAAATTTTTCTGGGGTTAAATTCGATTGCCAAAATAGCAATACCCTGAATCTGGTGTTCCATCTGTTACTGGACAATTTCCTTAGTGTCCGTCAAAGGATATATTATTTTCTGGGGTGAAATTCAGTAGCCAAAATAGAAATACTGTAAATCTGGTGTTCCAGCTGTTGCAGGCCTAGTTTAAATCTGTCCATAAAAGAGTATATTTTTTTCTGGGGTGAAATTCAATTGCCAAAATAGCAATTCCCTGAATCTGGTTTTCCAGTTGTGACTGGACAATTTCGCTAGTGTCCGTCAAAGGATAGATTATTTTCTGGGGTGAAATACAGTTGCAAAAATAGAAATACAGTAAGTCTGGTGTTCCAGCTGTTGCAGGCCTAGTTTAAATCTGTCCATAAAAGAGTATATTTTTTTCTGGGGTGAAATTCAATTGCCAAAATAGCAATTCCCTGAATCTGGTTTTTCAGTTGTGACTGGACAATTTCGCTAGTGTCCGTCATAGGAAATATTATTTTCTGCTGTGAAATTCAGTTTCAAAAATAGAAATACCGTAAATCTGGTGTTCCAGCTGTGACTGAACAAGTATAATAGTATCCGTCAAAGGATAGATTTTGTTCTGGGGTGAAATTCAATTCCCAAAATAGCAATATCCTGAATCTGGTGTTCCAGCTGTGACTGGACAATTTCCCTAGTGTTCGTCAAATTATAGATTTTGTTCTGTGGTGAAATACAGTTGCAAAAATAGAAATACAGTAAATCAGGTGTTCCAGCTGTTGCAGGCCTGGTTTAAATCTGTCCATAAAAGGGTATATTTTTTCTGGGGTGAAATTTAATTGGCAAAATAGCAATACCCTTAATCTGGTGTTCCAGCTGTGACTGGACAATTTCCCTAGTTTCCGTCAAAGGATATATTATTTTCTGGGGTGAAATACAGTTGCAAAAATAGAAATACAGTAAATCTGGTGCTCCAGCTGTGGCTGGACAAGTTTAATAGAGTCCGACAAAGGATAGATTTTTTTCTGGGGTGAAATTCGATTGCCAAAAAAGCAATACCATAAATCAGAGGTTTCAGCTGTGGCTGGCCAAGTTTAATAGTGTCCGGCAAAGGATATATTTTTTTCTGGGGTGAAATTCAGTTGCCAAAATAGAAATACAGTAAATCTGGTGTTCCAACTGTGACTGGACAAGTTTAATAGTGTCCGGCAAAGGATATATTTTTTTCTGGTGTGAAATTAAATTGCCAAAATAGCAATACCATAAATCAGTGGTTTCAGCTGTGGCTGGCCAAGTTTAATAGTGTCCGGCAAAGGATAGATTTTTTTCTGGGGTTAAATTCAATTGCCAAAATAGCAATACCGTAAATCTGGTGTTCCAGCAGTGGCTGGCCAAGTTTATTAGTGTCCGTCAAAGAATTTATTATTCTCTGCGGGGAAAATCAGTTACCAAAATAGAAATACAATAAATCTGGTGTTCCAGGTGTGACGGGACAAGTTTAATAGTATCCGTCAAAGGATAGATTTTGTTCTGGGGTGAAATACAGTTGCAAAAATAGAAATACAGTAAATCTGGCGTTCCAGCTGTGACTGGACAAGTTTAATAGTATCAGTCAAAGGATAGATTTTGTTCTGGGGTGATATTCACTTGCCAATATAACAATACCCTGAATCTGGTGTTCCAGCTGTTTTAGGAGAAGTGTTAATCTCTCCGTAAAAGGGTATATTACACTCAGCGTGCATCTCCAAGTATATTTCTTTCCATAAATGGGTATATTACAAAAAGTGTTACATTACAATTGCTGAAAGCATAATCCTGTAAATCTGCACGCACTTTTGAGCATCTTCAAGTGTATTTTTGTCCGTTAAAGGGTATATTACACAATGTGTTAAAATACAATTGCTGAAGGCATAATCCTACATATTTTTTCACACGCTACTGTGCATCTCCAAGTGTAAATCTGTCCATAAAAGAATACCTTTCATCCAGGGCCTAAATTCTAGGCCTACAATTGATATTCAAGAAAATCAGGGGTTACTGCTGTGCCTGGATTAGTGTAATATGGTACATAAATAAATAGGCAGATAGTGTTAGGTGCCTGTAAAAAAAGGCCTGAATTTGAAATCAATACATTGGGCCAAATATTTTTTTTCTTATTGTGGTGCTTGGTGAACAGTAACAATGAGGAAAACATCTAGTAAGGGACGCGGACGCGGTAGTGGTGGTGTTAGTGGACCCTCTGGTGCTGGGAGAGGACGTGGCCATTCTACCACAGCCACACGTTCTAATGAACCAACTACTTCAGGTTCCAGTACCCGCCAGAATTTACAGCGATATTTGGTGGGGCCCAATGCCGTTCTAAGGATGGTAAAGCCTGAGCAAGTACAGGCGCTATTCAATTGGGTGGCCGACAGTGGATCAAGCACGTTCACAACATTATCTCCCACCCAGTCTTTTGCAGAAAGCGCACAGGTGGCGCCTGAAAACCAAGCCCATCAGTCTGTCACATCACCCCCATGCATATCAGGGAAACTGTCTGAGCCTCAACTTATGCAGCAGTCTCATATGCTGTTTGAAGACTCTGCTGGCAGGGTTTCCCAAGGGAATCCACCTAGCCCTTCCCCAGTGGTGGAAGACATAGAATGCACTGATGCACAACCACTGATGTTTCCTGATGATGAGGACATGGAAATACCACCTCATCGGAGTTCGCACGTCTCTGATGATGATGAAACACAGGTGCCAACTGCTGCATCTTTCTGCAGTGTGCAGACCGAACAGGAAGTCAGCGAGGAAGACTGTGTGGAAGAGAAAGCAGGGGACGATGAGGCCCTAGACCCCACATGGAATGAAGGTCATGCCACTGACTTTCATAGTTCAGATGAAGAGTCAGTGGCGAGACCGAGTCAACAGCGTAACAAAAGAGGAAGCAGGGGCAAAAGCAGAACAGCCAAGAGAGTTCGCCTGCTACTGGCCACCGCCACCAGCGTTCAGCTCTCCATCTCACAAACCTTTGAGAGAAAGCATAAATTCCCACCTAGCCACCCTTGAGCCCTGGGCCTGAATGCCAGCATTTCTAAACTACTGGCCTTTGAAATGCTGTCATTCAGGCTGGTGGACACAGACAGCTTCAAACAGCTGATGTCCATGGCTGTCCCACAGTATGTTGTTCCCAGCCGCCACTACTTCTCCAAGACAGCCGTACCTTCCCTGCACAACCAAGTATCCGATAAAATCAAGTGTGCACTGCGCAACGCCATCTGTCGCAAGGTCCACCTAACCACAGATACGTGGACCAGTAAGCACGGCCAGGGATGCTATATCTCCCTAACTGCACACTGGGTAAATGTAGTGGCGGCTGGGCACCAGGCGGAGAGTTCCTTGGCGCTCGTCCTTCCGCCGCCAAGGATTGCAGGGCATCATTCTTTGACTCCTGTAGCCTCCTCCTCCTACTCGGCTTCCTCCTCCTCTGCTTCCACCAGCTCATCCAGTCAGCCACATAGCTTCACCACCAACTTCAGCACAGCCCGGGGTAAACGTCAGCAGGCCATTCTGAAACTCATATGTTTGGGGGACAGGCCCCACACCGTGCAGAAGTTGTGGCGGGGTATTGAACAACAGACCGATTAGTAGTTTCCGCCGGTGGGCCTCAAGCCCGGCCTGGTGGTGTGCGATAATGGGCGAAATCTCGTCGCAGCTCTGGGACTACCCTGTTTGATACACATCCCTTGCCTGGTGCATGTGCTGAATTTGGTGATGCAGAAGTTCATTCACAACTACCCCAACATGTCAGAGCTGCTGCATAAAGTGCGGGCCGTCTGTGCGCGCTTCCGGCATTCACATACTGCTGCTGCTCGCCTGTCTGTGCTACAGCGGAACTTCGGTCTTTCCGTTCACCGCCTCATATGCGACGTGCCCACCAAGTGGAACTCCACCTTGCACATGCTGGAGACGACTGTGTGAGCAGCAGCAGGCCATAGTGGAGTTTCAGCTGCAGCACGTACGCGTCAGTTGCACTGCGGAACAGCACCACTTCACCACCAATGATTGGACCTCCATGCGAGACCTGTGTGCCCTGTTGCGCTGTTTCGACTACTCCAACAACATGGCCAGTGGCAATGGCACCGTTATCAGCGTTACAATACCACTTCTATGTCTCCTTGAGAAAACGCTTAGGGCGATGATGGAAGAGGAGGTGGCCCAGGAGGAGGAGGAGGATGAGGGGTCATTTTTAGCACTTTCAAGCCAGTCTGTTAGAAGTGGCTCAGAGGGAGATTTTTTGCAACTGCAGAGGCCAGGTACAAATGTGGCCAGCCAGGGCTCACTACTGGAGGACGAGGAGGATGAGGTGGAGGTGGAGGAGGATGAGGATGAAGCAGGTTAACAGCGGGGTGGCACCCGACACAGCTCAGGCCCATCACTAGTGTGTGGCTGGGGGGATACGGAGGATGATGACGATACGCCTCCCACAGAGGACAGCTTGTCCTTACCTCTGGTGAGCCTGGCACACATGAGCGACTACATGCTGCAGTGCCTGCGCAACGACAGCAGAGTTGCCCACATTGTAACGTGTGCATACTACAGGGTTTCCACCCTGCTGGATCCCCCATACAAAGACAATGTGCCCTTCTTACTTCCTGCACTGGAGCGTGATAGGAATATGCGCGAGTACAAGTGCATGCTGGTAGACGCGCTCCTGAGAGCATGAATCCCATAGAACCAGTCCCTCTCTTGTGCAAAATAGACATTTAAAACTGCCTCCCCCTCAACCATGTATTCTTGTACTCCGGGGCACTTTTTTATTGAATCCTCATTTTTTTTACTTTACCATGATCTTGCGGTGCAACCCAAAGTTAAATGAACCACTCCTCAATCTGGGCGCCGGGGCCTAAATAACTGAAAGTGGCCTGTTACAATGGTGGGTGATATGAAGCCTTAACCTCTGCCATGCGACCTCACTCCTCTGTCTGGGTGCTGGGGCCTAAATAACTGAAAGTGGCCTTCTCCAGTGGTGGGTGATATGACGCCTTATTCCTTGCTGTGGGACCTCTCTCCTCTGTCTGGGTGCTGGGGCCTAAATAACTGAAAGTGACCTTCTCCAGTGGTGGATGATATGACGCCTTATTACTTGCTGTGGGACCTCTCTCCTCTGTCTGGGTGCTGGGGCCTAAATAACTGAAAGTGGACTTCTCCAGTGGTGGGTGATATGACGCCTTATTCCTTGCTGTGGGACCTCTCTCCTCTGTCTGGGTGCTGGGGCCTAAATAACTGAAAGTGGCCTTTTCCAGACGTGGGTGATATGACGCCTTATTCCTTGCTGTGGGACCTCTCTCCTCTGTCTGGGTGTTGGGGCCTAAATAACTGAAAGTGGCCTTCTCCAGTGGTGGGTGATATGACACATGATTCTCTGCTGTGGGACCTCTCTCCTCTGTCTGGGTGCTGGGGCCTAAATATCTGGAAGTGGTCTTTTCCAGTCGTGGGTGATATGACGCCTGATTCCTTGCTGCGGGACCTCTCTCCTCTGTCTGGGTGCTGGGGCCGAAATAACTGAAAGTGGCCTTCTCCAGTGGTGGGTGATATGATGCATGATTCCTTGCTGTGGGACCTCTCTCCTCTGTCTGGGTGCTGGGGCCTAAATAACTGAAAGTGGCCTTCTCCAGTGGTGGGTGATATGACGCATGATTCTCTGCTGTAGGACCTCTATCCAATTGATATTGGTTAATTTTTATTTATTTTATTTTAATTCATTTCCCTATCCACAGTTGTTTGCCGGGCATTTACCTACACATTGCTGCCTTTTGCAGCCCTCTAGCTCTTTCGTGGACTATTTTACAGCCTTTTTAGTGCCCAAAAGTTCGGGTCCCCATTGACTTCAATGGGGTTCGGGATAAAGTTCGGGTCGAGTTCGGATCCCGAACTCGAACATTTTCGGGAAGTTCGGCCGAACTTCTCGAACCCGAACATCCAGGTGTTCGCTCAACTCTATTCATGATCTAACCTGTCAGAAGAACATTGTAAATAACAAAAAATAAAAACTGTGACAAAACAGCTATTTTTGGTTACATTGCCTCAAAAAAAGTGTAATATATAGCAACCAAAAATCATATGTGCAATAACATAGTACCAACAAAACTGTCACATTATCCCATAGTTTTCAAAATGGGGTAATTTTTTTGAAGTTTCTACTCTAGGGGTGCATCAGTGAAATCTGCCCTCCAAAAACCATATGGCGTTCCTTTCCTTCTGAGCCCTGCCGTATGCCCATACAGCAGGTTAAGATCATAAATGGGGTGTTTCTGCAAACTGCAGAATCAGGATAATAAATATAGAGTTTAGTTTGGTTGTTAACCCTTGCTTTGTTACTGGAAAAAATGGATTAAAATGGAAAATCTGCCAAAAAAAGTAAAATTTTGAAACTTAATTCCCATTTTACTGTAATTCTCGTGGGGTACCTAAAGGGTTAACAGCGTTTGTAAAATCTGTCTTGAATAGCTTGAGTAGTGTAGTTTCTAAAATGGGGTGATTTATGGGTGGTTTCTATTATTATATACGCCTTATTCCTTGCTGTGGGACCTCTCTCCTCTGTCTGGGTGCTGGGGCCTAAATAACTGAAAGTGGCCTTCTCCAGTGATGGGTGATATGACGCCTAATAAATATAGAGTTTTGTTTGGTTGTTAACCCTTGCTTTATTACTGGAAAAAGTGCATTAAAATGGAAAATCTGCCAAAAAAAGTGAAATTTTGAAACTTAATTCCCATTTTGAAACCTAAAGGGTTAACAACGTTTGTAAAATCTGTTTTGAATAGCTTGAGTAATGTAGTTTCTATAATGGGGTGATTTATGGGTGGTTTCTATTATGCAAGCACCAGAAAGTGACTTTATAACTGAACTGGTCTTGAAAAAATTGGGTTTTGGAAATTTTCTTTAAAATTTTAAAATTTACTTCTAAACGTCTAAGCCTTCTAAAGTCCCCAAAAAATAAAATGTAATTTTCAAAATGATCCAACCATGAAGTAAACATATGGGGAATGTAAAGTAATTGCTATTTTTGGAGGTATTACTATCTATTATAAAAGTAGAGAAATTGAAATTTGTAAATTTGCTAATTTTTCGATTTTTTTGGGGGTAAATTTGGTATTTTTTTTATAAATAAAAAAGAAATATTTTGACTCAATTTTACCACTGTCATGAATTATGATATGTGACGAGAAAACAATCTTAGACTCTCCTGGATAAGCAAAAGTGTTTTCAAGTAATTACCACTTATAGTGACACACGTCAGATTTTCAAAATTAGGCTGTGTCCTGAAGGTGAAAAATGGCTGTGTCCTGAAGGGGATAAAACACAAGGAAAATTATATAAATGTGATATTTTTCTAATTATATTGACTCAGAGAATGAAGGGCACAGGTCAATTTTTGCCACATAGGGAAAACAAAACCCATAAAAAGTGGCAGAATTGTATTTTTTCACCCCATTTGAAATTTTTTCCAGCTTCCCACTACATTGTATGCAATAGTAAATGTTGCCCTTAAAAAGTACAACTCTTCGGCACATAAAACAAGCCCTAATACAGCTATGCCAATTGAAAAATAAAACAGTTATGGCTCTGGGAAGGTAGGGTGTCACATGAGGTAGGGATGAGTGCAGCCCTAAACTCCACCCACACCTCTATCCCTACCTACTTGCACGGTCCGTCCTAACCAACAGCGTACAACTGGCCGGCAGTCCCTAGCTTACGTACATGCAGGGGCCTAACGAAAGGAACAACACAGAGAGTACAAAATAGTGAGACAGACCACACAGAAGCAAGGCTTCCCAGGCCGGCACAGAATAGCAATAGGAGCAATGGGCCAAGGTCAAGGATAGGAGCGTACACAAGCACACAATAAACTATAATGCTAAGTGAGTACAAGCCAAGGTCAAAAGCTAAGAGGTTGCGTCAGTACCAAGGGTAACACCAGGTCAGGTTTAAATACAAGTCGAGGTCAGGAGCCAAGAGATCGCGTCAATGCGGGGTGGGGGGTAGAACCAGGTCAGAGTCAAATACAAGCCAAGGTCAAAAGGTAGAAGTCGCACATACAGGAATCACTAGATATAAAGTATGACCATTCACAGGCAACCTGTGGCCAGCAGGTTACCTGTTTAAATTGGTCCTCTAGATGGGTCATGTGACATGGCCAGCGTCACATGACCCATGTCCCGCATCTCAGTACAGCTGAGCGCCGACTCATTAACATCGGCGCTCAGTTCCCCACCTGCTCCTTTTCTAGGGGATGGAGGATGCCGGCCAGGCTGAGGAATCGTGCGCGGCCGGGTTCTCCCCGCCCCTTGTCACCATGGAGACGAGGACGCTAGCCGCATCCTCGCTCCTCCTCACTAGCGGGATGCCGACGGCGCTGCAGGGGAAGAGCGCATTACCGGCTCCCTGTTACATAGGGAATAAAAAGCAAAAATTATAAAATCACAAGGTCCAGAAAGGTTTAAACGTATTGTGCTGAATCAAAACATATTCCCTCTTCTGATAAGTGTCTGATTGCTGGGAGCCTGGCTACTGGAAATGGTGGTCCTGTATCCCTCTTTTAAATTTAGTTAAATATACCCAATATTGCTTCATGCAGTCTCTTTCGGACTGTATATTGTTGAAAAATGACAGAGGTTGTCCCAAGAAAAATATTCTACATTTTTTAAACCAGCACCTAGATCTCAATACTTTTAAAAATTTAATGTAATTACCTATTTAGTATAGCCACTGAATTATTGAATAAAATGTATCTATATAGCACCACCTACAGTTTTTTCTTTTCCTTTTTTTCTCTGTCCACCTCACTAGAATAGCTGAGGTGGACACACATGCTCAGTTCCATAGATCCATACTTCAAATGCCACTATCCATACCTACTGTTAGAAGCTACTGCTGTTTCAGGGAGAAATTGAAAAGGGCATGTCCCCTATGAAAGGACATGCCCCCCAAGCTACCAGCTTGAACTAAATCTAGCAGAGCAATTGGAGTAATGAATGGTGACATTTTTGGATCTGAGGTAATGGGCTGGTTCTAGCTAGTTTGTCATATACTATATGATGTCTGATTTTAATTTTTTATATTAATCATGGGATAACCCCTGTAAAAAGGCAGTACTCTTTCCATGATATTAATGGTAACTATTTATTTCTATGGAGAGAATATGACTGTATTGGCTTACCAAAAGTACTCACTGGACTGAAAAAACAGATGCTGCACATTTTAAGCTCTGTTCCCTAATATTTAATTACTGATAGCTTTATATTAGAATCTTAGCAATAAATATAAAGCCACCAATCATTTCTGTGACATACAGTATAACTTCAGAAACAGGGATTTGTCTACATGTAGGGATGAGCGAACCCGAAATGGATAGTTTGGGTTCGTACCGAATTTTGGGGTGTTCGGGACACGGACCCGAACTTTTTTAAAAAAGTTTGGGTTCGGGTCCGTTGTTCGGCGATTTCTTCCCGCTTTCTGAAGGGCTGCACAGCAGCCAATCAGCTAGAATTTTACTTCTTGCCCTAAGAAGCCATCACAGCCATGCCTACTAATGGCATGGCTGTGATTGGCCAAGTGCAGCATGTGACTCAGCCTCTATTTAAGCTGGAGTCACGAAGCGCCGCACGTCACTCTGCTCTGATTAGTGTAGGGATAGGACGCAGCTGCTGTGAGGATGAGATTAGGCAGGAAAAACTCAGCAAAAACACCTAATGAAGTGATCGATCTACAGCTGTGAAACATTCAGTTAATTGCACACTAGTTTTTAGGTTGCACAGAGTGTTTTTCTGTCACTTTTTTCTGGGGTGATCGGCTATTTTGTGTCTTGTGGGGCACCAGTACAAGCTGTCACCAAGTCCATCAATCCATCAATACTATTTTTTATTTTTTTTTGCTATATCCTACATCAGGGTCTTGGCTGTGCTTATTGTCACCCCTAGAAACTTAGGATAGAAATGTCTATATTTTATTGAGGGGTTAAATTCAATTGCCAAAATAGCAATCCCCTAAATCTGGTGTTCCAGCTGTGGCTAGCCAAGTGTAATACTGTCTGCTGTCTGGCAAAGGATACATTTTTTTCTGGGGTGAAATTCAATTGCCAAAATAGCAATCCCCTAAATCTGGTGTCCCAGCAGTGCCTGGCAATGTTTAATAGTGTCCGGCAAAGGATATATTTTGTTCTGGGGAAAAATTCAATTGCCAAAATTGCAATACCATAAATCAGTGGTTTCAGCTGTGGCTGGCCACGTTTATTAGTGTCTGGCAAAGGATATATTTTGTTCTGGGGTGAAATTCAATTTCCAAAATAGCAATACCCTTAAATCTGGTGTTCCAGCTGTGACTGGACAATTTCCCTAGTGTCCGTCGAAGGATATATTATTTTCTGGGGTAAAAGTCAGTAGCAAAAATATAAATGCTGTAAATCTGGTGTCCCAACAGTGGCTGGCCAAGTTTAATAGTATCCGTCAAAGGATAGATTGTGTTCTGGGGTGAAATTCAATTGCCAAAATAGTAATACCCTGAATCTGATGTTCCAGCTGTGACTGGACAATCTCCCTAGTGTCCGTCAAAGGATATATTATTTTCTGGGGTGAAAGTCAGTAGCAAAAATAGAAATACAGTAAGTCTGGTGTTCCAGCTGTTGCAGGCCTAGTTTAGATCTGACCGTAAAAGGGTATTTTTTTTCTGGGGTGAAATTTAATTGTCAAAATAGCAATACCCTGAATCTGGTGTTCCAGCTGTGACTAGACATTTTCCCTAGTGTCCCTCAAAGAATATATTATTTTCTGGGGTGAAAGTCAGTAGCAAAAATAGAAATACAGTAAATATAGTGTTCCAGCTGTTGCAGGCCTAGTTTAAATCTGACTGTAAAAGGGTATATTTTTTTCTGGTGTAAAATTTAATTCTCAAAATAGCAATACCCTGAATCTGGTGTTCCAGCTGTGACTGGACAATTTCCCTAGTGTCCGACAAAGGATATTTTGTTCGGTGGTGAAATACAGTTGCAAAAATAGAATGACAGTAAATCTGGTGTTCCAGCTGTGGCTGGCCAAGTTTAATAGTGTCCGTCAAAGGATATATTATTTTCTGGGGTGAAATTCTGTTTTAAAAATATAAATACCGTAAATCTGATGTTCCAGCTGTGGCTGGACACGTTTAATAGTTTCCGGCAAAGGATATATTTTGTTCTGGGGTGAAATTCAATTGCCAAAATAGTGTTACCATAAATCAGTGGTTTCAGCTGTGGATGGCCAAGTTTAATAGTGTCCGGCAAAGAATATATTTTTTTCTGGGGTGAAATTCAGTTGCAAAAATATAAATAACGTAAATCTGGTGTTCCAGCTGTGGCTTGACAAGTTTAATAGTGTCCGTCAAAGGATATATTATTTTCTGGGGTGAAATTCAATTGCCAAAATAGCAATACCCAAAATGTGGTGTTCCAGCTGTTGCAGGCCAAGTGTAAATCTGTCCGTTAAAGGGTATATTACACTCAGCGTGCATCTCCAAGTGTATTTCTTTCCATTAAAGGGTATATTACACAAAGTGTTAAAATACAAGAGCTGAAAGCATAATCCTATATATTTTTTTACACGCTACTGTGCATCTCATAGTGTAAATCTGTCCGTAAAGGGATACCTTTCAACCAGTGCCTAAATACTAGGCCTGCAATTGATATTCCCCTAAATCTGTGGTTACTGCTGTGCCTGGATTAGTGTAAATAAGTAGATAGCCAGATAGTGTTAAGTGGCTGTAAAAAAAAAGGCCTGAATTTGACTTCAATACATTCGGCCAAATACTTTTTTTCTTATTGTGGTGAACGGTAACAATGAGGAAAACATCTAGCATGGTCGTGGTGTTGTTAGTGGACCATCTGGTGCTGGGAGAGGACGTGGCCATTCTGCCACAGCCACACGTCCTAGTGAACCAACTACCTCAGGTTCCAGTACCCGCCAGAATTTACAGCGATATTTGGTGGGCCCAATGCCGTTCCAAGAATGGTAAGGTCTGAGCAAGTACAGGCGCTAGTCAATTGGGTGGCCGACAGTGGATTCAGCACGTTCACAACATTATCTCCCACCCAGTCTTCTTCAGAAAGCGCACAGGTGGCGCTTGTAAACCAAGCCCATCAGTCTGTCACATCACCCCCATGCATATCAGGGAAACTGTCTGAGCCTCAACTTATGCAGCAGTCTCTTATGCTGTTTGAAGACTCTGCTGGCAGGGTTTCCCAAGGTAATCCACCTAGCCCTTCCCCAGTGGTGGAAGACATAGAATGCACTGATGCACAACCACTTATGTTTTCTGATTATAAGGGCATGGGAATACCACCTCATCGGAGTCCGCACGTCTCTGATGATGACGAAGCACAGGTGCCAACTGCTGCGTCTTTTTGCAGTGTGCAGACCGAAAAGGAGGTCAGGGAGGAAGACTGTGTGGAAGACGATGCAGGGGACGATGAGGTCCTAGACCCCACATGGAATGAAGGTCGTGCCACTGACTTTCATAGTTCAGAGGAAGAGGCAGTGGTGAGACCGAGCCAACAGCGTAGCAAAAGAGGGAGCAGGGGGAAAAAGCAGAACAGCCGCCGGCAATAGAGTTCGCCTGCTACTGGCCACCGCCACCAGGAACCAAGCACCCCAAAGGCAGCTTCAAAGAGTTCCCTGGCATGGCACTTCTTTAAACAATGTGCTGACGACAAGACCCGAGTTGTTTGCACGCTGTGCCATCAGAGCCTGAAGCGAGGCATTAACGTTCTGAACCTTAGCACAACCTGCATGACCAGGCATCTACATGCAAAGCATGAACTGCAGTGGAGTAAACACCTTAAGAGCAAGGAACTCACACAGGCTCCCCCTGCTCCCTCTTCTGCTGCTGCCTCGGCCTCTTCCTCCGCCTCGGGAGGAATGTTGGCACCTGCCGCCCACCAAACAGAGGATGTGCCACCAACACCACTACCTCTGTCACCAAGCATCTCCGCCATGTCACACGGCAGTGTTCAGCTCTCCATCTCACAAACCTTGGAGAGAAAGCGTAAATTCCAACCTAGCCACCCTCGATGCCTGGGCCTAAATGCCAGCATTTCTAAACTATTGGCTTTTGAAATGCTGTCATTCAGGCTGGTGGACACAGACAGCTGCAAACAGCTGATGGTGATGGCTGTCCCACAGTATGTTGTTCCCAGCCGCCACTACTTCTCCAATAGAGCTGTGCCTTCCCTGCACAACCAAGTATCCTATAAAATCAAGCGTGCACTGTGCAACGCCATCTGTGGCAAGGTCCACCTAACCACAGATACGTGGACCAGTAAGCACAGCCAGGGACGCTATATCTCCCTAAATGCACACTGGGTAAATGTAGTGGCGGCTGGGCCCAAGGCGGAGAGTTCTTTGGCGCACGTCCTTCCGCCGCCAAGGATCGCAGGGCATCATTCTTTGCCTCCTGTAGCCTCCTTCTCCTTCTCGGCTTCCTCCTCCTCTTCTTCCACCTGCTCATCCAGTCAGCCACACACCTTCACCACCAACTTCAGCACAGCCCGGGGTAAACGTCAGCAGGCCATTCTGAAACTCATATGTTTGGGGGACAGGCCCCACACCATGCAGAAGTTGTGACGGGGTATTGAACAACAGACCGACGAGTATTTGCTGCCAGTGGGCCTCAAGCCCGGCCTGGTAGTGTGCGATAATGGGCGAAATCTCATCGCAGCTTTGGGACTAGCCGGTTTGACGCACATCCCTTGCCTGGCGCATGTGCTGAATTTGGTGGTGCAGAAGTTCATTCACAACTACCCAGACATGTCAGAGCTGCTGCATAAAGTGCGGGCCGTCTGTGCGCGTTTCCGGCAATCACATCCTGCTACTGCTCGTCTGTCTGCGCTACAGCGTAACTTCGGCCTTCCCGCTCACCACCTCATATGCGACGTGCCCAAAAAGTGGAACTCCAACTTGCACATGCTGGAGAGACTGTGCGAGCAGCAGCAGGCCATAGTGGAGTTTCAGCTACAGCACGCACGGGTCAGTCGCACTGCGGAACAGCCCCACTTCACCACCAATGACTGGGCCTCCATGCGATACCTGTGTGCCCTGTTGTGCTGTTTCGGGTACTCCACCAACATGGCCAGTGGCGATGACACCGTTATCAGCGTTACAATACCACTTCTATGTCTCCTTGAGAAAACGCTTAGGGCGATAATGGAAGAGTAGGTGGCCCAGGAGGAGGAGGAGGATGAGGGGTCATTTTTAGCACTTTCAGGCCAATCTGTTAGAAGTGGCTCAGAGGGAGATTTTTTGAAAATGCAGAGGCCAAGTACAAATGTGGCCAGCCAGGGCCCACTAATGGAGGACAAGGAGGACGAGGATGAGGAGGTGGAGGAGGATAAGGATGAAGCATGTTCACAGCGGGGTGGCACCCAACGCAGCTCGGGCCCATCACTGGTGCGTGGCTGGAGGGAAACGGAGGACGATGCTGATACGCCTCCCACAGAGGACAGCTTGTCCTTACCTCTGGGCAGCCTAGCACACATGACAACTACATGCTCCAGTGCCTGTGTAACGACAGCAGAGTTGCCCACATTTTAACGTGTGCGGACTACTGGGTTGCCACCCTGCTGGATCCCCGGTACAAAGACAATGTGCCCACCTTACTTCTTGCACTGGAGCGTGATAGGAAGATGCGCGAGTTCAAGCGCACGTTGGTAGATGTGCTACTGAGAGCATTCCCAAATGTCACAGGGGAACAAGTGGAAGACCAATGTGATGGCAGAGGAGGAGCAAGAGGTCGCCAACGCAGCTGTGTCACGGCCAGCTCCTCTGAGGGCAGGGTTAGCATGGCATAGATGTGGAAAAGTTTTGTCACCACGCCACAGCTAACTGCACCACCACCTGATACGGAACGTGTTAGCAGGAGGCAGCATTTCACTAACATGGTAGAACAGTACGTGTGCACACCCCTTCACGTACTGACTGATGGTTCGGCCGCATTCAACTTCTGGGTCTCCCAATTGTCCACGTGGCCAGAGCTAGCCTTTTATGCCTTGGTGGTGCTGGCCTGCCCGGCGGCCAGCGTTTAGTCTGAACGTGTTTTCAGCACGGCAGGTGGCGTCATTACTGACAAACGCAGCCACCTGTCCACAGCCAACGTGGACAAGCTGACATTCATAAAAATGAACCAGGCATGGATCCCACAGGACCTGTCCTTCTATTGTGCAGAATAGACATTTATAACTACCTCCCCTTAACCATATATTCTTGTACTCCAGGGCACTTCTTTATTGAATCCTCTTTTTTTCATTTTACCATTATTTTGCGGGGCAACCCAGAGTTGAATGAACCTCTCCTCCGTCTGGGTGCATGGCCCTGAGTCTGTGAATGAGGCCTGTGGCACTGCAGGCAGACATGAATCCTTTTTGGCTGTGATGAGAACATCAACTCCCAAAGCATTACCACCTGATGCCACCCCAACCTCCTATTCCACCTCCTCCTCCTCCAAGTTGCCAATTGATATTGGTAATTTTTTATTTATTTTATTTTATTTTAAGTTATTTCCCTCTCCATATTTGTTTGCAGGGGATTTACCTACATTTTGCTGCCTTTTGTAGCCCTCTAGCCCTTTCCTGGGCTATTTTACAGCCTTTTTAGTGCCCAAAAGTTCGGGTCCCCATTGACAGACATTTTGACAGAACATTTTCGGGAAGTTCGGCTGAACTTCTCGAACCCGAACATCCAGGTGTTCGCTCAACTCTACCTACATGTGAATTGTCTATCATCAAATAGTGCAGCCAGATTTAGTAAATCTAAAGGGGATTTAAATACTTTTATTATGCACATAGGAGGACATTTACTATTGGCGTTTGTTTTTGTGTCAGTTTTAAGTCTGTCTTTGCGTAGTGTGCCTGCACCAAATTTATGAAATGGTGCACCTTAATAATATATTTGGCAAGAGTGTATTGTGGTTTACACCTATATGCATCAAAGTACATGAGGGGGTTGCCTGGGATAGGTTGAGACTTTTATTTGACTTTTGCATAAGTCATGTATAGTAAATGAGCCATAATCCAGGTCTAATCTCACTTTTAGCACTTAAACATAGACCACTGTGAAAAGATTGATATATAGTTTAGTGGGAAAGGTTATACTATAACTTGTAATTTATTTGTTTAAACTTCTATGCTTAAGAGTAGAGATGATAAGCACATTATTCAAAAATTCAATTCGCCAAATTTTACAAAAAAATGTGCTTCTTCGTCACGAAGCGCATTTCTTTGTAAGTAATGGGTGCAATGACAGGGACGTGCGATTGCACCACTCCCTGTCATTGTACCCCTCAGATGCCGCTTTTATACATGATGGCAGCATCTGATATAAATAACAAAGTGTAAATAAAAAAAATAAATCATAAAAATCTAACTTACCTGATCCATTTGCTTGTGAAGGGATTTCATGAGATAACTTCAAGCAAGGTGGTAGCGGCTGCCTCATCGCGAGCAAATGGATTAGGTAAGTATAATTTTCTTTTTCTTTTTTTACACAATTAGACTTCAATTAGCTCAACACTACTTAGGAGTCATGTGGGCAGTCCTACTTGCTGACTCACAGCTAACTCTTTATGAATAATCACAGAGTAGGGACATCCACATTTCTCCTAAGTATTGATAGAGTAGAGACTTAAACGATTACGTTACACATTTCATTGCATATTTTCCCAAAAAGTTAGATATGAATTTGCTCAGCTCTTCCTGCTCTATAACTATATATACAACTTGCAGATTGCACTGCATTTTCATGGTGATCCTCAACTATAGCCACTGCTAAACAGAGGCAGACTACTTATTCCTATTCTGACTACAGAACATAACGACGGAAGTTGTTTTGCTACTGTGTTTTTTTTTTCTACTGTATTTTAGGAGGACTTTTTAAAATTATTAGATTTTTTAAATTAAAATTGAATTTCAAAAAGTCTAAACCATATTTTCTAATTAATAAAATATCTGTTTCCATTAGGAAGTGGCTGAAACAATGAGCTGAGATCAGAAAAAAAAGAACATTTTTGAAGAGTACATACATGATTTCTCAAGAAAACAGATTGGGATAGATTTACTACTGCAAATGTGCCATAATCCTGGCTCAATCTGATCTTCTTTGTTGACACTGAAATCTTTAAATTGAACAAAGTACAGTGCTTTAAAAAAGTATTCATACCCCTTGAACTTTTTCCCATTTTTTCCCATTACCACCACAAACTTAAAAGCATTTTATTTGAATTTTATGTGATAGACCAACACAAAGTAGCAAGTATCTGTAAAGTGAAAATAAAATGATATATGGTTTTCTAAATTTCTGAATTTCAGTACTTTCTAGGAGCATCTTTTACTGCAATTACAGCTGCAAGTCTTTTGGGGTATGTCTCTTCCAGTTTTGCACATTTAGAAGCTGGAAGTTTTGCCCATTGTTGTTTGCAAAATAGCTCAGGCTCAATCAGATTGGATGGAGAGCGTCTATGAACAACAATTTTCAAGTCTTGCCTCAGAATCTCAATTGGATTTAGATCTTGACTTTGACTGGGTCATTCTAACACATGAATATGCTTCAATGTAAACCATTCCATTGTTACTTTGGCTGTATTTTTAGGGTTGTTGTTTAGGGTGAAACTTCGCCCCAGTTTAGGGTTTTCCTCCAGGAATGTCCTGAATTTAGCTGTATTCAGCTTCCCATCAACCCTGACCAGCTTCCCTGTCCCTGTTGAATAAAAACATTCCCAAAGCATGATGCTGCCACCACCATGTTTCACAGTGGGGATGGTGGGGTCAGGATGATGTTCCGCCACACATAGCGTTTTGTATGCAGGCCAAAACGTTCAAGTTTGGTCTCATCTAACCACAGCTCCTTCTTCCACATTTTTCTCTTATTCTCCTACACATGTGGTATCGTCGTACTCAGAAGAAGTAGGGCAATGTGTTTTGGGGTGTATTTTTACATATACCCATGCTGGGTGAGATAAATATCTCTGTAAATTGACAACTTTGTATAAAAAAATTTAAAAAGTTGTAATTTAAAGAGATATTTCTCACACACAGTATGAGTATATGTAAAACTACACCCCAAAACACATTGCCCTACTTCTCCTGAGTACAGCGATACCACACGAGTGACACTTTTTTGCAGCCTAGGTGCGCAAAGGGGCCCAAATTCCAATGAATACCTTTAGGATTTCACAGGGCATTTTTACGCATTTGGATTCCAAACTACTTCTCACACTTTAGGGCCCCTAAAATTCCAGGGCAGTATAAATACCCCACAAGTGACCCCATTTTTGAAAGAAGACCCCCCAAGATATTCCGTGAGGGGTATGCTGAGTTCATGTAAGATTTTATTTTTTGTCACAAGTTAGTGGAATATGAGACTTTGTAAGAAAAAAAAAAAAAACATTTCCGCTAACTTGTGCCAAAAAAAAAAATCTTCTATGAACTCGCCATGCCCCTCATGGAATACTTTGGGTTGTCTTATTTCCTAAATGAGGTCACTTGTGGTGTATTTATACTGCCGTGGCATTTTAGGGGCCCTAATGCGTGAGAAGTAGTTTGGAATCCAAATGCGTAAAAATGCCCTGTGAAATCCTAAAAGTACTCATTGGAATTTGGGCCCCTTTGCGCATCTTGGCTGCAAAAAAGTGTCGCTCGTGTGGTATCGCCGTACTCAGGAGAAGTAGGGCAATGTGTTTTGGTGTGTATTTTTACATATACCCATACTGTGTGTGAGAAATATCTCTGTAAATGACAACTTTAAAAAAAAATTTATACAAAGTTGTCAATTTACAGAGATTTTTCTCTCACCCAGCATTGGTATATGTAAAAATACACCCCAAAACACATTTCCCTACTTCTTCTGAGTACGATGATACCACATGTGTGACACTTTTTTGCAGCCTAGGTGCGTAAAGGGGCCGAAAGTCCAACGAGTGCCTTTAGGTTTTACAGGGTTGCTCACAATTTAGCCCAGCCCAAAATGCCAGAACAGTAAACACATCCCACAAATGACCCCATTTTGGAAAGTAGACACCCCAAGGTATTCACTGAGGGGCATAGTGATTCCGTGGGAGATTATTATTTTTTTTTTTTTGCCAGAAGTTAGCAGAAATGGAAACTTTATTATTTATTTATTTTCTCAGAAAGTGTCATTTTCTGCTAACTTGTGAAAAAAAATTAAATCATACATGAACTCACCATGCTCCTCAGGGAATACTTTGTGGTGTCTTCTTTCCAAAATGGGGTCATTTGGGGGGTATTTATACTAAAAACATTTAATCTCAAGAATCGGACACTTAAAAACTCTATAATTTATTAATTTACCATAAAAAAAGGAGAAAGATTCCCTTTTGGCAACAGTGTCCTACGACGGGCGATCTATGCGGGTGACTCTGGTTATCAGCTGCATAAATTCCTTGGAGAGGGTCACACCCATTTTATCATCGACCACCCAGCTGCATTACTTAAGTATCCATACATTTGATATATATTTCTGATACCTGAAATGTACACTAAAAATGATATAACCACCTGAGGAATCCATAATTGGGGTAAACACGTTGGGGCAAAACATAAGTCTATTCAGCATTTTGGTAGGGCTATCCAGGGTCAGCAGGGTTAGGCACGGGGATGGAGTAACCCCACCATCAGGGGTTATCTCTGGGCATAGGCCAGTGTTTAGGGGTATAAATATAGGGCTTTAATAGGGCTCAGGTTGCTATTATCACTTGAGTTCTCTGTATGCTCTTCTTTTCCCTCTTCTTCCCCCTGTAGGACATATATCACCCTGCTGTTTAATATATTTATTCAGGTGTATTAAGTGTCATGGAATCTTGCTCATAGTTGAACACATAGAGGCATTTTTATTATCTATATTGCATGGTCTTGAATAATCAGGGAATGTTTCTCTCTTTTTTATGGTAAATTAATAAAGTATAGAGTTTTTAGGCATCCGATTTTTGAGATTACATTTTTTTTATATGAAATAGTATACCACGTATTTAAAGGGAACCTGTCACCAGGATTTTGGGTATAGAGCTGGGGACATGGGCTGCTAGATGGCTGCTAGCACGTCCGCAATATCCAGTCCCCATGGCTCTGCGTGCTTTTATTGTGTAAAAAAACTGATTTGATACATATGCAAATTAACCTGAGATGAGTCCTGTCCATGACTCATCTCAGGGACAGGACTCATCTCAGGTTCATTTGCGAATGTATCAAATCAGTTTTTTTTACACAATAAAAGCACACAGAGCTATAGGGACTGGGTACTGCGGATGTGCTAGCGGCCATCTAGCAGCCCATGTCCCCAGCTCTATACCCAAAATCCCGGTGACAGGTTCCCTTTAATTTCTCATTGTATGCTTCCATGCGTAAATCTACATTGCCAAGGGGTAGGTGTTCCACAGTATGTCGCTTTTTTGAGGAAAGCGCAGACGACAAAAGAGTGGTAGTTTGCAACCTGTGCCGTACCAAAATGAGCCGGGGTGAACACTAGCAACCTCACCACCACCAGCATGATCCACCACATGGCATCCAAGCACCCTAATAAGTGGGCCGAACACCTGGATCCACACTCTGCGTCTGTGCGTCCCACTACTGCCTCCACTTCCCCTGTGTTACGCACTGCTGGCCAATCCCCTGTCAAAGGCGAGGGCCCAGATGCCCCTCGCCCTGCACCTGGACCTTCACATGAACGGTCAGCAACAACATCCAATTTCCTGTCCCAGCGCAGCGTTCAAATGTCGACAACACAGGCATTTGAATGCAAGCACAAATAAACCACCCACCCACAGGCCATAGCACTGAATGCGCAACTTTTGAAATTACTGGCCCTTGAAATGTTGCCATTTAGGCTTGTGGACACTGAGGCCTTCCACAGCCTGATGTCGGGAGCCGTCCATCGGTATGCAGTCCCCAGCCGCCACTATTTTTCACAGTGTGTTGTGCCCGCCTTACACCAGCATGTGTCCCAGAACATCACCCGTGCCCTGACCAACGCACTTACTGGGCAGATCCACCTCACCACAGACACAAGGACAAGTGCTGGTGGCCAGGGATGCTACATTTCCCTGACCGCACACTGGGTGAAAGTTGTGGAGGATGGGAGTGAGTCATACCCTGTGATGGCACAGGTGCTACCCACACTCAGGATTGCGGGCCCTACGTCCATCAGGGTCTCCGCCAGCAGCTATGTAACTGGCTCCAGCCCCCACTTTTCCTCCTCCGCCGCCTCCTCCTCCACTTCCACCTCCAACAGCAGTCAGCCATCAGTCGCTAGCTGGAAGCAGTGTAGCACTGCTGTGGGTAAACGTCAACAGGCCGTGCTGAAGCTAATCTGTTTAGGGGACAAACAGCACACCACTGCAGAGCTGTGGCAGGGTATAAGGGACCAGACTGAGCTGTGGCTCTCGCCACTCAACCTAGAAACAAACATGGTTGTATCCAACAATGGCCGTAACTTGGTGGCGGCTTTGGAGCTTGTCAACCTGAACACATTCCACATCTTAAACTTAGTGGTTCAGCGGTTTATCAAAACCTACCCCAATTTGCATGAGCTAATAGTGAAGGCGCACCGCTTGTGTGCTCATTTCCAAAAGTCATCCACAGCTTCAGCCGGTCTGTCAACGCTGCAGCAGCACTTGCAGCTTTAAGCTCACCGACTGTTGTGCGACGTGAGCACATGGTGGAACTCTACGTTCTACATGTTGGCCAGGCTTTGTGAGCAGCAGAGGGCAGTTGTTGAATACCAGCTGCAACATGGTGGTTGCCTTTCCAGTCAACTGCCACTATTCACAAGCGAGGAGTGGGCATTGATGTCAGACCTATGTGAGGTTTTAAAAAACTTTGATGAATCCACACAGATGGTTAGTGGCGATAATGCTATTATCAGCGTAACCATCCCACTGCTGTGTCTACTCAAACGATCGCTGCTCACAATTAAGGAGGATGCTTTGAATGTGGTAGACGAGGTAATGGGGGAGGAGATGACACAGGGTTATAGCCAGACCTCCCCCAGTTTGTCTTTTCAGAGCAAATTGGGCTATGAAGAGAAGGAGGAGCTGGAGACACTTGCCTCTGCTACAGAGGCTATTACCCATGGAACTTTAATTCCATATGTTCAGCGTGGATAGGCAGAAGAGGAGGAGGAGGAAGAGGGTATGGGGAGTCATCCTGAAGTTGACATCGACATCTTACCCGTTGGTACTCTGGCACACATGGCTGACTTCATGTTAGGCTGCCTTTCCCGCGACCCTTGCGTTATATGCATTTTAGGTAACAAAGATTACTAGGTGTTTACCCTTCTCGACCCCGGCTACAAAGAGAACTTCACATCTCTGATTCCTGTGGTGGAGAGGATGAGTAAAACGGTGCAATACCGGAAGGTACTTGTCGACAGATTGCTCCAAAATATTCCATCTGACAATGCGGCCGCCAGAGTCCGTACTTCCTTAGGCAACCGAGGAAGGGAGACAAGGGGAACACAAAGTAGTTCCAACAGAGGCAGGGCAACACTTTCCAAGGCATGGGACACTTTCATGACACCCCGCCAGCAAATTTACCCTGAATTGCGGCCTAGTGCTACAAGGAGGGAAAAGTTTTGGAAGATGGCGAAGGAATACATTGCAGACTGTGTCAGCATCCTAAATGATCCCTAAGTGCCTTACAACTACTGGGTGTCCAAGCTGGACATGTGGCACGAACTTATGACTACGCCTTGGAGGTGCTGGCCTGCCCTGCCGCCAGCGTATTGTCTGAGCGTGTATTTAGTGCTGCTGGTGGCATTATAACAGATAAGCGTATCCGCTTGTCCACTGACAATGCTGACAGGTTGACTCAGATAAAAATGAACAAGGCCTGGATTGCCCCTGACTTCTCTACTCCACCAGAGGAAAGCTGAGCTAATGAGGAACAAAAACGCAAATAAATGTATGCTTTATAATGTACTCAATCCACAGGATTCAGATGCACCCTTTTCACCGTAAAAAAAAGGGTACATGTTTGAACCTTGTTTTCTCATCCGCCTCCTCCTCCGCCTCATCTTCCATACAGAATATATATGCCCTCACTTCAATGTTTTGTAGAGTTCGCTAGGCTTCAGGCCCTCACCTCCAGTGCTTTATAAGGTCTGCTCACCTGTAGCCCATCACTGCAATATTGTATGGGGTTCACTAGGCTTCAGGCCCTCACCTCCAAAGCTTTATACCAGGCATCCTCAAACTGCAGCCCTCCAGCTGTTGCAAAACTACAACTCCCAGCATGCCTGAACAGCCTACAGGTATCAGCCTACAGCAGGGCACTGTGGGAGTTGTAGTTTTGCAACAGCTGGAGGGCCGCAGTTTGAGGATGCCTGCTTTATACCATCTGCTCACCTGTAGCCCGTCACTGCAATATTTTATGGGGTTCACTAGGCTTCAGGCTCTCACCTCCAATGCTTTATACCATCTGCTCACCTGTAGGCCATCACTGCAATGATTTATGGGGTTCGCTAGGCTTCAGGCCCTCACTACAATTTTTTATTGGGTCCGCTCACCTTCAGGCCCTCAACTATAATGTTTTAAACGGTAACCAGCACACCCTTGCTATAAAATGTTTTTGAGGGTCACCAGTAGGCCATGAATGATAATTTTTCAAGGGTGTGTATGTTGCCCTCCTTTATGTGTAATAAAAGGTGTATTGGAGTGCCGGTTCCTTGTAATTTTTGGCAGCCCTTTCACTTAGTGCAGGCATCAGCAACCTTCGGCTCCCAGCTGTTGTGAAACTACAATTCCCAGCATGCTCCATTCATTTCTATGTAAGTTCTTAGAAGAGCAGAGCAACTATGCATGCTGGGAGTTGTAGTTTCACAACAGCTGGGAGCCAAAGGTTGCCTACCCCTGACTTAATGCATAGGCCTTACGAGTGCAGCATTGTACCTGAACAATTGTAGCACCATGTGAATGAGGTCCTTCTTTATGTGTTATACAGGCTCTATGTTAGTGCTTCTTCCTTGGAATTTTTGGCAGCATTTGCACTGTATATACAATTGAATATCCAGGAAAAGATGTTTTCAAACAATTTTACCTCTAAAAATGTTTTTTTTTTTTTAAGGGGGCGGGATTTTGTCTCTATGTAAAAGTGGCGGACAACTGTGACATTATGGTTCCCAGCAGGACAGTGAAGTCCAAGATGCACCCAGACATGGTCCCCATGCTGTTCCAGATCCATTTCGGTTGTGTTTCTGTCACTTTCTGACCTTTTACAATCGACCAGGCACCCTCCCCTCATCCAAGCAGGGGGTGCCTGGTTGTCTCCCATTGACTTCCATTATACTCGGGTGCTCGGCCGAGTGCAGGAATATCGCTATGTGTTCGGACCGAGTACCTGAACACCCGAACATTTTGGTGCTCGCTCATCACTATCTGTGACATCACAGGGCTTGCTGGCAGCTGATTGGCTGCATGCAGGCATGTCAATCTGGGTGATCCCACCTTCCAAGAGTTCCTTGCCCCATGTCCTCAGTCTTCACACGTGTAGCCCTCATTTTAGGAAAATTACCACGAAGAGCGAGGAAATTTGCATTTGTTGCAAACTGAGTTTTTTCTGACGTTCTAAACGAATGCCACTTCTTCAGCTTCGATTCACTCATCTCTAGTGGAAATACTATGTCAAGTTTATAAGGAAAAAAAATAAGAATTTTCTGGGTCTATATACAAGCATTTTATTCAGAGGCAAGTCTCACCATGAGTGTATAGATATCTATTTACAGCAACTAGCAGAAAATTATTAACTGGCATGACAATGGAAAACTATAGAACAACAAACCTCCTGTTGTTGCTAATTTGCTCCTGTGAATTATGCTGTACCTGGTGTTAATATTCCTCCACAGGGAGTGACTGCCTCTCCCGTTCAACTTCTTTTGCTGCCTTCTGCTGCATTGCAAATCAGGCTGACTGAACAATTGGCACAGCATGTGAATTCATGTAGCAAAATGGCTATTTTTTGTGAACAAGATATTGCTGTGCTGAAGAATAAGGAAAGAAAGATTGTTTGATGGTAGCCATTGTGCATTAAAAAAATTCAACATTTAACATATTGTACAAGATTATCGTCACGTCTGGGTATAACTAAAATAATAACATCTCTCAAAAAGTTTCATTCTGCTGGTCATACACATTAGATTTTGGCAAGAGCGTACAACTACAGGTATCAAATGCATAGGGGAACCTCATGACTCATCTCTGACAGGATGATGTAGGGAGAGATAAGGATTAGAACATTGAATTTCTGACATTCTTTGGTTCTTAATGAAGATAAGCTGTTGCCATTGGTGTCTGGTGTCGACATACTCCAGTGTCTTTATTGATAATGCATGAATGCTCGACTGAGCATTGGGTGGAATAGCTGTTGGTTGGACAGCTATCGAATATGCATGAACAGCCTTAGACCCAGGCTACATGGAGACTTTTTTTAGGAAGACAGTGAGTTGTGTGCAATTAATTTGTACTTCTTCAAAAAGTCTTCATGCTTTATTCCCTCTCCGTATTCTGATCTGCGATGTACAACCTCCTCCCCATGACTTCTGTAACCTCTAACACTGAGAGAAGGGATGGGAGGAACAGAACAAAACATCAGAAAAGATCAGTGCTCTAATGGATTTATGCTAGATTCAGCAGCAGCACCAGCTAGGTGAAGGACTTACGCACACTTTGCTAAAGTAAAATGGTAGCAAATTTCTAATGAACACTATTTAGAAAATTGCTTAATTTTGAATATTTCAGTGCAAAGAAGTACATAACTTATAACCTCTTGACAACATGCATTGTACATATACAGTGCATGTAGCCTCTTTAAACCTGGTGCCCGCTCCAGAGAGGAAACACCAGGGGCTAATATCTGGAATTGTTGATAACATCGATTGGAGATATTTTGCCCTGGCTTATAGCACGCCCAAGGCCCGAACGGCTTCCCCACATGGAGATCAGAGAAGTCATTTGTTCTATCTTATACCCTGAATCTGAGTTCCAAGCTGTAACAGCTGTAGTTCTTATGGAGGCCTGTAAGTGGCAGAGCTCCATAAAAAAATAACAAAATCTGTCACACACTACAATGTTAATTCATTGCAATGTAAAGAAGAATTGTTCTGAAGACCATATATACAAGCCCCTTAGGGAGAGTTAACAAAGAAGTAAAAGAGGAAATACATTTTTTTTTTAAAAGTGTAAAAAATCCTATGCTCCATTGTGTCCCAAAATGCCCAACTTATTAAAATGTAAACCTATTTATTCCATACAGTGATCACAGTAAGGGAAATAAAAATCAAAATGGCCAATTTGCAGTTTTTTCGTCACGTTACCCAAAAAGGTTGAAACAAAAGTGATCATAAATGGTATCAGTAAAAACTATAGATCACCCCGCTAAGGCCCCTTGCACACGACAGTATTTTGCGGACCGTATACTGGCAGTTTTTTCAGTTCAGTATACTGACAGTATACTGAACCATTCACTTCAATGGGTCTGCAAAAAATACTGAAGTGTCTCCGTATGCCTTCCGTTTCCGTTTTTCCGTTTTTTCTGTTCTGTTTAAATATAGACCATGTCCTATTCTTGTCCGCAAATCACGTTCAGTGGCTCCATTCAAGTCAATGGGTCCGCAAAAAAAATGGAAAGCATACTGAAGTGCATCCGTATGTCTTCAGTATCCGTTCCGTTTTTTGCGGAACCATCTATTGAAAATTTTAAGACCAGCCCAATTTTTTCTATGTTATTACTGTATACTGTATATGCCATACAGAAAAACGGAACGGAAAAACGGAACCAAAACGGAAGCAAAAAACGGAAAAACGGATCCGTTATAAACGGACAGCAAAACACTGAAAAAAAAATATGTTCGTGTGCAAGAGGCCTAAAAAGGAGACCTCACATAGCTCTATAAGTGGAAATATAAAAAAAGTTATGGGGGGCAGAACACAGTGATGCAAAGAAATACATAATTTTTTACAAAGTTTTTTTAATCAGTAATAGCTAGGTTTACATAACCTTTTAGGATTCTTTATTTTGAGCATCATTGTGCTTACATTGCATCCATATTAGCCATTTTGATCTAAGATCTATTATTTTAGATGGGAGGAAAAGTCCTAAAAAATAACAGATCTCAGGCGGAAATGGCTAAAATGGAATTCAAAATAAGCACAACGGATGCTCTCAAAATAAAGTATTTTTTTCTGCTTATCTAACAGAACAAAAAACTAAACGTTGATATGAACCTAGCATTAAAGGGGTTGTCTCACCTCCGCAAGTGGCATTTATCATGTACAGAAAGTTAATACAAGTCACAAACTAATGTATTATTATTATCCATATTGCTTCCTTTGCTGGCTGGATTAATTTTCCATCACATTATACACTGCTCATTTCGAACACCCTACAATCTATCAGTAGTGGTCGTGCTTGCACACTGCAGGAAATACTGTTGGTCTCTCTGGTGGCCAGGATCATGGGAGTGCACATAAGCTAGTGCTTTTTCCTGTAGTGTGCGTGCACGACCACCACTGTTGGATTGAAGGGTGGTTGTAACCATGGAAATGAGCAGTGTATAATGTGATGGAAAAATGACTTCAGCCAGCAAAGGAAGCAATGTGGATAATAACAATAGATTAGTAAGTGGCTTGTATTAACTTTCTCTACATAATACATGCTACTGGCTGATATGACACAACCCCTTTAGGCTAGGTTCACACAACGACATTTGTCGCACGACATTTTGTTGCACCATTGTCGCGCTACAATTTTTATAATGGTAGTCTATGGTGTTGCACTGCTACATGCAACATGCTGCGACTGCAACACGATAGTCGCAAAAAATCCATTCAAGATGGATTTTTCTGCGACTGTTGAATCGCAGTTGCAGCATGTTGCATGTCACAGTGCAACACCATAGACTACCATTATAAAAATTGTAGCGCGACATTGGTGCAACAAAATGTTGCACAACAAATGTTGCCGTGTAGTTGTGCCCTATTTGTTGCGCGACTTATTGTTGCGCGACAAATGTCGGCGTGTGAACCTAGCCTTAAAGCACAACAAAATCTATATAAATGTGGAATAAACAGAACAAATTGAAAGTGCAAAGTCAATAGACAACATAAAGTCTTCTAAAAAGAGTCAGATAAAATTTGTAACTACATGTAGTATTCAGTTTGGACAGTTTAAATATATTGAGCTCATTTATTAACTATACATTCTTTTGGTGTATGTTGGTCGTAGATTTTGTTGCAAGCCATTTTGCGACAAAACCTACAATTTTTCCCTGCTCACGCCACTTTGCCGACAAGTGTGCATGGTGTGTGTGGGGAAGAGGGCGGACCAGCAGGCCTGTCTCATTCACTATTTTCCAAACCAGCCTTTGGCCTCATGCACACGACCGTAAATCCCCATCCAAGCCGCATATTTTGCGGCTCGGGCGCGGACCCATTCACTTCAATGGGGCCGCAAAAGATGCGGACAGCATTCCGTGTGCTGTCCACATCCATTGCTCCGTTCCGCGGCCCCTCAAAAAAAATAGAGCATGTCTTTTTCTTGTCCATTTTGCGGACAAGAATAGGCATCTCTTTAATGGGCCGCCCGTTCTGTTCCGCAAATTGTGGAAGACACACAGAGTGGCTTCCGTGTTTTGCGGATCCGCGGTTTGCGGACCGCAAAACACACAACGGTCGTGTGCATGAGGCCTTTGGCGTACAAAATGACTTAAATCTATGCCAGCAAGGAAGATGGTGTAGATTTAAGATTGTCCCACGTCCTGATGGAGCAAACACCAAAATTATGTAGAGGCCTGCACCTCCAGATAACTTTGGCGCTTCCTCCCGCAGTGCAGAGACAATTTAGACTGACGTGTAAATCGCTAGTCTTAAAGAAGAACTCCCGCACAAATTTTTATTCTCTGACCTGCTAGAAAAGTACATGATGTAATCTTTAGTGCATGTAATCTTCTCATCAGTGACTGTATTTATGAGTTATAACCTCCCTTCAAATTTTTAGCTTTGTCATGTGACCAGCACTCTGATCTCCAACTGACACAGAAAAAGAGGTCAGTTACTTCTCTATTCATTCCTATGAGACTGAAATTAAGGCTCACATAGGAATACACAGAGAATACACTGGTTTCCTGTCCACACATAAGATGTTGTGTTATTTGGAAAGTCTGATTGCTGGTCACATGACACAGCTGAGAAGCAGAAGGGAGGTTATAACTCATGAATACAGACACTGATAAGAAGATTTCCTTCACTACAGATTACATCTTGTACCTTTCTAGCAGGTCAGAGAATGCAGATTTTTGTGGGAGTTCTTCTTTAACCACTTGCCGACTGCCCATTGACAAAGAGATGACAGCTGCACGCTAATCGTGTAGCTGCCGAGCGGGGAGACCGCTGTCAGTGACAGCAGGGTACCCAAGATAGAAGGCAGGGACCGTTCCTGTGTGTCCCTGCTTTCTAGATCGCTGTATACACAGCGATCAACGAGGGACTGCCGGGGGAGTGCAGGAGCTGTCAGGTCTTCCACAGACCTTGATCAGCCCTACACTGAGGCTGTACAGCCTGTATTATGCTGTACAGGCTTTCTGGGGGGTTTATTCCCACTGTAACCGGGACTACTTTGTGTATGACCTTATGGGGGACACAAAATGTAAAATAAAAAAATAAAAAAAAGTCTTTAAAAAAATAAAAATAAAAAAAGTTTCACATCTTAAAAAATTTCCCCCCAAATCTGTAATTAAAGAAATGTTCAAAAAAGAAGAAGAAATAGACATATTTGGTATCACTGCGTCCGCAACAACCAGCTCTATAATAATATCATATGATCTACCCCATCAGATGAACACCGTAAAAAATAAATAAAAAACATTACTCCAAAGCAGATTTTTTAGTTAGCTCACCTCCCAAATAACATATTGTTAATCAATCAAAAAGTTGTGTGTACCACAAAATGGTAGCAATAAAAAAGTCACGTCATCCAACAAAAAATGAGCCCCCACACAAGACCACAGCCAGAAAAAAATATATCTATATGGCTCTAAGAAAATTGCAACACAAAAACATGATTTTTTTCTAAACACGCTCTTATTGTGTAATGTAAAAAAAAATATATAGATATATTTGGTATCGGCACGTCCGTTACAATTAGCTCTACAAAAATATCACATGATCTACCCGATCAAGTAAACGGTGTAAAAAGAAACAAATAAAAATTATGCCAAAACAGCTTTTTTTACTTACCTCTCTTCGCAAAAAACAATCAATCAAAACGTTGTATGTATCTGTCATAGACGTACCGAGACATACAGACGTTCCTGTGACAGGTGGCAGAAGATCTGTGAGACTGGCAACACGTAGTTTAAGCTGACATGTTTTCCGTTTGGATCAAATGACGTTTGTGTTTCTGGTGCTTGCCACACCTTTTTTCCCCAGGTGTGGCTATTATGGTCATTTAACCTTCTCTATTTAGTGTTGTTTCTCCCACTATGCTATGCAGTTTATCACTTCTGTTGGAGTTGTGGATAGCTGGTGTGTGAATCTCCTGGTGTGTGGAGTTGCTGGTGCTGTCATAGCCACTTGAAGTTAAGTACATTCTTTCAGTTTTGTATTTTGTTTGGATTATTTTGTGTGTTGCATTTCCCTGTCATTTGTATTAAGGCCTGAGACTCCTGTTTGTCCTTCCTTTTGGAGGAACAGGTTGTGTCAATCCTGACATTAGTACCAGGGTCCTATAGGGTGAGCTAGGACACTAGGTATTCCGGTGTATGAACTCACCTACCTCTGGGGTCTGCTCATACTGGTAGTTAGTCAGGAAGTTGATTAGGGTTTTACTAGGAGATTTCCATCTCCTTTCCCTAGTTTCCAAGCCTTATTCCCTCACCCCTTTTACTCCTATGTTTGGTGTAGTGTTTCCTTCTAACACCCAAACGTGACAGTACCCCAAAATGACGAATAACGTCACCTCCTCCAGCAGAAAACAAGTCCTCACACAAGACTATAGCCAGAAAAATGAAAAAAATATGGCTCTAAGAAAATGCCAACACAAAAATATGATTTAAAAAATATATATTTTTATGTAAAACGTAAAAAAAAAAAACTAGACATATTTTGTATCATTGCGTCCATAATGACCGGATCTATAAAAATATCATATGATCTACCCGATTAAGTAAACGGTTAAAAAAAAATAGAAAAATAACACCAACCAGTTTTTTGTGACTTCACCTCCCAAAATATTAGATAAAAAGCAACCAGAAAGCCAAATGTACCCCAAAATGGTGCCAATACAAACTAAAGCTTGACCAGTACAAAATAAGCCCTCACGCAGCTCATTCAACAAAAGATAAAAAAGTTATCGCTCTTAAAAACCCTGACAGAAAATTCCATGTTAGAAAATCCAGATGCCGTTCCTTCTCTTGTGAGCCCTGTTGTATCCTCAAATAACAGTTTACCACAGTTGGGGTGTTTCTGTATTCAGGAGAAAATTGTGGGGATATTCTCCCGTTATCTTTTGTGAAAAAGTAAGTTTGGGCCTAAAGTACTATTTTCTTGTAAAATAAAAATATTTTTTTTTTCTTTTCACACCAAAGTTTTAAAATACCTATGAAACACCTGTTGGGCGAGGTGCTTGCTACACCCCTTAAAAATTCCTTGGGTGGTGTAGTTTACAAAATGTGGTCACTTTTTTGGGGTTATGACTGTGGGGGAACCTCAGGGTCTCTTCAAATGCAACATGGTGCCCAAAAAACATTCCAGCAAAATCTGCCCTTCAAAAACCATATGGCACTCCTTGCCTTCTGTGCCCTGCCGTGTGCCCAAACAGCGGTATACAACCACAAATGGGGTGTTTCTGCAAACTGCAGAATCAGGGTAATAAATATTGAGGTTTGTTTTGTTGTTAACCCTTGCTGTGTTCCAGGAAAAAATTGATTGAAATGGAAAATCTGCCAAAAAAGTTACATTTTGAAATCTCACCTCTATTTTGCTTTAATTCCTATGGAATACCTAAAGGGTTAACACAGTTTCTAAAACTAGTTTTGAATAGTTTGAGGGGTGTCGTTTCTAGAATGGAGTAATTTATGGGTTGGTTCTATTATGTAAGCCCCACAAGGTGAGTTCAGAACTGAACTGGTTCTTTTAAAAAGTTTACATTGGAAATTTTCCTAAAAATTTCAAAAATTGTTTATAAAGTTCTACACCTACTAACGTCCTAAAAGAATAAAATTACATAACCAAAACGATGCCAACATAAAATAGACAGATTGGGAATGTTAATTAATGAATATTTTATGAGGCATCACTACAGTATCGGTCTTAAAAGCAGAGAGATTCAAATTTAGAAAACATTTTCGTTAACTTTTGTATTTTTTTTATAAATAAAGGTAAAACATAATGACTCAAATTTACCATTAACACGAACTACAATCTGTCAAGAGAAAACAATCTCTGAATGACTTGGATAAGTTAAAGCGTTCCAAAGTTATTACCACATTAAGTGACACGTCAGATTTGCAAGATTAGGTCTGGTCAGGAAGGGGGTAAATGGCTCGATCTGGAAGTGGTAAATAAATGAGCTACATTGTCCAAAAAGATTTGCCTATGGCCTCATGCACACAACCGTTTTTTTATGCTGTCCGCAAAAAGGGAGTCCGTTGTTCAGTGATCCGTGTCCGTTTTTGCCTTCCGTTGTGTTTCCGTGTGTCTTCCGTTTTTTTTAGCGGACATGACCCAAAAGATTTTACCAAAAGACAGGCTGACAATTTTTGCCAAGTGCCTGCCAAGGGATCCGGAAAAAAAACGGACACGGAACGCGGATGACACACGGATGGCCGTCCGCATTTTTTCACGGTCCCATTGACTTGAATGGGTCCGTGAACCGTTTTTCACAGACAAGAATAGGACAGGTTATATTTTTTTGACGGACTGGAATCACGGACCACGGATGTGGAAGACAAACAGTGCATTTGCCGAGTTTTCCACGGACCCATTGAAAACCAATGGGTCCGCAGAAAATCACGAAAAACGGAGCAACGGACACGGAATCAAACAACGGTCATGTACATGAAGCCTATCTGTATCAGGATGAGAAACTGCACTTGAGAAATTACTTGTCTTAGAGTCGGATATTAGGATAACTTGCAAAACAGTGCTCACTCTAGGTAGTGTACTATCTCCAAATTTATGTTTAGATGCAAAATGAAAATCCCATTCTATATTTCTTACGTGCTGGATATTGTCTTATAAATAAATAAAAATGTGGTATTGGTGTAATCGTATGAACCTGGCGAATGAAGGGAACAGGTCAGTTTTAACACATAGGGAACACTGAAAAAAAAAAGAAACCCATAAAACTCTGACACACTTGCGTTTTTTTCCCAATTTTACCCCATTTGGATTTTGCTTTACAGCTTCCCTCTACATTGTATGCAATATTAAATGGTGCCATTAAAAAGTACAACTTGTCCCGCAAAAAACAAGCCCCCATATGTATATGTAAATAAAAGAAAAAAAAAAGTTATAGCTCAGGGAAAGCAGGGAGTGAAAAGTAAAAATATTGCTTTATCATGAGGGGGTTAAAGGGAGTGTACATTACAAGTTTAATTCTTTTAGTGTGTTGAAGAAATTGCGTAATACCCATTTAGAGGACATAGAAATACATTAGATTTAAGACATAAGGTGCCTGCATATCATGTCTAAAGTCCTACTAGAGAGAGTTTAGTAGCTTGTTACATATTGTTATGCATTTCCCTCTAGTGATGGCTGCAACTAAACTGCATGTTTTTTTTGTTTTTTTTATCTATGTGGAGGATTCAGAACTTTGTATTTGTAAAAGAGCTATGATTCCTTTAAATATATATTAAAAAATAATCAGTACAGTGTTATTGGCATTGGCAGTGTTACAGGCAATTGGCATTGGTTGATGTTTAGATGATTTAGATGTTCTTAAGATACTTAGACAACTCCTTATTGAGGAAATGGGTATTTTTCCTAGAAAAAGGTATGTTTAAATAAGTATCATGGATTGTGTTTTACTATAATGTTACTCTCCTGGTGATTGACTCGTGTAATGTTTCATTTAAATCCTAATTAAGTGCTTAGATTTTGTAAGGATTTGTACTAAATGTCTTTGGATGAGTGAAAATTTCTCTTTGAATTATACTGAGTAAATGGCAAAATAAACTAACATGTCTTTTATTGGATGTGCAAGAATACATTTATGTTCTAACTTCTTACCATTGCCTTTGACAGAGTCACAGAAAGCTGCTTAAGGGCTCCTTCACGCATAAATTTGCTCTGGCATTTTTTACCAGTAAAAAAAAAGCCATCCAGCATGAATTTTGTATGGCTTTTTTACTGGTTATTTTGAGTTAACACATGCTTTAATAGCATTTTCAAAGTTTTTTTCACTAAAAAGGAGATAAAAATGCTTGAAAGTTAAACTCAATTTCTTGAAATCACAAACAATGTTATCAGGAAAAAAAACAGTGGCTTGTTGGGACAAAGTGTCCAAAATTATTACTTAACAGTGGTAAAAAAAACAGTGGCTTGTTCTGCACAAAAACTGTGCTTTAATGAGGCAGAATGTCTGCTTGTATTTATACACGCACAAGTGTTAATTATCAGAAGAAACAGTTGGTTGTTCTGAAGTTGGAGTACAGCGTGGTTGTAGAAAGGATAAGGTGTGTAGGAGTAATTGTGGCAGCAACAGTAGTGTTATCAGTAGCAGCACAACATGAAATAGATAAGGCATTAAATGTGTGTGTTGGGGTAGTTATAGTAGTAGTAGTAGTGACGGCTGCTTAACAGTAATAATAGTGGTAATAATAGTAGCAGTAGGATAAGCAGCAGAGAGTAGCAGCTGTGGTGGTGGCAGCAGTAGCCATATGGTATAGAACATGATGGTAAGCAGGCAGACATTGGCAGTAGCATGATGTACAGGGCAGCAGCAGCATATGGTAAGGAACATGATGTTATGACCAGCGGAACCCGCTGCCCCACGTGACTAACTTCCTCTGAGAACAATGTCTGAGCAAACCCCTCATTCTTCACACGATACCTCTGATGGGGTGGAAAGACTTTCCCTAGGGGAGTACCAGGTGCTATCTCACAGGGGAATATGAGGGAATCGGGAGCAGAATGTGAACCCACTGGACTGACCTCAAGGTTACTCAATACACCTAGTGGATGCTGGGGGGCCAGAGGCTGATCAGACAGGTGTAGTCAGGGTACGAAGGCAGAAGTCAGGGCAGGCGGCAATCAGGCAAAGTCCATAATACGTAATCCAAAGTCCGATACACAGAATGACAAGAACCAACAGAACACCTTAGTACAAACAGGAAACTAGACTAGCTAGGAACCTAAATTGCTCAGGTGCCATCCTGTAGAAGGACTTGCCTTTAAATACCTCCTGCTGACCATCTACAGGCAGGGGAAGATAGAGGGCGTGCCTCACAAAGGGAGGAGAGACACGCCTGCACACACCCTAAATACACACAAGGAACTCCAAGCCAGAATGCAAGCTCTGCTCAGAGCCAGGAGGGAAATGCTGGTCGCAGGAATGCAGACCACAGTTATGAACCCCTCTGCCTGCAACTGTCAGCATGGCATGAAGCAGCTGGAGGGAGTGAAGAAGCCCGGCGCCCATACCTGCGTGAGGGGACAGAATTGCAGGTACAGGGAGCTGGGCTAACATATCATGGGTAGGGAGGCAGACAACGGCAGTGGCGTGATGGTGGAAGCAGCAACCATACGGTACAGAACATGATGGTAGGCAGGCAAACAGTGGCATGATGAAACACTGTCAACAATGGAAGATCTATTAATTAGTCTCAGTCAGAGGAGTGTGAAAACCCTCATGGATACAATCATTAATTTTCACAAAAATTATATGTTTTACACTGACAAGGGACAACACCACCTGCCACACTGAAAACATTCTCTGAGATGATACTGGAGGCTGGAAAAATCAGTACAGGGAGAGCATGCTTGGACAGTTTGGACCACTATTCCATTCTGGCTGCCCAGAAGTCCATGGGATCAGGGAAAACAGTATGCACCAGAGAAAGGCCATAGCCCAGGTAGGACTGAACCTTGGTGTTTAGGCAGTATGTCTCAATTTGCTCATCGGCGTCAGTCTGTTCCAGTATAATAAAAATAAAAATTGCTCCATCATGTTGATGATACTAAAATGGCTGCTATTATGGCTTCTACTGTTTGTGGTAGTGGAAATGTCAGGGGGTGGGTTTGGAGTGGAGAGGGGCCTCCTCGTCAAACACACAAGTTGCAGGTGTCTTCTCACCAAAAGCTGAAGCAAGCTGTGTACACTGTGTTTTCTGGAAATAAAGTAATTTGTCCTCTCTTTCAGCAACAGTAAAACATTCCTGCATTTTGCTTTGAGACCACACCTCTTGTCTCAGGTGTAGCTTAGTGGTTATTCCAACTCCTCTATTTAGTCTGGCTTCACCCATCGTGCTATGCAGTTTATAGCTTCAGTTTAGTATTGGAAGTACTGGTGCATGGTCCTCTTCTGAGTTCCTGCTTGTCCATTTAATTCAGAAGTTAAGTGTTATTTCCCTTTTTTATTTCGTTGTTCCCCTCTGTCTTTTGTTTTGAGGCCTCAGGGAGATGCTGATTCTTTCATATTGGAAGGAGCAGGTCATCTCAAGCCCTGACACTATTCCAGGGCAATTCAGGGTTTCCATGGTCATAGCCTCATTCATAGGTCCATTCATACAGATAGGAGTCAGGGTTAGGATTAGGGCTTCTATAGGTGGTGTCCATTTCCCTTTCCCTAGCTTTGAGGCCTAGTTCCTTTTCCCTTCCCTCCTGTTGTCGGCGTGGTGTTCCCTCCCACATCACTAATGTGACAGGGGACTGAGCTGCGCCTAGACCATGTGATTGATGAATGTGACATCGGTGAATGTGACATGCGCCGCCTCTACAAACTAGAAAATGTGGAGGTAATTCTAAAGCGATCTTCTTCAAACAGTTGTTCTTGGAAGTGTCAGAACTCAGACAACCCCTGCAACAGAAAAAAATATGCATTGCATTATTATAAATCCTTTTGCAAAGAAGTGAGGAAGAAGAAATACATACGGTAATATCTTAATTGAATAAAAAAAATAGGTTGGTTGTTATGTGGATCCATGAAAAGAAAGGGAAGAGTTTTCCTATATTCTTAAATATCACTATTTCCATAAGTAAATTTTATTTCAAGTCTTGCCTTGTGCCATTATAAGAAAATTATATTCTTGAAATGCCATGTGGCACAAGAGATAATGCCACTTAAAATAACTACCATTTACTTTTTAGATCCTGTGCAAATTATTACAAATGTTTAAATGGCATTATCTCTGTAACCACTTGGAATGGAAGACAGGCGCAATGTCTTTTTGGAATCTAAGCTCTCAAAGTGATATACTTCTTATGCAAATGTAATAGGATATTGAGATACTGTCCCCCCACTGTAAGCAGAATATTGCAAATAACGTAATCATATTGTGTTATGTATGCTATATCCTCGAGGAAAGATTACCAGAGTTTGCTTTGTGCCTTTCACTTATGTTTCTTTTACTTTATTATTAGCTTTACACAAAAGATTTTGGGAAAACAGAAATAGACAACCATGTACACCCAAGTTCTAAAAAAAATGAAAATGAATATATAGACATGAATTTGAAACTAAGTTCTTTAGTTCTGTTGGAATCATCTAACATGGATCCAAGACAATATAGTAATTCTTCTTCTATACAACATGTGGTAGTAAATGATAACAAATGTGCTCTTTAACCCCTTTTACCCCAGGCCAGTTTTTAAGGACCAGTTCAGTTCTGAAGTCACTATGTGGGGCTTACATAGTAGAAACCCCCCATAAATTACCCAATTGAAGAAACTACATCCCTCAAGTTACTCAAAACTGATTTTACAAACTTTTTTAACCCTTTAGGTGTTACACAAGAGTTAAAGGAAAATGGAGATGAGATTTCTAAATGTCACTTTTTTAGCAAATTTTCCATTTTAATCCATTTTTTTCTTTAACGCATCGAGGGTTAACAGCCAAACAAAAAAATATATTTGTCACCCTTATTCTGCGGTTCACAGAAACACCCCACATGTGGTTGTAAACTGCTGTATGGGTGCATGGCAGGGCGCAGAAGAAAAGAAGCGCCGTATGACTTTTGGAAGGCAGATTTTGATGGACTTTTTTTTAGACACCATGTCCCATTTGAAGCCCCCCTGATGCACTGTACAGAAACTCCTAAAAGTGACCCCATTTTGGAAACTACAGGATAAGATGACAGTTTTGATGGGTACTATTTTGGGGTACTTATGATTTTAAGTCGCTCTATATTACGTTTCTGTGAGGAAAAATAACCAAACAACTGCACCGGTTTTAGTTTTTGTTTTTTACAACGTGCATCTGACAGGTTAGATCATGTGCTATTTTTATAGAGCAAGCTTTTACGGACGCAATGATATTAAATATGTCTACTTTCTTTGCTTGTTTGTTTCAGTTTTAAATAATAAAATCATTTTTGAAAATGTCTCCATTTTTTGAAGGCCCTTTTTTTTCAGCCGATCGTCTTGTGCAGGGGCTCGTTTTTCGCAGAAAGAGTTGACGTTTTTATTGGTATCATTTTTGGGTACATATAATTCTTTTGCTTATTCAATATTACACTTTATGGGGCAAGGCAACCAAAAAATTTGTTGTTTTGGCACAGTTTTTATTTATTTATTTATTTTAACAGTGTTCACCTGAGGGGTTAGGTCATGTGATATTTTATAGAGCAGGTCTTTACGGATGCAGCAATACATAATATGTATACTTTTTCTTATTTATTTAAGTTTTACACAATAATAGCATTTTGATGTTTTAGGGTCTCCATAGTATGAGAGCCATAGCTTTTATATTTTTTGACCGATTGTCTTAGGTAGAATCTCAATTTTTGTGTGGGATGAGATGACGGTTTGATTGGTAATATTTTGGGGGGCATACGCCTTTTTAATCACTTGGTGTTGCACTTTATGTGATGTTAGGTGCCGAAAAAATAGCTTTTTTGGCACTGTTTTTATTTTTAATTTTTACGGTGTTCACCTGAGGGGTTAGGTCATGTGATATTTTTATAGAGCAGGTTGTTACGGATGCGGCGATACATAATATATCTACTTATTTTTTTTTACTTTAATACAATAATAGCATTTTTAACACAAAAATTATGTTTTAGTGTCTCCATAGTCTTAGAGCTATGGAGCTTTTTAATTTTTTACGGTGTTCACCTGAGGGGTTAGGTCATGTGATATTTTTATAGAGCATGTTGTTACGGATGCGGCGATACCTAATATGTCTACTTATTTTTCAATTTAATACAATAAAATTTAATACAATTAAAACAAAAAAATTATGTTTTAGTGTCTCCATAGTCTTAGAGCTATAGTTGTTTTTTTATTTTTTGACCAATTGTCTTAGGTAGGGTCTCATTTTTTTGTGGGATGAGATAACGGTTTGATTGGTACTATTTTGGGGGGGCATTCGCCTTTTTTATTGCCTGGTGTTGTACTTTATGTGATGTTAGGTGACAAAAAAGGGCTTTTTTGGCACTATGTTTATTTTTATTTTTTTACAGTGCTCATCGGAGGGTTTAGGTCATGTGAAATTTTTATAGAGCAGGTTGTTACAGACGC
The DNA here is from genome assembly GCA_033119425.1 of Bufotes viridis. Lineage (NCBI taxonomy): Eukaryota > Metazoa > Chordata > Amphibia > Anura > Bufonidae > Bufotes > Bufotes viridis. Next base: position 34,352,030 of record CM065595.1, read on the forward strand.
CACGATACCTAATATGTCAATTTTTTTTATTTCACTTTAATACATTAGTAGCATTTTTTAAACAAAAAAAATTATATTTTAGTTTCTCGATATTCTGAGAGCTACAGTTTTTTTTATTTTTTGGGCGATTGTCTTATGTAGGAGCTCATTTTTTGCGGGATGAGGTGACGGTTTTATTGGTACCATTTTGGTGGGCATATGCCTTTTTGATCGCTTGGTGTTGCACTTTTTGTGATGTAAGGTGACAAAAATTGCTTTTTTTTACACTGATTATATATTTTTTTATGCTGTTTATTGGATAGGGTGGATCATGTGATATATTTATAGAGCTGGTCGTTACGGAAGCGGCGATACCTAATATGTGTGCTTTTTCTTTTTTTTCTATTTTTGTTATTAGAAAATCTGGGAAAGGGGCATTTTTCTTTTTTTCTTGAACCTTTTTTTTTTTCAAAACACTTTTTTAAAACTTTATTTATGTCCCACTTTGGGACTTCAACTTTTGGGGTTCTGATTTCCTCTACAATGCATTACAATACATCAACAAAGAAATTGATTGCTTCTTAGATATATATACAGGCCAGTGCACTACTGTGAATGCAACAAAAAGACACAAGGAAGTCATCCTGAAGAAGCAAGGACTCCCCCAAGCAGTAAAATATACGTTCTGTTCAAACTTTTTCAACAAACCACTAAAAGATAAGGAGTCTAGGCAAGAAAAAGAAACTAAATAAATGTTGGAGTAATCTGAATTCACAGAAACGTCTGAAACCAAAGAGCTAATTTGTAGTCTAGAAATATCTTGTCTAACATGTTCATAGAAGCCTTTCTTCGGGAGCCTGGATATTAATCTACAGACAAATGTACATGTGGGAATTGTTAATCCAGCTCCACTTCATCTTTTTTCTAGACAGTGGCCCCTAGACAGTGCACTGGCCTGCAGGGCGGCGGTGCATAGGATGGGAGTAGTGGTGGTGATGGGTAGAAATGAGCAAATTTTTCAAAAATTTGATTCGGCCTGTTCACCGAATTTTTCAAAAATTTTTCTTGGCAATCGCGTGGCAAATCGCGTTAAAAAATGTCTATTTCCTGGCTGCAGAGAGCCGTTATAGTGGTATAGAACACTGTGCCTTGCAGTAACAGTGATAGGTAGTCTGCCGTGGTAGTGAAGATGCAGATGATAGGCGTCGCTCTTAGAATCACTGCACACTTAACTTATTTGGGCAGTCACAGGGCCAAAACTGACTAAATAACTCAAGTATGAACTCAGCCTTACAGGTCGATGGTAGCGCCAAAAAGAAGCACACTCCTTTTACATCATTGTCACCTGACTCCACATAGATGTCTACAGAACCTGTTCTATTAAACGCTTATACAAGTAGAGCCCCCCGACAGAGGGAAGAGTGTGTCAGCATTAAGTTTGAGTTGATGACTTGACGTCACTGATTATTTTGCTTTTCCTCTGATCCGTCAGGACAATAACCCCAAAAAAACTGATCCTATCTGTTAATCATCCGCCTTCACTTAGTCACCATTTGGTCAGTAATCCATCAGTATTGCTAATGCCAAAAAAAACAGGAGTAGATCCAAAACAGAGATGACATGTAAATGGAATATTTGCATGTCTTCTGTGTTTTGTACCCGCTCCTGCTTTTGGCTACCAAATCACAAGCCAATTCTGAAGGGACCATACAGATCTTACAGCTGCTACACAGACAGGATCCATTGTGCGTCTCATTTTTCCTTCCTTCTGACAGTCCAGAAGAAGGGTCAAATAAATGATGATGTCAGCCAGGCTGAAAGGCAAAATAGTGGCCCAGTCATGAAGTGGAGAGGGTGGAAACAGCATGATAAGTCCAAAGAGTGGCCCTATGACATAGTGGTGAGGTGGAAGCAGCATGAGGAAACCACAGAGTGGACCAATGACAGAGTCTGGAGGTGGTGGCAGCATCAGGAGGAGGCCACAGAGTGGCACAATGACAGTGTGGAGTTGGCGGCAGCATCAGGAGACTACAGAGCGGCATAATGACAGAGTGTGGAGGTGGAGGCAGCATCAGAAGGCCACAGAGTGGGACAATGGCAGAGTGTGGAGGGGGTGACAGCATTAGGAGGCCACAGAGTGGCACAATGGAAGAGTATGGAGGTGGCGGCAGCAATAGCATCAGGAGGAGACCACAGAGTGGCACCATGACAGTGTGGAGGTGGCAGGAGCAGCATCAAGAGACCACAGAGTGGGTGACATAGTGTGAAGGTGGCAGCATCATCAGGAGACCACAGAGTGACCCGGTGACCGAGTGGGGAGATGGGTGCCAATACGAGTACCAGATGAAGATGGTGGGTGAAAGAAGGAGCACTTGGAAACAGATGTGTGGCATTAGGCGTGTAGCAGCATGAGAATAGTAGCTGAGGCCGGTAGCCAGAAAAAAACGTTTTTTTTTTTGGTCAAAGTGTTGGTGTGGCACCATGGATGATCTAGTCTGATGCATCAGGCATTGGTGGGTGGAAATCCTGGCTGATCCACGCCTGATTCCTCTTGACAAAGGTCAGTCTCTCCATATTTTGGGTGGGCAGGTGAGTTCTTCTTGGGGTCATTATGGCCCCGCCGCACTATCACCCGCTCTGATGCCACACTACTGGCCGGGCAGGACAGCTTTTCCAGGGCAAACTCTGCTAGTTGAGGCCACAAATCCAGTTTGGCTTCCCAGTAGTCCAGCGGTTCTTCAATGTGGGGTGGCAGACCCCATAAACTTGTATTACCTGAACATTTACTAATGACTTCTCAATACTTCAATAAATGATGTCAATGATCTAACTAGAAAAGTCAAATACTAGCAAAACCAACTATAGTCTAATGAGTTCTAAACTTTAGATAAAAAAAGAGCTCAGACACTGTGTGGCAAATCTTGTTACACTATATTAAACAAGTCTAATAAAGAAAGAGTATTTTAATTTTGAGCAAATATAATATGCTGTGATATAACATTAAACCAAAAAGTCTAATTGCATTCAGTTTAATTGCAAAGCTCCACAGGGACATTATCTTCAAAAGGTCAGAGTGTCATGTGACTGAATTAATGTGTGTATCAAAGGATTTTCCTTCTGGAGAACTAGAGAAATTATATTCAGATGAAGCCTTCTGTAACTGTAATGAGGATGGGAACAGCAAATCCAGTATTCTCTGAAATAAATGCAGAATTTTCAAATGAGGATTCAACTTCAGCCATCAGAAACTAGACAACTATATTTCCATGATTGTTATGTTTTACACTATTGGCTTAAAAATGTTGACAATCTGCTAGAAGATATTGAGGAAAGAAAGATGTAACTTGAAGCTTACAGTCCCCTTTTAAAATATGTAACAAATCCACCCACCAGGGATGAACTGGCCTGGGGACAAGCTAGTGTCCACTGGGCCAGTCCCTCCATAAATGTTAGGGCCACCCCGCACACGTATTCACCTCCGCCCCAAGGGGTATTTCAGTGACAACATGTTATGCCCTATCTACTGGATCAACCACTGGGACGCCCGCCAATCACAAGAATGGGGATCCGCAATGGAATTAAACCATGGTCAAATATATGCACTACCATTCTATTCACTGTATATGGGAGAGAGCACAAGTACAAATTCAGGACTCCCATTGATTGTTGAAGAGCCCATTTGTCCCCTCTGATCTAATAGTTATAGAATATTCATTCAATTATCAGCTCTCTGCCTGATCATAGATAGATTTGTGCAACTTTATCAGTGTTCATCTTCCTTATATGAACCATGGAAAGCAAGGAGATAGGGATCAGCTTGTGTTGGTGAGGCAGTGTATGAGAGGTCTGTGTGGAAGCAAGAGCAGTCTTTGTGGAAGGGAGAGCAGTCTTTGTGAAGACTGACCAGGCATTGAGAGATGGAGGAACATACAGAGCAGTCTATATGGAGTGAGGAAGGGGGGCATTATGATTAGTCTTTACAGAAGGAACAGGGGGAGCAGACCATAAGAGAAGGGGCATGGGAGAAGACTGTGTGAGATGAAGATATGGAGGAGCAATCTGTGTAAGAGGGTGGCCATGAAAAGCAGCAGTCTGTGTGAGAAAGAAGGGACCATAAGGAGCAGTTTGTATGAGAAAGATGGAGCATGGGAGAGAAGTCTGTATGCTACTAGGGACATGGAAAGCAGTCTGTATGAAGGGGGAATGGGGAAAAGTCTGTGAAAAAGAGGAGTGCTTTGGCAGCAGTCCATGTGGAGGGGAAATGTCAGTGTAAAAGAAAGTGGCATAGGGAGTAGTATAAGGGGCAGTCTGCAGAGGAGGCATGGAGAGTCATCTGTGCAACAGAGGAGGTCATGAGGAGCAGTCTGTGTGAGAGAGGGGACCATAGTCTTTGAATTATTAATTGTAACACATCTACTTATGTGGTCTTGGAAGTTACTCACTTATCCTCACTTAGAGTATCCAGCACTGACTTCATGAGAACCAGGATGGTGCTGAGTGAGTAGTGCTGATCATCATTTTTTTGCTTTGAATTATAAATTTGATGTTACAATCCCAAGTTGTTGTTTTTTTTTAACCACAACCACAACCCTTCGGTGCATCTTTTTTCCAATCTGGCATACGTGTAAATGGACACAATTAGAAATTAAGTAGGGCAATAATGTGCCTATATTTTTATATAATGAAGATATATGTACAGTTCAGTAGAATACCCTGAAGTTTGGGATATCAACGCTAAAATGTGGCCACATTACGGCTGTCTAAAATCAAACCATAAATACGATACATGTACTATTCTAATTTCCTTACACACATATAGTTTTTCTCATACATTTCATTTGATCAATAAGCTCCATTAGTATGAAATGTGCATTACATTTATCAAGTTTTTGGGATCATGGATGTAACAGAAGGATGTTCCCTGCCCTCAATTACCCATTAAGAATGTACTTATGTATTACACAGAAGATTCCAGATTCCCAGTTTATGGCTTTCCACTGATATTTTGTTATATCTCAAGCCAGAGAATCTATATAAATGAACCTTAACTTTAGGCAGTCATAGTATTCTGATAATGCCTCCGGGGCTGCTGGTGGGCGAACACTAGCAATTAGAAATTCCCTACAGTCCCTCGTGTTATTATTAGAAACCTGTGTGGCCAACGGCATTTATTCTGCGAACAGCAAAATATTAGGGAGTTGCTATTGATGCTTTTTACAGTGATGAACATTTTATAGGTATTCTGAAATTTTTGCTTGTCTAATGAAATAATTATAATTTTGCACTATTCATTAATTCTCTAAAAATGTAATCTGGGCATTCCACTGGCAGGACACTTTGTAATGAAATAGGAATTGTCAAAAATGTACAACGCCTTTAAAATTGCATCAATTAGTGCTGTTGATTTAGGCCTCTTTCACACTTGCGTTCTGAGGATCCGGAGGGGACATCGAGATGTGTAAGGGGCCTAAAAGGATTATCCCAAGAAAGCATTACTATGCAATAAATAGCGAATTTCCTAAATTTATTTTTTAAGGTGATAGAAGTAACATTTTATTTTTGAAGTAGCAAGAAAGGCAATACCCTTTTATATAAATTAAATAGTACCACGATACTGTATAGAGATCTCACAGGCCAAGTGCATTTGTACAGGTGTGTGAAAGTGTACCTCTGAGTGACTTATGAATAATACTAAGGGTCTTTGTAATATAAATCTCGGCTGCAGCATAACCTTTTTTTTTTTTTAGAGTAACAGGGAATTCCTGTCCCCCAGTGACTGATAGAAATGAAATTAATTCATCGTTTCAAAAAGAAAAATGCAGCTGGTATCACCCAAATGCCTGGAGCCCTGAAGATCATGGGACTATCCTGTTGTGGCACCATTTGCAACTGCACCCCCTTCTTCATGATCCAGATACGGTTGAATACAATGGTGAAGCAGGAAGCAGTCATTTACTTGCTTCAACATTTACCCAGTGAGTGGTGTTTTGGCATGGCATGCAAAGTGCACTTAGCCACCTGACAGACTGGAGCAGATGTGCACTAAAAGAACTGCTTTGTTTATCATAGGAATGTGGACTATGTGAGTATTAATTTCAGAGACCCTAAAGGGGCACTATATTGTGTTTGGGCACATCAGTGGGCATCATTTTGTGTGCGAGACACATCAGTGGACAATATACTGTGTGGGGGATCATATTGGTGATGGGATGGAGTTTAGAGGTGTGATTAGGCAAATCTTAGTGTTTGGATACGCTGTAGCTTGTGGCCCCAGAAAAGCCACATTTGCCCCTGACTACATAACATACACAGCAGATGAGGAATAACCTATTTATAGCCTATATTATAGGATTAGCCATGCACATTTGATTGGCTTCACAAACCCCCTCCCCCCATTCAACTACATGAGATATTGGATCCCCTTCCTTATTTACCAAGACACAGTGTTACATATAGTTCTGTCTGTCCCTGGCACTGCAACCTGTGACAGCTAAGCCTCATTCAAGTGAACAGAACTGAGCATCACAAATAGACATTGTAGACACTGCATGTATGGTACTGTGTCTTGGCAAATCCAATGTAATGCATTTAAATTGATCCTCCAGTTCAAGAAAAAAAAATCACATTAACTGGGGGAATAAACAGAACACGTGCATGGTACCCTCTGTATCATTGTTTTAGCTACAGATCCATTAATTCTCCATCTCCTCTTTGGTCATCCAAGATGGCGCCCCACTTTTTACACTGTCTGATATACACACAATAGCCCAAGACACTTCCTACTTGTCCTTCCCTGATCTGGATTTGGCATCACTAGTTCACATGCGCAGTGTTGGGACAAACGGCCCACCTTGCTCGAGGGCCCAGTGGAGGATTTACCTGTTCCCCTGCGGGACAGTCCGGGCCTGTATGTCATGCTATGTTTTAATGATATCCGATTTAACATGTACTGTGCCTTTAACCTGCAGTGAGAAACCAGCAAGTGAATGTCAAATGTATATGCAGTACTGTGAGTGAGACACCCTATAAGTATTGAGACCGTAGTGGGACTATATAGTGATGACATCACGGGAGGATTGTAACTGGGTACTGACACTCTGGGGTAGTCATAAACCTTGCAGAGGTCACACAGGAAGACAAAGAAAAACACCCTGTGTTGCGTTGGTATAATGTGAATGTGTTCTTTTGGTGGTAAGTAAGGCACCGTAAGTGAATGCATTGAAAGTACAGTATATATGTTTAGAGCAATATTAAGACTATTCTGCCATCGATTTGAGCAAATGTATTATCACAGTGAGATAATACAAAGTGTTGATGAAATACCTTTTTGATCAGCTGACCTAATTGGTCATTGCATTGAAAGAACTCTTGGAGATCACCTACTGGAAGGTCCTTTGGTTTCTAGTAAAAACACATGTAAGGGCATAAATAGGGCTACTTGGCAGATTTCATGGTGAGGATTAGGCAGGAAATAATAGAGTGAGCTGGGGGCTGTTGTTGAAGACAGATCCTGTTTGTAACTAGTGCAGTCGATAAGTGTTGGAAATATGAGCATAACACCTCAGGGATTTCCTATGGCAATAGAAGCTGAATACTACCGAGGGACTAAAGCACAATCGGAGGGGTAAAAAAAAAGCCACCTAGTCCATTCATCCTGGAAGCAGCCATGACCTGTGAAATCTACAGACCTGTACCAGAGACCAGCTAACCTGTAAGCAACACTGTGCCAGAGATTGGGTATAATATTGTGTGTTGTGAGGCGGAGATATGCAATGTATAAGAATGTTCCTAGTGATTTCAGAGTCAGAGATACTGTAGCCAAGGAGCACCTGTTAGACAATATGCAGATTATGTGGTACTGCACCATTTAAAATGGAAGCCAAGGTGATAAATGAAAGTACAGCCATTTACTGTATATTGCTGCCGCTCTGAAGAGACTAGATCCAGAGTATCAATGTCCAGGAGTTGGGTGTAGCCAGTGGTGCACCGATAGGGACGGTTTTAGGGGTCTGTACCCCCCCAGAACCATTCTTTTTTTTTTAATCCCCCAGGACCACACAGCCGATCGCCACAGGCGGCGTGGCCCTGGTTCTAATTGTGGGTGGCGGTGGGGAGGCAGTAGGAGATGAGCGATACAGATCAATGTGCTGCAGCAGGGGAAGGAGAGGTGTCTCCCTTCCCTGTTCTTCTGATAGCCTATCAGAGGCCGGCTCAGGTGGCGCAATGACATCATTATCATCGAGCTGCCTGAGCCAGGCAGCACACAGCGCGGCCGAAAGAGGTCTGCTGCTAACCTCATGAAGGTAAGTATTAGTGTTTTCATTTATTTTTTATAGATGGCACATTTTAGGGGGCACCTGGTGGCATTGTGTTTTGTGGGGGCATCTGGGGGTATTTATTTCTAGCCCATTTTGGGGCCATACTATGGAGGAAACTGGTGGATTTTTTTACTGCCCCATTTTGGGGGGGGGGTACTATGGGGCATCTGGTGGCACTATAGGGGCAATATTTGGGGGCACCGCATCATGGGGGAGCGGAGCATTATGGGTGCATTTTTCACTGCCCTATTTTGGGGGGGAGGGCACAATGGGGCATTTGGTGGCACTATAGCGGCATTATTTGGGGTCACTATGGTATTTTTTTTACTGCCACAATATTCCCTATATGCACTATGCTATCTGGCACTAAGGTGTGATTTTACTGGCACATGGGAGACACTATAGGGCAGAACATCACTATGGGGCAGAGCATCACTATGGGGCATCTGGTGGCACTAAGAAGGGGCATTTTTAACTGGCACTTTATGGGGGCACTATGGGGGAGAAGAGCAGTATGGGGGCATCTGGTGGCACTAAGAAGGGGCATTTTAAGTGGAACATTATGGGGACATTATGGGGGAGAGGAGCACTATGGGGGCATCTGGTGGCACTAAGAAGGGGGATTTTTTTACTGGCACATTATGGGGCAGAGGAGCACTATAGGGGCATTTTCTGGGGGCACTACAAAGGGGCATTTTTTATTGGCATATTATAGAGGGCACTATGGGGAAGGAGGAGAGAAGCACCATGGAGGCATGTGCTGGGAGCACTAAGATGGGGTATTTTATACTGGCAAATTATCGGGGCACTATGGGGAAGGGGGAGAGGAGCACTACAGGGGCATTTACTGGGGCACTATATAGAGGTATTTTATACTGGCATACATTATGGAGACATTAGCTCAACTTCAGGCACTAAGCAGGGGTATTTCTTGTACTGTCATATTATAAGGAGAATTATTACTACTAGGGGGCATTATGGTGATCTTTACTACTACTGGGGGGCTATGGGGAACATGATCACACTAGTATAGGCACTATGGGGGCATTATTACTAAGTGTGCTCAGGCAGAGAATTATTTCTATTGGTGGGAATTTGGAGAGAACTGTTACTTTGGTGGGCACCCTGGCACAGTATCACCAGCTTAGTACAATTATTTTTGGGGACAATATGTTTATACTATTAGTGTCAGGGATACTATTTACTGGGCACAGTTATTTTTTTAAAGCACTCTGTGCCAATAATTGTAGAAGGGGGCACTATCTGTGTGGTACAGGTATTTTTTAGGGGACAGTTTCTGCAGTATAATATTGGGGAGCACAGCGGGCACAGTATTGGGGATGGCAGGATGGGGTGTTCAGAAGATATGAAGATGATGGAAAAGTGGGAAACTAATGTCTGTTTGTCAATCTCTGCAGAGACGGGAGATGGGTGAAAAATCATCATGGTGGTCTGGTCTGAATGGAGAAGATGAGAAAAGAGAACGTCTACATCAAAGGTGACATCACTGGATGTAGGAGGTATGTGGCGCTATGTAGGAGAGGAGATGCTCCGGCTCCTCCCCCTGCCATTTGCAGAAGCAGAATTCAGAGCTGGGTGAGGACAGCCAAGGGGGCGGCAGGCCACAGTCGGGTGGTGGAAGGTGGGGGGAACCACAGGCCTAGAGCAAGATCTGGGGAGGGAGGAGAGTGGAGGAGCTTCCTGGCTGTAGCCTGCTGTTGTCTATTGTATAATGTGAAGCAGGCAGTGCATCCAGGACAGGCCCTCCCCTCTGTATGATGTGTAAAGCCAGGCTCCTCCACCCAGACCTACACACCTTTAATATCGCGCAGCTCCTCCTCCACTCCACTTTTAATGCCTTCAGGACTAGGAGGGAGGAAGTGAAACTGCAACAGCTCCTGCCACGGAGCTACGTGGGGGGCAGTGTGAGTACAGGAGCTTTATGTTGAGGCCCTGTATGGTGGAGTATTGGGTACAGTGTGTCTATGTAGGATGAGGGTGAGACTCTTACCTTCATCCTCATCAATATCATTTCAGCTGTACAGTGTTTGTTGGGAGTGTCCTATTATATGTAGGATGGGCTTAGAAAAATGAGCAGGGCCATTTTTTTGCACCGCACACTTTTTTTTGTTTCGGACCCACCCTAGACAAAATTTCTGGGTGCTCCCCTGGGTGTAGCACAAGCCAAAATGAAAGTGAGTTCTTCCTCTCTAAGGAAAAGTGTCATATTTGCCACTTAAAGACTTTGTGTACCAAATCATTCTGTTGCCTCTACCTAAGCCTTTGCCCTGATTGAGACACTGCAACCACTTGCTTGTGGCTTGTCTAAGACTGTGATGACTATAAGCTTATTTAAGCTTGTTTATGTTATGGGCCACAAAATTCCTCTTCTGTAAATGGTATGGCCACCCCTTACAAGTTTCATATTATAATCTTTATATAAAGAAGAAACTTCATTTTAAAAAGGCAACTGGAATATATGAGGCCAGAATTACTAATTTGCTAGAAGAACATTGACTTTATCCGGTAGAATATTCCTTCAGACCAGTAGGTAACAACTGCCTCATTACAGGACAGCTTAAGTACTCCACAAAGACCTCCATGCTAAGAGATGTCTGTCATTGGCATCACATAAACAATAAAAAACAGATTCTTGCATTACAATTGGCGAGGCCTCAATTTAAATGCTGTGACCATGCCTTGGGCAACAATAACATAAAGTGTATGAGTTGGCATACACTAGAGAGATGGTTTTTCATTCTTATTGCCTAAATGTCATGTTTTCACTATCACACCAATTCCCCGAACATTTCTATCCATCTGACACAACATGTATACTTTCCAGAAGAGAAAATGACAAAATGAGTTCGGACTTTCTTATGTGGGTGAACCTCTGATAGTGGCTCTGCCTAAGGATCTAGGACACGGTTTTTACTGTGAAAGGCAAACACAGCGTCACAATTCTGTTTTATGCCAGTAGACCCTGCAAGGATTATCAGTGTCCTCTAATATTGCCGGGCTGACACTCTTTAGCACATTATCATGAGGGATCGGTCATGTCAAACTAATTTAATCAGTTTCTATGAGGAGGTAAGTTCTAGACCTGACAGCAGCGAATCAATGGATGTCGTATATCTGGACTTCTCCAAAGCATTTGGCACTATACCTGATAAAAGGTTAGTATATAAAATGAGGATGCTCGGACTGGGAGAAAATGTCTGTAAGCGGGTAAGTAACTGGCTGAGAGATAGAAAACAGAGGGTGGTTATTAACGGTACACACTCAGATTGGTTCACTGTCGCTAGTGGGGTACCTCAGGGGTCAGTATTGGGGCCTATTCTTTTCAATATATTTATTAATGATCTTGTAGAAGGCTTGCATAGTAAAATATCAATTTTTTGCTGATAACACTAAACTGTGTAAAGTAATTAACACTGAAGAGGACAATATACTGCTACAGAGGGATCTGGATAGATTGGAGGCTTGGGCAGATAAGTGGCAGATGAGGTTTAATACTAACAAATGTAAAGTTATGCACATGAGAAGGAATAATGCTAGTCACCCGTAAATACTAAATGGTAAAACACTTGGTAACACTGACATGGAAAAGGATCTAGGAATTCTAATAAACAGCAAACTAAGCTGCAAAAAACAGTGTCAGGCAGCTGCCACCAAGGCCAATAAGATAGTGGGTTGCATCAAAAGGGGCATAGATGCCCATGATGAGAACATAGTCCTACCACTTTACAAATCGCACGTCAGACCACACATGAAGTTCTGTGTACAGTTTTGGGCTCCTGTGAACAAGGCAGACATAGCAGAGCTAGAGAGGGTTCAGAAGAGGGCAACTAAAGTAATAACTGGAATGGGGCAACTACAGTACCCTGAAAGGTTATCAAAATTAGGGTTATTCACTTTAGAAAAAAGACTGAAGGGGAGATCTAATTACTATGTATAAATATATCAGGGGTCAGTATAAAGATCTCTTCCATCATCTATTTATCCCCAGGACTGTGGCGACGGGACATCCTTTGCGTCTGGAGGAAAGAAGGTTTGCACACAAACATAGAAGAGGATTATTTTCAGTAAGAGCAGTGAGACTATGGAACTCTCTGCCTGAGGAGGTGGTGATGGTGAGTACAATAAAAGAATTCAAGAGGGGACTGGATGTATTTCTGGAGTATAATAATATTACAGGCTATAGCTACTAGAGATGGGTCGTTGATCCAGGGAGTTATTCTAATTGCCTGATTGGAGTCGGAAAGGAAATTTTTATTCCGCTTAAGTGGGGAGAATTGGCTTGTACCTCACAGGTTGTTGATTTTTGCCTTCTTCTGGATCAACTAGCAGGATGACAGGCCGAACTGGATGGACAGATGTCTTTTTTCGGCCTTATGTACTATGTTACTATGACTCCAATTTACCGTAACACCATGACACGGAAGCAATTTGAGTCCAATCGGAAATTCGTACACGACAACAACAACACACAGGGCCCACCCCAAAACGACCTGATATTTGACCATCTGTTCAAGGTGAGGCCTGTCATTAATAACTTTAACACCAAGTTTGCTGAGGTGTACAATCCAAATAAAAATGTCTGTGTACATGAGTCCCTATTAATTTTCAAAGGGAGGATTATATTCCTCCAGTACCTGCCTAGCAAATGGGCAAGGTATGGCATAAAGATATACAAACTTTGTGAGAGTAGCTCCGGGTACACCCACAAGTTCCGCATTTACGCAGGGAAAGATTCCCAGATAGAACCCCCAGAATACCCCCCATCTTAGGAGTTAGTGTTAAGATTGTGTGGGACTTACTTTACCCACTGCTGGATAAGAGTTACCACCTCTATGTGAATAACTATTATATCAGCATACCCCTACTCATGTCCCTAACTGCCAGAGGTACTGTGGCTTGCGACACAGTGCGCAAAAAAACAGAGAGGCCTCCCTAGATCACTGGTAGGGCAACCACTGAGAATGATTGAATGTAGGGCTCTAGTCCATGAGAACATGCTGGTGCTTAAGTATAAGGACAAGAGGGATGTCATTGAACTGACTGCTATTCACACTAACACCAGCTCCCCTGATCCTGTACGAGGTACCACAACCACTACCCCCAAACCAGTTTGTATACTGGACTACAACAGGCACATGGGAGGGGTGGATCTTTCAGAGCAACTTCTGAAGCCCTACAGTGCCACATGAAAAACGAAACTGTGGTACAAAAAGCTGGCCGTACACATTGTACAGATGGCAATGTGCAATGCGTATGTGCTATTTCAATCTGCAGGCCACACAGGAACTTTCCTTCAGTTCCAAGGTGGTTATCAAGGCCCTAATTTTTCAAAGCCAGGCCGGGGTGGGTCCCAATACTTCAGGAAGTCATGGTGCCCGTGTTGTACCAGGGCAACATTTTCCAGGTCAAGTCCCCCAGACAGCAAGGAAGGGAAGGACCCAAAAAAGATGCAGGGTGTGTTAAAAAAGGGGGGAAAGGAAAGACACCATTTACCACTGCGAAACCTTACCTGGAAATCCTGAACTGTGCATGCAGGAGTGTTTTAAAATCTACCACTCATCCATGGAGTATTAATTTAATTTCATACATGATGTACCCTGTAGTTTTACCACCTTATATCTCTAATTTAGTCCGCATAGCTTACATATCCACTCTTTACCAACCACTACATATTCATTTCTGTGAAACACCTGTTAGGTCAAAATGTTCGTACAGGGGTGCTCTTTCCAAAATGGGGTCACTTCTTGGGGTTTTTAATTTCTGGGGACCTCAGGAATTTTTTAACATGCGACATGGCACCTAAAATCCATGTCTGTTTATTCAAGTCTGCAAAAACCATAATTTGCACTTGAGTGCACATCTAGAGTCATGCTGTGCACCCATACAGCAGGCTACAAGCACATATGGGGTGTCTCCTGAATTGGGAGAAAATAGAGAACACATACTGGTGTGAATTTTCTCCTTTAACCCCTTGTGAAAGTGAAAAATTGGGGTCTGCTATTAATTTTTCATTTTCACAAATGTGTGCTTTAAACACCTTTAACAAGTGTTTCTGACTTCTGTAAGACACCTGTTTGCTGAAAAGTGCTCTTTCCAAAATAGGGTCACTTCTTGGGGTTCTTAAGTTCTGGGAACCTCAGGAATTTTTTTAATGCGACATGGCACCTTAAATCAATGTCTGTCAATTCAGGTCAGCAAAATCCATATTTTGTTGTTTGACTCTAGAGCCCTGCTGTGCCCCATACATCATTTTTTGAGCACATATGGGGTGTTGCCGTATTCGGGGGGAAATGGGGAACAAAATGTGTGGTGCATTTCGTCCTGTTACCCTTTGGGAACATGAAAAATGTGGGTGTAAAGCAACTTTTTTGTGAAAAAATGAAATTTTTCATTTTCACTGCCGAGTGTTTCCTAATTCTAGTAAACACCTTTGAGGTCAAAGTGCTCACTACACAGCTTGAAAGATTACTTGAGGGGTGTAGTTTTCAAAATGGGGTCACTTTTTGGGGGTTTCCACTGTAGGGCCACCTCAGGGTGTCTTTATTTATGACATAGCTTTCAAGTACCATTCCAGTAAATCCGCTCTCCTAAAGCAATATGGAGCACCTTCTGAAGCCTGCTGTGCGCCCATACATCATTTTTTGAGCACATATGGGGTGTTTCTGTAAACTCCAGATTCAGGGTAATAGATTTTGAGTTTTAGTTGGCTGTTAACCCTTGATTTGTTTCAGAAAAAATATATACAAATTAAAAATCTGCTAAAAAAAGTGAAATTTAATTCCCATTGTCCATTAATTCTCGTGGGAAATGTAAAGGGTTAACAAAGTTTGTAGTATCAGTTTTGAATATCTTGAGGGGTGTAGTTTCTAAAATGGGGTGCATTATGGGTGGTTTATAATATGTAAGCCCCCCAAATTGACTTCATAACTGAACAGGTCCTTAAAAAAGTTGGGTTTTGGAAATTCTTAAAAATTTTAAGATTTACTTCTAAACTTCTAAGCCTTCTAATGTCCCAAAAAGATAAAATGTCATTTTCAAAATGATCCAAACTTAAAGTAGACATATGGGAAATGTAAAGTAATAACTATTTTTGGAGGTATTACTATCTATTTTAAGAGTAGAGAAATAGAAATTTGTAAATTTGGAAATGTTTCAATTTTTTTTGTAAATTTGGTATTTTTTTTATAAATAAAAATGAAATATTTTGACTCAAAGAAAACTGTCTCAGAATGGCCTGGATAAGTAAAAGCATTTTAAAGTTATCACCACATAAAGTGACATGTCAGATTTGCTAAAAACGGCTTGGTCCTTAAGGTGAAAAATGGCAGGGTCCTGAAGGGGTTAAAGGACATTGTAGAAATAGATTCCTTGTTTAGTCTGCGATTATTGTATTAGAGGGGTTTCAGAATGTGCTCCTCAGCCTCGTTCCCAGGAGTTTACCATGAAAGCTTTTTAATGGACAACGGTATAGCACTTGTCAGCCTTTTTTAACCCTATTGCCTGGTAGGGTTCATCATGTTGATTTATTTTATGCACTTATATAGCACTGACATATTCCACAGCACATTTACATACCTTAGCATCAAGCTGTCCCCAACCAGGCTCACAATCTAAGTTCCCTATCAATATGTCTATAGATTGTGGGAGGAAACCCACAGAAACACAGGGAGAACAAACAAACTCTATACAGATGTTGTCCTTTGTTGAATTGGAGCCCAGTACCCCAGTGCTGCAAGGCACCAGTGCTAACCATTGAGCCACCATACCTTTCTTTTGTCTGCATGTTAAAGAGTTGCAGAGATATCGGCATTTTATTAATATGCCAGTGAGTATGTTGGAGCACAAGGGGGCGGGGCTAAATCCTTGCGGCACTACTTTTGTAACACCCCTGTGCTCTGCACACTCCCCTTAATTGAAAATGCAAGACATCAGCATGCTGAGGGCAGAGCTATGTCCCCGAACTGTGTCCTAGCACGTACACATCATATACACTACTTTCTATGGCTTTACCTTGTTGAGAATAGAGGTTTTCTGTGCTGAGAAAGCTAATACATATTACTAATTTATTCACAGGCACAAGATACGATGATAAAAAAACTGAAGAATAGAAAAACACTCTTCTCAAACCAATAAGGCTGTAGCTTGGAGGTAAGTGGCCAGGCTTCCATGTAGCTGTCCCAGGTTCTAATACTAGGAGAGACTTCAAAATTTTTTATTTTTATTTTTTTCTTCCTCATTTAACCCACAATAAAAGGCTATAGCTATAGGGTTTCCATACTTAGAAAGTTAATACATATTGTTGGTTTATCCGCAGGCACAATATACCAAATCTAATGCATAGGCACTGCTCCTGCTATGCACATTATTATTTATGTTTCCAGACAGGACTTCAGTTTCATTATATTGGATAAAATTTGTATTCTTCTTGTACCAATAAATATATTGATATTTTCTAAATCTTGTCCGCATCGTCATGATTTGCAGGCTTAGAAATCAGTTAAAGGCCATTTATCTATGATATTCAGCTTATAACTTGAGCTAAATCTGAGCCTAATTTCTGCTGGGAAAATTAAGCATGCCATTTGGATAACATATTTTTTATTATATTTTGAAAAGGAAATAAAATAAAACACTCCGAAAAAATGGCCATGCCAATGTGTCTGCCAATCTAAATGCCTTAACTTTTACCATCTGTAAAAACAATATTATTGCCATGTTTTCACTTTACTCAGTCATGGTTATGGGCAGCTAGATGGGTATCATTCTGCCAACAAAACGGCCACTTCATGTAAACATTTTGTGTTGCTTCTCTTTCCAGGTTGGACGGCGGAAGCAATTCACAGTTTTATTTGCATATAAAAAAATGAAGAAATTATATTTGCATTGTTTTCTATTTTTATGTGTTTGATGCACATTTTAATTGACAAAATCCCAGACACTTGGTTCAGATCATCGCACACAAATGAAAAACAAAATATTCACATACAGTAAATGATGCAGCGGCGGCCTAGGCTGCTACTGTTCTGTACATCTGCCCTGGTGCCCAGTGGTAGGGACCCATCTCCTGCTGTTCCCTTCTTTTTGGGGATCCAGCCACAGGGCCTGCACTGTCCCTCCCAAGGCTTCTCTTCCTCTGCCAATAGGATGCATACCCCATCTGGCTCTTAAAAATCCAGCACGAGTGCACCCTATTTGTCACCATCCAGTGGTTGACAAACCAAGGAGTTATTCTGATTGACTTATTGTAAAATTTTCATTGTGGTGGCTCTCTCCCAATCAACTAAGGTATGGTGCTTCACAACAGATATATATAACATGATGCGATTTACCGGTGATCGAAAAATTATCTGTTGAGACATACTTCTCTAGAGACTTTGGCTTTCCATATATATATAATACCAACGTATTGAGTTTCCTGCTTACGTTTTTTTGGCCCAGTATACGGTGCAATTTTGTTCCGAAGAACTTTAAGTGGCACTATGGACAATTATTAGATGTAAAGGAGATTGCCTACACGCTATATCAGTTTTTTCTGTTGACGCAGGATCTGAGCAAACCAAGCTCAGCTATAGTATACCACTACAAACCTGTGCACCCTTACAGTTTTGTTTCCTGCGCCAATACAATCACTGAATATACCGGATCTTACTATTGTTCTCTGTTTTTATTGTTTTATGGTTTAATTTTTTTATTATATTGAAGTGTATTGATATATCATATTCAAAACTTTTGCAATTCAGTTTGATGCCGGATGTATGAGTGCTCACCCAATTTTAGTTATATAATCACTGATTGACTTATGGCAAAGGTGTCTCTGACCCCTCGGGTCAGCTGTCAATCATACAGAGACTACCAAAGAAGATTGTGGCCTGGTGGTTTGCTTGCTGTGAACTCCAGATCCTTGTACAGAGTTTAAAGGGTGAATACCAAAGAACTGCCAGGATAAGGCCCTTAGTAGTAGCCAAAAGCCAAATCTGTTGGTTTACACAGTGGCTCCATACCCACTGCCGTAACAGTTAAGTGTTCTTCAGCCTAGGTAGGCAATCAGAAGTTTGGCTCTACTGGTAAGTCTCTGAATGGCCCCAAGGAGATCATCTTAAGTTGCCACCCACTAGAGATTACAATTTTCCAAATGACCTGTCAACAACCCTGTAGCCTGCAGATGTAATAACTAGCCATTCAGTGCCATCATCAGCAAACTGCCAGAGAAATGTAAAATTCCCTTTTCTTCTCATACATGACTTACAATTCATATAATTATATGCCACCTTTTCCCTCACTGAACAGATGCCAAAAGCTACTGGCACAAAATTAATTCATTACTCCAATGCCATCATTTTCTCAGTTATGCTGTGTTAATAAACCGTATTGAAGTCAAACAAGAGTGTTTCAATGTTCTCTCCCCAAATAGTGATTAATCTTCCATGTGTTTTGCATCAATATTTGCACAGGATTTGTAAAAGATGCACAGTATTATAGAGAAATAATAGCAATGAGGCAAACATAGATTTACATTGAATTCTTTATTTTAACAAAGACAACACCTATCTGTTTGGTGTATTAGGGTATATCGATTTTTGAGTACAGTCCCCCATTGTCCCATCCATCTATGAAGTACCGCAGGATGAAAGTATACTTACTTACAGTAGATTCAATGAGTTATTCTGATTGACTTATTGGAATCGGAAAGGATTTTTTTCCCCCTAAAATGAGGAAAATTAGCTTCTACTTCATGTTCTTTTTTTTTTGCCTTCCTCAGATTAACTTGCAGGATAACATGCTGAACTGGATGGACGTATGTCTTTTTTCAGCCTTACAAACTGTAATAATGTGTGTTGGTATTAGATATCAATATGAAATGGGAGGCCATCTCCAGCATAATGAATGAATCCTCTAGCTCTCCCTAGAATCACTGACATCTAGCAAGGTCACTATTTTGGTATCCTTCTCACAAAATATCTTTGGGCAGTTATTTAGTGAACGGCAGCAACAAAAAAGAATGATTTATTGGGGTATTACATCATTTCCGTGTTTTGCATAAATCAGTAGTTGACATGAAAAAATTAATCTATATATATTAAGAAAATGTATCCCTCAACAAAAATCAGTCTAGTATAAAACAACAAATCAAAGAATTGAAGGAGGGGGATGCAGCTGCAGTTTTCTCAATCAGTCTTTAAAGCAGATCAGCTATGTTTTTTAGCATATTTGTCATCATAATAGGATGTCTTATAAATTTTATACAGACTGTAGGCTTGTGCTTTTATATAGTCACATATATTACAATGGTGGTGATCCATTTATAATGCTACATTGTTTAGCTGCCAGACCCCCAGTGAGCACCTAGTAAGTGCTTTCAAGCATGTAATCTCCGCAGGCCATTGCTACTCATGCTACTCATCCATTCAAGATCTTGTCCTACCATTCTACATTTTTGGCTCATGCTAAAATCCGGTCCAGCTCTTTGGCACTGCAACGCTGGATTTCCAAGACCGGTAGGACTTGAAGATGATGTCATAGAGAGCAGGTTTAAAGCCACTTCCTGGTCTACAGACTGATTATAAGTTTAGTGCTAGTCTCCTTCTCTGTTAAGCCCAGCTATTTTCCTAAGTCCGACCACCTCAATGTTGTTGACTCTTGGGACTTCTCTCTGACCGGTTTATTTTCTTAAACCTTGGATTGCTGACACTTGTGATTCCACAGCTCTAACAACATTTTGCTCAATACTTTGCTTTTCTCTTTACTCCTAGGATTCCTAAAAATAGTGATCCCATGGTTTTGACTTTCAACTTTGATTTGGCAATTCTGCTGACCCCTGCTGCTGACCTCTGCCTTTCAATGGACTATGTTTACTACTGCTACATAGCTTTAGGTATAGGGTGAATAGTCCATATTCCCTTACACTGTATGCTCTGGTTTAGTTTAGACTAATCAGATTATGGCTTAGAACATCCACCGCTGCAGCAATGTTGTTACATCCATCCTTAGAGATGGTCATCTCATAAAAGTTAAATCAGTTATTTTAATGTCAACATATATACCATATAACAAAAATATGACATGTGCTATGAATAATTATAGATCACTAAGGTGGCATGAGACCTTTATTTTCAGTAAAGGGTTGTCCGCTTTTTACTATTGATGACCTATCCTCAGGATTGGTCATCAATATCAGATCGGTGGGGGGATAACTCCTAGCACCCCCGTTGATCAGATGTTGAAAGAGAAGGCAGTGCTCGTTTATCTTATCACTGCAGCAATTTCAGTGGTGAGCTGGTGTAATTGAAATTATGGCATCTCCATTCACTTCTTTGGGACTGCTACTTAGTTTTCATTTGAATAGACAGAGTAAAAAGTGGACAACCCCTTTAAGTTTCCCTGTGAAGATCTTTTCACAATGCCTTTGATCTGCAATATCTATGAATATTGTCCAAGAAGGGAAACAATATTTAAAGTACAAATAAATATAGTGCATAACACATAACGGGAAATCTAAAGTAATGTAACAATATTGAAGAAATTAATTGATGATGACAATTGAATAGGTGCTATTTGGGTGTAGTGTCCCTTTAACAAAAGTCAAATTCTCTCTTTGTCCACATAAATGCTGATTGACATGATCTGCTTATTTCTGAAAATATTAGACAATTTTTGCCTCCAGTGAAAAACTAAATCATGTGTCTCTATTTATAGGGAAAAAGGAGATAGCAAAGCCTAAAATGGTCTTGCGCTATTCTTTACTGTGAATAGGATCTGTCTTTTCATGCATTACTTATGTGCTATAGAGAGTTCCCGCTGTCTAGGAAAATCCATTTCACAAAATGAGACATTTATAGAAAAATACAATACATATCATTGTTGGCATAATTCAAAATGTGAACACGACAGAAAGAGACAGACTGCATCGACAGGATCCTCAGTCATTTTAATTTATGATAAACTCCAATTGAAAGTCAAAGAAACACATTCTGTTCTACAAAACATTTTCTAAGTATTTTTTTTGTCTTTAGTTTTACTTCCATCTTTATATTATTTTCATTTGTTTGGAAGCTTTATGTTTTCCTTTTATTTATTTTCTCTTTTTTTTAGGTAAAAATAAGTGTCTTTAGAAATAATAGGTTTTCTCTCCATCACACTTTTAGTATGTTTTTTTGTTTTTTTTAACTACTACAAAATATCTAATGAAATAGTTTTTTTTATCTGTTTTTACGAGTTGGGCTGTCACCATCACAGAGCTAAGCTGTCCCCATCACCTGTTCTCAACGGTGGATGCTCTGTTATCCATTCTCATTATTTTAATACAGGTGGTACTTGTAATACTGGAAAACTTAATGTTCAATTTGATTTATCATTTTACAATTTCTAATCTTAAATTATTATTTTGACAGCTGAACAGGGGCCCAGTACACCGGGGCTGATCATAGTGAAGTGTATCATAGGCCTGAGGCTGTTTACCCATCTTGAGCCCCCTCCCTCCATTTGCCCCAACCATCCCCCCTTTTGCTTTCCCAAGATTCTTCTTTTTTTCTGGTAAATATTAAAGAAAACTATACCACATATATAGTATAACACCCCTAGACCATCATAGTGTATGCGACATACAGTAGAGAACCCCACAGTATATAGTGCCCCACAGTAGGTAGTATACAGTATACTACCCAACAGTATGCAGTACCCCCATAGTATACAGTATATAACACCCTACAGTATTTAGTACTGAACAAAAAGCAGTATACAGCATAGCACCCCACAGTTAATAGTGCCCTACAGTATATAGTATACAGTATAGCACCCCACAGTATATAGTAGCCTACCATATGCAGTATACCTGTAGCCAGAGCCGGTGTCAGCACCCGACACAGTGACAGAGGCCATTGCTCTTGGGGGGTCCACTGTGCCCTCTCACTCCTGCAGCTGTGTCCTGCCTGTTCTGAATTCTAGGGCAGCTTACCCCAGCAATGCAGACAAGTTTCGCCATGTGCACTACTGGGGTGGGCGGCCCCAGGACTCAGAACAGGGTAGAAATAGTTTCAGTAGATTCTAGAATGGAGTTGATAAAAGGAAGTATGTGACGTCACTAGTCACATGCTACTTCGTAGTCACATGACAAAATGTGGGAAGTGCTGAAAAACCCCGACTGCAGCAGCTTATGGAAGGAGGAGGGGCTGTGTGTGTCTACAAGCAGCCCAGTAAGGTAGGATGTGGTGCAGTCCTGGAGTACACAGAGCTTCATGGGAAGCAGGTTAGGGGCAGCATATTAAGCTCAGGTGGGGGGCAGGTGGAGCACTCAGGGGCAGTGGGGTTCAGGTGGAGTTTAATCTGTTGCAATTAAGGGGGTTTATAGTATAGATCTTGGTGTATTCTGAGGGACATGATGTGTGTGTATCTGTCTGTCCCTGTGTGTGTGTGTCTGTCCCTGTGTGTGTGTGTCTTTCTGTACCTGTGTGTGTGTCTGTCTGTCCCTGGGGGCGACGTTATTCTCATTACGTGCCAAGCATTTTTCTGGAAAACAAAGGCTTTGGGTTCTGAGGGGAGTATGGTTGCAAAGCTGAAACTTAAACAAATTGACGGAAGGGTACCACCTGGAGTGGAGCCTGCGGCTTAATTTGAATCCACATGGGAAACCTCACCCGGCCCGGACACTGAAAGGATTGACAGATTCATACCTCTTTCTCGATCCAGTGAGTGGTGTAGCATGGCCGTTGTGAGCGGGTGGATCAAGACGATTTTGGGGTTCATTCCGATAACCAACGAGATTCCTCCATACTAAGTAATTAAACAAAATAATTTTTGCTTGCGGTAATGTAACATTGCAGAGTTAGCGCAGGGAATGGCGGTCAGCACCGGCTACAAAAAAAGTTATAGAAATTTTAACAATATTTTTTGATTGCGGTAATGTTACATTGCAGAGTTAGCGCAGGGAATGGCGGTCAGCACCGGTTACGAAAAGATTTTATAGAAATTTTAACAACAATTTTTGATTGCCCTGCAAAAGATTGTAGGTGAGGGCCTGCAGGTGAGCTGACCCTCCCTGAAGAGGGATATGAGAAGATTTCCCTTGCGGAAATCTCCCTTGCCAAGGGGTAGGTGTTCTGCAGTCTGGCGCTTTTTTAAAGAAAGTGGGGACGATATTAGAATTGTAATTTGCTAACTATAACTGTGCTATACTAAAATTAGAACTCATAAATAAACAAATAACCATAACATATCTTACATCCTATTCATTAACCCCTTAAGGACCGGGGGTTTTGGGATTTTTGCGTTTTTGTTTTGCGCTCCCTGCCTTCCAAAAGCCATAACATTTTTATATTTCCGCTCACATAGCCATATGATGGCTTATTTTTTGCGGGACAAGTTGTACTTTTTAACGCTACCATTTATTTTTGCATGTGATGTAGTGGCAAACGGGAAAAAAAATTCCAAATGGGGTGAAATTGCAAAAAAAAAGCAATTTCACCACAGTTTTACGGGTTTTTAAATTACAACGTTCGATTTGCGATAAAACTGACTGGTTAATTTTATTCTTCAGGTCAGTACGAATCCGGCAATACCTAATATGTATAGTTTTTTTTGCGTTTTGATAGTGAAAAAAAAATTAAAAGTGGGAATTTTTTATTTTATTTTTTTGTCGCCATGTTTTGACCCCTATAACTTTTTTGTAATTATGCGTACGGAGCAGTGTAGGGGCTCATTTTTTGAGGGACAATCTGAACTTTTAATTGATACCATTATGGGGTGCGTATGATGTTTTGATCACTTTTTATTCATTTTTTAGGAAATGAAGCGTCCAAAAATGGCGAATTAGCCATTTGGACGCTTTCTTTCGTTTTTATGTTTACCGTATGGTGAATATTTTTAATATTATTATAGTATGGGCGTTTTCGCACATTGCGACACCCATTATGTGTAATTTTTTATTTTTTATTTATTTTATTTTCATTTTGGGGAAAGGGGGTGATTTGAATTTTTATATTTTTTTATTTAATTTTTATTTTTTAAACTTTTTTTTTTTTACCACTTTCTTATAGTTTCCATAGGGAACTATAAGATGCAATCATCAGATTGCTATTCCCATATATTCCAATGCAATAGCATTGGAATATATGAAAAATAGCATATTTCCTATGGAGCCTATTACAGTCATAGGCTCCATAGGAATACTGTGTAGTAACCTAGGTTTCATTCACAGAAAACTAGGGTACTACATGCATGCTCGGCTCCCCCTTGTGGCCATCAGGGAGCCGAGCAAAACCGAAGTTAAACTTTCGGTTTTGCGTGATCAGATGCCGTGGTCAGGATTGACCACGGCATCTGAGGGTTAAATGTCCGCGATCGGCATCGCTGCCGGTCGCGGACATGAGCTGCGGGTGTCAGCTTGATGAATCAAGCATTTACCCGCAGCTCATGCGCCTGCTCCGTGCGGGAGCGGGCGCCATCTTTAAAGTGCGGACGAAGGGAGTACATGTACGCCCTTCGTCCTTAAGGGGTTAACTCTAACTCAAACCATAACAATAAAAACTCAAACCTGGAAACATAATGGGGGAAGACAGTACACTGTAGGCAAAATGAGTAGGGGTTGTGAACACTTGCAACCTCACCACCACAGGCATGATCCGCCACATGGCATCAAAGCACCCTAGCAGGTGGCCCGAACCCCTGGGTCCACAATCAGTGTCTGTGGGTCACACCACTGCCTTCTCTTCCTCCCCTGTGTTACGTGCTGGCTAATCCTCTGTCCTAGATGCATGCCTGGATGACTCCTGCCCTGCAGCTGGGCCTTCGCAACCCACTTCTGAGTCCAAGCACAGCGTACAAATGTCATTACTTTTGAATGGCCTTTGAACGTAAGTGCAAATACCCAGCCACCCAGCCACAGGCCATAGCACTAAATACACACTTTCCAAAATTTCTGGCCCTGGAAATGTTGCCATTTAGGCCTGTGGTCACTGAGGCTTTCCTCAACCTCATGGCGGCGGCTGTCCTTCGTTATTCAGTCCCCAGGCGCCACTATTTTACTTTGTGTGCCTTTCCCGCATTATGCCGGCAATTGTGTCCCATAACATCACACGTGCCCTGACCAACGCAGTTATTGTGAAGGTCCAATTAACAACAGACACATGGACAAGTGCTTTTGGGCAGGGACGATACATTTCCATGGCGGCACACTGGGTGAACCTTGTGGAGGTCGGTAGCGAGTCAAGCCTTGGGATGGCACAGGTGCTATGGATGCCAAGGATTGCTGGCCCTATTTTCATCTGGATTTCCACCACCAACTACATTAGTGGCTGCAACTCCCCCCACCACACCTTCTCCTCCTCCGCCTCCACCTCCTCCTCCACTGCAAACTCAGAATTCTCATCTTGCAGCAGCAGTCAACTATCAGTCAGTAGCTGGAAGCAGTGCAGCACTGCAGTGGAGAAGCGACAACAAGCCGTGCTGAAACTCATTTGCTTGGGTGACAAGCAGAGCTGTTGCAGGGTATAAGGGACCAGGTTGTTTGTGTCTGATAATGGCCATAACTTGTTGGCAGCTTTGTAGCTCGGCAACCTCACACACATGGCAATCATACAGCATATATGTACCATGCACAACAAACAACCCAAACTTATGAACTAAGATATATATAAAAACATAACACACGAGAGTGGAGATAAACCAATGGAATGGCTTGTTTAAGAACTCATAAATAACCAAGTAACCATAACAAATTTTACAGCATAGTAATAAACTCAAACCATAACAATAACAACTCAAACACTGGAACATAACAGGGCCAGTCCTCAAGTAAGCGCGGCCCTTACCGGGCAGAATGACAACTCTGCCCAGTGACCACATCAAAACGTTGGAAAATTGTCCCCCAAAAACCTGTCCTAATAATAGAATCTTAATCCCTGTGCAGAAAACAACCTCTGCCCAGTGAAGAAGGCAAACTTTTAAATGGGACAAATGCTTATATGGCCTTGTGGCTCCCTGCTTAATGTCCGGGATCCG
Source organism: Bufotes viridis (assembly GCA_033119425.1). Lineage (NCBI taxonomy): Eukaryota > Metazoa > Chordata > Amphibia > Anura > Bufonidae > Bufotes > Bufotes viridis. Next base: position 34,378,339 of record CM065595.1, read on the forward strand.
GCTATACCATGCCTAACCCACATGTTCTCAACTTTCTCCAAACCTACCCCAATTTGCCTGAGGTGATGGTGCGCCTTGTGTGTGTGCCCATTTCAGAAAGTCATCTACAGCTGCTGATGGTCTGGCAACGCTGCTGCAGCACTTGTATTTGCCAGCTAACTGACTGTTGTGCGACGTGAGCACGCACTGGAATTTCACATTACACATGTTGGCCAGGCTTTGTGAGCAGCAGAAGGCAGTAGTGGAATACCAGCTGCAACATGGTCCAGTATCTCTGACCTCTGTGAGGTTTAACTTTGAAGGATAAACACAGATGGTGAGTGGCGATGCTGCTATTATCAGCCTAATCCTCCCACTTCTGTGTGTACTGAAACGCTGGCTGCTAACAATGAAGGCGGACGCTTTAAATGTGGAAGAGGTGGAACTAGGGTGAAGACATTACACAGGGTGATAGCCAGACCACCCCCAGTTTGTCTTGTCAGTGTGAATTGGATGATGAGGAAGAGGAGCAAGAGATGGAAAATAGAAAGAGGATAAGGAGATTGAGGGTCATCCTCCTGATGAGGACAGCAAAGTCTTGTCTGCCCCATATAAAGTTCTGTCAGCCCCATATAAGTGAACGGAGCAAAGGCCACACATGCGTGGTGCTCTTTCTGGCACTTTGCAGGCTCCGTTCTAAGTATAGGTGCTGGTTCCAGTCGTGAGAACCCCACCTATCGGACATTGGAGGCATATCAGTAGATGGGAATACCCCTTTAATGTACTGTTACTCTCATATTTTTGATCCTAAGAGTTGTATATGGGAGAGAGGGTTAATTTGCCGACCCTAGATTTAGTTGCTAGGTGTGGGCTGTCCCACCCCTCTGATTGGGAGCAGAATAGAGAGTCTGTGGAGATTGATTGTCTCTATTGTGTGTGCTTTTCCAAAGAGAAGCCGCAAATCAGCACGCAACAACCCCTCTAAGCCTACAGCAACCAAAAAGGTGAATCTAAGACAAGCCATTCTCTAAGAGAGAGAGAAGCATTAACGTTCAGAAGGTTGAGTGTCATTTCAAGGGACAGTGATTGGCCAAAAAGCATGTTAAGGCAAAACATGTATGTTGGTTGTGGACTTCACTGCATTTGGTTGGGGTGATGAACTTAAGGTACCCTTCTACTCTAAAGATACAGACATGGCATCTGTTAAAAGAATGCACCCCACAGTTGGGCATTATTGTGCCATATTGAGAGTGTGAATATATTGAGAGAGAGAATTTGCACCCCCTTCCTGAATTAGGGAAATAGCTCAGATTAACTGGGAAGAGACTCATAGAGAGACAGTGGGCTTGCTACCCTAAAACCAGCCTCATAATTGCCTTGCATCACTTTCTTGCACTGCCGCCTCATAGCTCTATCCCAGCATCCTGCAAGTCCTGCCTCAAAACCCACTAACACAATGACACAAAGGCACCCCACCTACCACCAGGTAGGAGACCCCCAGACAATGGTGTGCCCCAAGAGGAAGAAAGAGTTAACCCTTCCCTTTACTGCATGGGCCAGGGAGCTTCACCGTGAGGACTGCCACCTTAAATACTTTTGCAGTTAGTCCCTGAGGAGCTGGTGCAGAGGATCGGAGTGGTTGAGGCCTTGATGTAGTGTTTTGTTTCATGGTGTATTCCTTCAGGCTGCCGCTCCCTGGGGTTTGGTGCTGTGAAAAGGTAGATTGAAGGAATTAGGCATGCCTAAGAAAACAACAAATAGCTTTCTTTACCGGGTGCAATGGTAACTTGTGGTACATCCGGCAATAATATATACAAGACGCAGTCTGGTTAGATTGCACTCAGAAGCTGACAAAGTATCTTTCTCCTGATTCTTTTTTACTATGGCTATAAAGCTGGCACCTGTGACTATAGGTGTCCACTATGTAATGCAGGCTATAAGATTTGCCTATCCAGCCCTGGGTGATGGATGCCTTAACTTGTTATCCCCCACATTGCCGAGATTTGGCTTATGGTAATAGTTGCTTTAACTCATTGTTAGCAGCAGTGTCTGTAAAGCTGATAGTACAGTAGCTGGTCACTCTGCTGTCTGGAACGACATAGTATCAATGGAATCTGCAGCCCTTAGACCTTCCTGTCCCTCTGGAGCAGTGTTCCCCACAGTGGAGATGGATTTCTAGTCCTTAGGCCAAATGAGCAGGAGCAGGTGGACAGGCTACCTGTTTCCTCACTAGCCAAGCTAGCTCTCTCTCTTGACAGGAAGCCAGACCAGCTAACATCTATCAAGAGGGCAGAAGGGTATGCAGTGGTTAGCCCCATTCCCAGTACCACTCATTGAACATCTGCTGGTGCAGCAGTACATGACATAAGTAAAACATTGCCACAGAATTATAAACCAAACAATTTGCGAATACCCTATCTGGGGCATTTCACTACCATCATTGCCTCCACTACCACTCCTGTCCTTTCCTGTCTAGTCTCCTGGGCTCACTGCACATACTGTTGTTTGTGGGATAATCTTAGTATTTTACAGTAGCAGCACATGTACATCTGTGCACACTCTGAAAGTTGTCCACAATTAATCAACACATAACAACCTGCAGTGTGAAAATGAGCAGAAATTTGATTTCGGACGTAGATTTATTATTTTCAATGCAGAGGGTAAAATTCATAGCAGATCTAGAACCCATGAAAAAATCCAGATGTGAATTTAACTGTGGATCTGAGGTGAATTCTCTGCAAGAAAAATACATCTTGTATAGATGTAGCCCTGAAGCACTACAGTCCTATTTGTTGAGTGTATAAAGGAAATAAAATCACTATCTATAGAATGTCTATTGAGAGCCATATGTAGAACTTTAAAGAATACGCTGTAAATTACTTCCTAATCTATGTAACACTGTAATAGAAGACAAGTAAAAATAAATTGTTTATTCTGGGTCTGGAAAGAGCTCTCATAATGAAAATAATACTGAATGGTGATAATGATTTTCTTTCGATAAATAAATTTGTCTGAGATCATTATTCACAGTGCTAATTGCAAATTTTTTGTGGAAAACAAATGGCTTCAAATTGAACCTCGTTACTTTTATACTTTACAATGATCATTATTCTTGGCATTCAGATTTCTGTTAATAGTGTCCATTGCAGCTTTTGTCCGCCTATGAAATAATGAGCTGGCATTTCAGCTGATAATTTGAATCAATATGTTAACGCCCTAAATAAAAAAACTCTAGGAGTTAAGGATGCAAATACTTTAGGCTGTTATGTTTCATATACAGTATGTTATGTATGGAAGAATTGAAAATCACAAGATGCTTGAATAATAAATAATACATTAAAATTCCAGTAATCTGACTTGTTCCATAATACCAAGGTGCCAGATTATTAGAAATTCCATACCACTAGTGTGGCGTTTCGAAATGTCAGCCTTATACAATCACGCATCTGTGAGGTGACTTGTTGAATCAGACATTCTCCACTTACAGTTTACGCATCAGACACCCAGGAGTTAATCAAGTAGTCTTTTAATCCGGAGATTGTATTAAAAGATATGCAGGGAATCCAGATGGTAAAAGAATTATGCCTCTAATAATCTCCTTGATAAGAAGATGAGATACTACACAGATTCTCCTCAGATTTTCCTCAGATTCTCCTCAGAATTACAGCACACACAAGCAGCAATGCATAACAGGGAAAACAGGAAGTGGCTAGACTGAACCAAGTAGAAGCTGAAACAGAGGGGGGAGGAAAGAGAGGAGCATACCAATACACAATGCAAGATACTAAAAAAGAACACTCCCCATCTGGTATCGGTAGATACCACTATGTATATGCATACAATGGAATTGTATAAAATAACAATGAATAATGTCCATAAACCTGATGAATAAACAGATGAATAATGTCCATAAACCTGAAAAGGAAACATGCAATGAACATTTATTCAAACCAAAAAAGGATATGTCTTCAGTTCAGACCATAGAGCTGGTACTGGAAACAGTCCTAGAAGATGATGAGCATCTCTGGTAGAAGGAATCTCAACATGGAAGTTCTTTCCATTCGAACTGGACAAAATCTCCTTCCTTTAAATTAGGCCTTGATTCTTGCCACCTTCTGCATTCTTGCAAGAGGCAGAGGTACTTTCTTCTCCACTTTTCCCAGAACTGACTGGCGAGATGTTTTACCTGCTTCCACCGAAACTTATAAAGGTTGTGCTCTTTGAAAACGCCTGATGGCACAGGAATATTTCCTATATTTTTTTATTTATTCTTGAGTGATCTTTTATGCACCCCAGATGTGGATTTCTTCTTTTGTACTACAGGAGATTGTCTGTTGCTTTCATTAGAAGCTGAGCGAGACTTGGTTCTCCTTGATCTTACCGAAGATTTAGAATGTGACTTCTCTGTCTGTGTCACCGATTTAGAACGAGAGCGCATATTTTGTGAGGCTGATTTACATGTAGATTGCTTTCTGTCTATGAATCGTGAATGCAAATGCTCTGCTTTTCACTTCTGAAATGAGATCTGTCTTTGTACGTACGGACTTGGGTTGGTGACATGCAGTATTTGTCATGGACATTGGCGGTGAACTTTTCCCTGTGGTTTTCAGAAAAGGCTGAGCAATATGAAGGTGCTTATCTGTTGAAGACTGGGAAGAACTGTGATCCTCTTGAGTGCAATCAACAACTGCAGATGGAACTGAAGGTTCTTGCAAAGTATCTGAAATGAACTCTTCCTCTGTTGAAGGAACTTCCTTTATAGAACATTCAGAAGATACTTCTTATACAGCATTAAACTCATTGTCAAACAGTAGACTGGAAGGCTCAAGTTTCTGCTGTATCTCATCAGAACTACATGAATCAGAAGGCTTGTTGTCAGTGATGATATAGGATTCATTATGATAAACTATGTGAGGACTGCAAAGCTGGGAAGGGCTTGAAGAGGGCTCCAATTGAAATCCTGAAGGCCTTTCTACAAGCTGCCCTTCTGTCCAGGAACATTCTTCTGCAGCTGACTCCTTGGGATTTAAGCTGCTTTCTGATGTTTTTAGAATATTTGGACAGGGAATATCTTGCACATAGTAGTGGTTAGGACACTGTCTGAAGTAAGAAGTCCCCCCCCCCCTATTAATACTTCCGTTCTGAAGGAATGTACTTGGCAGGGTCTGCGGGTTCTTTTCAGACATACATCCCCCACGATGATCCAACCCACTGTAAGTTTCTGGGCATATGGAGCGTTGAAAGGGCCATTGCGAAGTTCAAGGACCTTATGAGCCTCAAGAATGTGTCTACCTAGCAAGAGTAAGATCTCGGCATGGTTATCAAGGGGAGGAATCTCTCTGGCTATCTTCCTGAGATGAGGGTGATGCTGTGCGGCATCAGGTATGGGAATCTCATCCCTTGTGTTCGGCAATTTGTCACACTCAATAAGGGTTGGAAGAGAGAGTTTCTTATCTCCTTTGATGGGCTTTAAGGTGAAACCATTAGCTCTTCTTCCTGAGGTTGTCACAAGACCAGAGCATGTTCTTAGGGTGTAGGGTGTAGTCTCTCCCTCTATCCTGAACAGATCAAAGAACTTAGGGCTAGCTAGGGAATGATTACTTTGGTCATCTAGAATAGCATACATTCTTATGGTCTTCTCTGGTTGTGCAGTAGGAAACACATCCACGAGGCAAATCTTAGAACAAGACTTACCGCACACAAGTCCTTCTCCACATACCTTTGTGCATCTGGGCATGATGGTTGTGGTTGGTCGGTCGGCACTCTCCCCGCCATGACTCTCCCCGCCTTGATCGGAATGGTGCTTGTGCCAGTTAACTGGTTCTAGGTTCCGCCTGATTGGTCCCGGGTGAAAGGCGGACATGTGTAGATCACTATTACATTCAGAACACTTTACTGGAACCTTACAGTCTCTGACGAAGTGCTCAGTCGATGCACAGCATCTGAAGCAGATATTAGGACTCCTTAGGAACTCCTTACGTTCCTCAAAGGGCTTTGCTATGAAGACACGGCATTTCCTTAAAGGATGTGGTTTATCATGGATAGGGCAATGATGATCGGGTTCCTTCGGGCTTTCATTTCCATTGTTAGTAGTGGGCACAACCCCTGTCTTTTTTACTGAAATTAGACCTTTAGGGACCCCCTCTCTGGGACTGAAAGTCTCGTGTCTCTGTTTAGTAGATCCAAAGATGTTGGTTCCCAAGGTGTTGAAGCTCGGATCGTTTTTAGCTCTAGCTAAGTCCTTGAACTTACAGAAGATTGAAAATGGTGGAAAGGGAACACGATGTTGCTCCTTGTATTTTGAACCTGTTGTTGCCCATTGGTCTTGAATATTGAGGGGTAATTTCTCCACGATCAGGCCCACACAATGGGAGGTATCAAGAAAGCTGAGACCTGGTAGCTGGGGGTCTCCCTTGATGATTGCAAACTCAAGAAGAAGATCGCTTAATTCCTGGAACCCTTGGCGGACTGTATTGGATAATCCAGGAAAGTCGCATAGTCGTTTAAATAAGGCACGTTCAACTACTTCCGAGCCGCCGTATGTCTGCTCTAATCTTTCCCATACGAGACGAAGGCCTTTGACTGGTTCGTAGATATGAACGGTTTTGAGTCTCTTAACACAGTTTGACGACCATGGACCTAGCCATCTAATTAGTAAATCAAGTTCTTGCATAGGCGGTACAGCAAGGGTTTGAACTGTTGTCTTGAAGGTGGCCTTCCAACTGCTATAGTTCTCTGGGCGATCATCAAAGTTCGTAAGGCTAGTACATATGAGGTCCCTGAGAATGAGGTACTTAGCGATTTCTAATGTGTTATTTCTTTCATGCATCATGGCGATGGGAACTTCTCGCGATGGGAACCCTCGCTGGTGTTGTTGGCACCATCTGATACCCTATGTTTGGGGGTTGGAAGATGGAATGGAGTGGCAGCTGGGTTGAGCGTAAATGAAGGCTTCACATCTGGTAATCTTGGCGCCAGCGTCTTGGTTGCTATGTAACTAGTCTCAGGAGGTTTTAATGTGATTTGATGAGCTTGAAGCGGCTTGGTCTCTAATGGCGCCAGAAATACTGTGTAAGGTGCCAGAGGTTTTAAAGAAAGAGAAATGTCGACTGGACTGGGGTCAACTGTATGGTTATCAGCTGCCTGTTTTTCTATCCGCATGAGTTCAGCAGGCTGGCGTGCAGAGCCCAAATCTTCTGGTGCAAATGCATAGACTTTGCTTTGGTCTAGGACGAATTGCAGGGTACGGCCTGCTGAGTCATTAGATATCTTGCACATAGGATGATAAGCTTCTTCTTCTTCAGCAGCTTCTTCAAGAACTCTGAGTTCAGCCATGGCTGCTGCTTCTTCCCTTTCCTTCTGAAGGACCTCCAACTCAGCTTCGGCCTTGGCTTTGGTCGCTTGCGCCTGAGCCTGTATAGCTGCTTGATTAGCTTGAGATTGGGCTTGTATAGCTGCTTGATTAGCTTGGCATAGCGCTTGTGTCTCTGCGACTTGAGCCTTAATGGCTGCTTCCTTTCTAATGTAGTGAGCTTGTACCTTTGCTGCTTCCGCTTTTGCGCGTGCCAACACCAATGAGGTTCTCAGTGAAGAGTGCTGTGAGCGAGACTTTAGCGATGAGGACTGAGCAATAGATTTCGAGGAACGGGATGAAGCCTTGGAGTGCCTTGAAAGGTTAGAATGGCGGGAAGCAGTTTCATATTGTTGTGATATCTTGTCCTCTAGCATTGACCTGACTGCCATAAATCTGCTATATCTTTTATCATTAAGTGCAGTGTGGGTCTTTAATTCTACGATGAATTCCTCTGAGTTGAGACTTGATAACAGAGAAGAATATTTTTCAGACAGTCTATTATAACTATCATAGGTCTTATTCAATTTTGTACACCTGGCCTTTAATTGATCTTCATTATAGCCTGATCCATGTGCTGCATCCATACATTGTTCAGTCTTTTCCCACAAACTGGACAAATTATCATATATCTCAATTTTGTCGGTTAAGAGGGCCTCTTTCATTTTTAATGAGGGTTTAGAAATCCTTCTAGCTGTGTCCTGCATTTCCATCTGTAACACAACAGCGACCTCTAGTGGTGGTTCAGTCATTTAATAGCCCACAGTAGGCAGACAATATTTACCTCAGAAAACAGGCTGAATACAGTTCCTAGCCTGTATGAAACTGGAATTGCTATAAGCTTCTGCGATCCAAGTGAATGCAGTACTGGGAAATATAAGATATTACCTTACTACTGTAGCATAACGGAGACAAATGATGATGGCTTATTACTTGGAGGAGGAGAATATTCTTTTCTTAGCGGGAGAAGGAGAGTACTACGACAATTCTCTTACTGTGGTGTTTCGAAATGTCAGCCTTATACAATCACAAGGTGACTTGTTGAATCAGACATTCTCCACTTACAGTTTACGCATCAGACACCCAGGAGTTAATCAAGTAGTCTTTTAATCCGGAGATTGTATTACAAGATATGCAGGGAATCCAGATGGTAAAAGAATGATGCCTCTAATAATCTCCTTGATAAGAAGATGAGAATCTACACATATTCTCCTCAGATTTTCCTCAGATTCTCCTCAGAATTACAGCACACACATACAGCAATGCATAACAGGGAAAACAGGAAGTGGCTAGACTGAACCAAGTAGAAGCTGAAACAGAGGGGGGAGGAAAGAGAGGAGCATACCAATACACAATGCAAGATACTGAAACAGAACAATTAGAATGGCTGCTGCAGTTTCCTACACATCTTTAGATTAGTACGTGCTATCTGTTTGGGCTTCTCTTCTCACTACTCACTTACATGCTGCCTCTTCCTGTTGCTTCCTTTAATACTTTTTTTTTTTTTAACTAATTACGTTATCTAACCTAAGGCCAATAATATTATCAAGGCTAATCTTGCACTGCCAAGTGGCAACCGATTTGGCATCTTAAAGGGCATCTGGCACCAGATTTGTACCTATGAAACTGGTTAACCTGTTGAAGAGAGAAGTTAAAAAAGAAAAATAGAGGTTGAGTGATTCTGCCTCGACAGAAATACCCTGGACTACAGGTGCCTAGTGGGTGAAGGTAGTCTTAGTTGGAAAGGATTAAGTGGTGACCTGAAATCAGAGCTGTTCAATGGATAATAATAATAAGGGAAGGCAGCACAAGTGTTAGGGGAAGTGAAAGAGGGTTCATTCCCTTTGAGACAGTACCAAAGGTGGGTGGACTAGCTCAGATAATTTCAGAAGAAATGGACTCACCGTACCAAAGTCCGAAAAACACTAATAGAGGCGCCACTCCCAGAAGGGTATAGATAGTCGTCAGAAATGATAGGAGGCGTAATCCCCATAACCGAAGGATGATATGATGTGAAGTCTACACCAGGTGTATTGGAGAGATGTTTCAGATTTGCTCTGTTATTAGTTTGAGGTATATGTACTCACTTCACAGGGGGGTAGACACAGGATAAAGCTCAAGACACCTGTGGCTAACTGCCCCCCTGGCCAGGATCGCGTATCTGATGGTAATAATTGATGGCAGCCCAAACTGGAGGCTTCTGATCAATGTAGTTTATTATGGTAAAAACTAGCCCAACACATTTCGGAGGTATAACTATCCTCCTTTTTCAGGGGTTACATAAAAAAAAACTATAAAAATATATAGTATATGTAGAAGAAAACAATAAAAGTATATATATAGTATATGTAGAAGAAAACATCAATACAACACATGTGAAATGTACATAATGGTCAAAAACTGTATATATCTGTATATGAATGTGCCCCAAGACAGCTATAACCTCTGGAGTTTTTCAACAATGTGTGCCCTTATACTTTTAAACAGACAGAGTGCTATTCCTTATTCTTAAAAACAGATGGTGTACTATTCTTTATTTAAAATACATTAGCCCAGACTTTTATTTTCAAAACCAAACAAAATGCATAGTGGGCAGGGGGGTCACATACCTTTTAGGGGTCTCGTTGTGTCGTTGTGACCCCCCTGCCCACTATGCATTTTGTATGGTTTTGAAAATAAGAGTCTGGGCTGATGTTTTTTAAATAAAGAATAGTACTCCATCTGTTTTTAAGAATAAGGAATAGAACTCTGTCTGTTTAAAAGTATAAGGGCACACATTGTCCAAAAACCCCAGAGGTTATAGCTGTCTTGGGGCACATTCATATACAGATATATACAGTTTTTAACCAATATGTACTCTTCATTGAGGGGGGAATCGTTGAGGTTGATTTTATAGTGTTGATGCTAATGGGAGCTGGATCTGTGTTATGGGTAACTGTTAAGAAGGTATTGTGTCCCTCCAAAACCCGGTCTTAGCCTTGAGTATTATTTTGCTATGTGACTGTTTACATTGCAGTGCCAGGGATGGGTGTGCTATATAAACATAAGGCTAATTTGTGATGTTCTGCTGTCTTCTTTGTTGCGGTTCATGCCACAGGCTCGAGGAGACAGTCAGCTGAGGAAGGGGCCAGAATAATTATTGTTCAGGAGAAGGGTGCCAAAAGACATAGCCAGCATGCTAGAGAAAGAGATGTTCAGTAACAGTCTTAGGGTACTTTCACACTAGCGTTTAACTTTTCCGGTATTGAGTTCCGTCATAGGGGCTAAATACCGGAAAAAATACCTTTCAGTTTTGTCCCCATTCATTGTTAATGGGGACACAACTGAACTGAACAGAACGGAATGCACCAAAATGCATTTCGTTCCTTTTAGTTGCGTTCCTAGACCGGAGAGAAAACCGCAACATGTTGTATTTTGCTTTCGGTCCTGGGATGTGGATGCAAAACGGATCCGGCATTACCCCATTGCAAATCAATAGGGACGGATCCGTTTTCTCTGCCACAATCTGCCACAATAGAAAACGCATCCGTCCCCCATTGACTTCTAATGGAGTTAATGACGGATCTGTCTTGGCAATGTTAAAGATATGTTAAAGATAATACAACCGGATCCGTTCATAACGGATGCAGATGGTTGTATTATCAGTACTGTAAACGCTAGTTTGAAAGTACCCTTAGTGTGGAAAATCACAGAAAAATGGTGCACTACAATGGTAAATGCAATTGACAATACAGTGTCTTGCAAAAGTATTCACCCCCCATGACTTTTTTTCGTGTTCTGTTACATTACAGACTTAAGTTCAATGTTTTGTTCATCTGAATTTTATGTGATGGATCAGAACACAATAGTCTAAGTTGGTGAAGTGAAATGAGAAAAATATATAAATAAAACTATTGTTTAGAAATAAAAAACTGAAAATTGGTATGTGCGTATGTATTCACCCCCTTTGTTAGGAAGCCCATAAAAAGCTCTGGTGCAACCAATTACCTTCAGAAGTCACATAATTAGTGAAATGATGTCCATCTGTGTGCAATCTAAGTGTCACATGATCTGTCATTACATATACACACCTTATTTGAAAGGCCCCAGAGGCTGCAACACCTAAGCAAGAGGCATCACTAACCAAACACTGCCATGAAGACCAAGAAACTCTCCAAACAAGTAAGGAACAATGTTGTTGAGAAGTATAAGTCAGGGTTAGGTTATTAAAAAAATCCCAATCTTTGATGATCCCTGGGAGCACCATCAAATCTATCATAACCAATTGGAAAGAGCATGGCACAACAGCAAACCTGCCAAGAGACGACGGCCTTCCATCAAAACTCACGGACTGGGCAAGGAGGGCAATCATAAGAGAGGCAGCACAGAGACCTAAGGTAACCCTGGAGGAGTTGCAGAGTTCCACAGCAGAGACTGGAGTATCTGTACATAGGACGACAATAAGCCATACGCTCCATAAAGTTGGGCTTTATGGCAGAGTGGCCAGGAAAAAGCCATTACTTTCAGCAAAAAAAACAAAAAGGCACGTTGTGAGTTTGCGAAAAGGCATGTGGGAGACTCCCAAAATGTATGGAGGAAGGTGCTCTGGTCTGATGAAGAAAATGCTATGTCTGGAGCTGAGGGAAAGATTGATGGTGCTAAATAGAGGAATATTCTTAAACAAATCCTGTACCACTCTGTGCGTGATTTGAGGCTAGGACGGAGGTTCACCTTCCAGCAGGACAATGACCCCAAACACACTGCTAAACCAACACTTGAGTGGTTTAAGAGGAAATGTAAATGTGTTGGAATAGCCTAGTCAAAGCCCAGATCTCAATCCAATAGAAAATCTGTGGTCAGACTTAAAGATTGCTGTTCACAAGCGCAAACCATCCAACTTGAAGGAGCTGGAGCAGTTTTGCATGGAGGAGTGGGCAAAAATCCCAGTGGTAAGATGTGGAAAGCTCATAGAGACTTATCCAAAGCGACTTGGAGCCTTGATTGCCACAAAAGCTGGCTCTACAAAGTATTGACTTTAGGGGGGTGAATAGTTATGCACATTGACATTTTCTGTTATTTTATCCTATTTGTTGGTTTCTTCACAATAAAAAAAAAAAACATCTTCAAAGTTGTGGGCATGTTCTGTAAATTAAATGATGCAAATCCTCAAACAATCCATGTTAATTCCAGGTTGTCAGACACCAAAACATGAAAAAAGTCAAGGGGGTGAATTCTTTTGCAAGGCACTGTATATGGCTAAACTCTCACACTGATATTAAAATGAGACAGTTCGCCAATATATTCTTATATCAAGAATATACCGGAGCCCGCGCACCCCGTCAAGGTCTCTTAATGTGGCACAGGACCTAACGCTAACCTACCTATGCAGTATGGACAATTTATGATAGGTGCATAAAGTCCGACACACAGCCAGCAGCTCTTAGTTACCTTCAGTTGTAGTAGAAAACAGTTGAACATTTACTGAATCGTCTCAGGGCAGTTGTCACAGTTCATCAATACAGCAAAAGCAATAATCCAGATGTTCCTTTAACTGGAATTCCTTATAACAGGTCTGGCAATTGTCAGTTGAGGAGTTCTCTCAAGACTTTAGTTTTAACAGGCAGAATGACATTTCTTGCCTAAATAGTATAGTACCAATCTCTAGCACTCTAGGTACTGAATATAATGGTTTCCTTACTTTATGTTGAGCAATCCAATAAGGGCATTCTCCCTCGTGGCAGGCAAACTCTCTGCTACATTATTTGATGTAGGATGCTCTCCTGAAATATTCAGGTTCACTATGTCCCAGTAGGCATGTAGTGAAAAAGGATAATTCTGCGTACTAATCCTCCAGTTGTGTCCAAGTACCTTTAAGCTCCTCCCAGTCACTGTTGCTTGTGAAGTCCCTTGGCTAGACTCAGATCTAATCTTCACTAGACTTGCTTTATATTCAGACATGGTCTTACTTGTCTGTGCTGTGCTGCTGTAAATACTTTGTCTTCTCCAGGCTTGGTCAGGGCCCAGAGGAACGAAAGGGAGCTACATCTTGGACTGAGCCTGCTTTGCTCCTCCATACACTTCCTTCTCCTCTCTCCTCACTTTTTACACTCATTTCACTTCCTTCACACTGACTACTTCCTTTCCAACTCTCACACACTCTTACTACCCTGAATCAGCAAACCCCAGCTATATATAGTATGTGGCGCCAGCACCACCTAGGGGCAAAGAGAGGTAACATTTAGCAGGAAAAGTGCCCACATATAGCACATAGTGAAACACTTCATGAGGGTTTAGCTATGTATTGTCAGTTGCATTTACCATTGTAGTGCACCATTTTTCCATGATTTTCTGTTTTTATAGCCCCATCCACACATTTGTCTTACATGGGGTCCGTTGCGGGCATCCTCCATTGTATGCATTTTTTGCTGGGGATTGGTGTTAGCAACAGATCACATGTGCAGGATTTTCTCTCCCGGTTAGAAACGCGCCACAGTATATGGGGTCTTGAGCATTTTCTGCTTTTAAGACCTGTGCATGCTGCTTTTGTGGTGCATGTGGTCCGCTGCCGTCATTCTCCATTATATGCATTTTTGCTGGAGATTGCTGTTAGCAACATATTACATTGGCAGGATTTGCTTCCCTGGGTAGAAATGCACAGCAACATTTGGGGTCTTGATCATCTTTTGCCATTTAGACCAATTGATTCTGAGATTTTGCCCTTCGCGTGGCCAGTCCCAGTTAAATGTGATTCATCTGCAATTGCAATGCAATTCTCTAGAACTGTGTTTCAAGTAAGACTAGCTGGTTTCATGTCTGCCCATACACAGGACATAGAAAACAAATGATTCTGCTCCCTATCTCTCTGTAGAACACCCTCAGAAACAGCAGCAGCAGTAATGGAGGACATTACACAGTAGAGTTAAATTCAGAAGTTAACTAAGGCAGTATATAACTTACAAACAAGCAGCAGTCTCTGTTACATTGTCTTTGCCAATCTGTATTAGCACCTTACTTTTCCTCCTCCTCCACTCCCCCTTTTCTAAACTTCTATATAATCTGATCCTTCTGTGAGCAGGTAGCCAAGGGCATAACTAAAGGCTCACAGGATCACAGGCACTGGTGCAAAAGTTTTTCTTGAGCCCCCTAGTTTAACTTCTCCTCATGCTTGCCAACTGAAGTAGTACGTATGTTAGTACATTTTAGCAGCATCGATGGGTCTCTTAAGTGACTCATATCTTTTCTGATTGGAGTTGTCTGCTTCACAATAGTAACCACAGCATCTAAGGTGTTTTACAGAGGGGGAGGTTTTCAGACCACATTGTGCTGTTTGTGCAAATTCGTGCATTAACTTGCTTTCTGGTGTTAGCCAGTACATCAATATCCAATTTATTTTAATCCACTTCGGCTGTAGGACCTATTATGCAACTGTCACTCCAAGTATTGGTATATTCTCTTGTACAGCTCATTAGTTTCTTCTATATAGACATGTGCCATGAGAACAAATTAGCCCTTGCAGACACCTACTGTATGTACATTTTTCTCTACAACTTATCTACTGTGATGGGCAGTGGGTGTGGACTCATTGTACCAACCAACCTGTTTGGCTTTGGGCTAACCATAAGAAAATTATCCTGGCGGTTCCCCTTTAACACCTATATAGGGACATGGACTTTGCTGCGGGGAAGCTACAAGTCCTCTACCTCTTTAACAGTCCAAATGTGTTTTGCAGCTGACCCATAGGGTCAGAGACACCAGTGTGAAGCACTGAGGGATCAGGCAATATGCATGGTCTACAGATGGGCCGAGGTCAGGGTAGGTAGCATGCTAGCATATCTGAGAGACAAGTCGAAACTCAGGGCAGGCAGTGTACAAGCATATCTGAGAGAAAGTTCTGGGGTCAGGGCAGGCGGCAATCGAGAAATGTGAGGAACAGTCTAAGGTCTGGACCGGTAGTGGCAAGTCAGTCAGCAGAAGTTCAGTACAGGGGTACTCAGACAATGACAATCACAAATTTACCATTTAAAGGGGTTGTCTCACTTCAGCAAATGGCATCCATCATGTAGACAAAGTTAATACAAGGCACTTAGTAATGTATTGTGATTGCCCATATTGACTCCTTTGTTGGCTTGATTCATTTTTCCATCACATTATGCACTGCTGGTTTCCAGGGTATGGCCTGATAATGCCATTTGCTGAAGTGAGACAAGTCCGTTAACTAGAGACTATGAACCTAAAGCTCAGGCACCCTCCCCTTGGGGAAGGTGTCATACATACCCTGGGGTGACCAGCCGAAGGCTGGGAAAGAATTTTGACACATGCTGGCTTTTAAGAGGCCAAGAGAGAGCGCATGGCCTATAGCAAACCAGAAGGCCTTAGCACAGCTAAAGGCATGCTGGCTGCAGCCTGCAGAAGACACTACACAACTACACATGCTGGGGACGGCATTGGCTAGTGGGGAAGTGGGATCGGACTGCTGAAACAGTAGGGCTGCCTGGATGAGTAGCACATTGCCCATGAACAGGACACCAGCACAACACCTAACTTGGCTATATACTAACCTACTGCTACTTTTTGCATTACAAAGTTAAAGAAGCACTCCAACAAAAAAAAATTATTCTCTGGCCTGTTAAAAAGGAAGATGATGCACAGTAAATTGTAGTAAAGGTAATCTTCATACTAGTGGTTGTATTTGGGAGTTATCCTTTCCCTTCTGGTCCTCAGCAGTGTCATGTGACTGACAGGGAGTCTCCAACTGAAACATCATCTTATGTGTGGACAGGAAGTCAGTTTTTCTATTCTTATCTATGAGACCATTAGTTTTAGCAACAGACTAATGAGTAAACATTTTTGTGGATGTGCTTCTTTAATGATCTCCTTTCTAACAGTGGGGGTGTCCAGCATCATAAATCTTCTTCCTTGCCTCATCCACTCCACTGCCTCAGATTTTCTAAACATTGGATGCCAGGCACCAAAGCAATTCAGAAAGAAGATCAAACAAGTACTAAGTGTGGTGAGGGGGCCTATAGGCAACCCTAGCCCAATTACAACTGCTGCGACCTTTACAGCTGTACCACTGCAGGCAATCCGCCTTCACTGAAGACCTGATCAGTGAATCGAGACTTAGTGAATGGGGTGGGAACCTGATAAGAGAAGGAGGCATTTTCTCTGATAAGATCTATCACAAATTACTCATATTTGTAAATTTTTTATAAATTTACATAATTTATGAAACAACTGTATAAAAACCTTATGGTACACAATACCTCTCCAGAACCATCTTTTCTATACCCCTGTGGGCCCTCCCCACAAATTGCGTGACTTTTTATTAAGGAGTTATTAAACTTTATTTACATTTAAAAAAAACACTGAAAACTCATTTAAGACTTTAATTTCAATTGCATGTTCCAGCTATACCAGCTAATTCTGTTAAAAAATCAAGTATTATTACGGGCAAGGAACAACGCAGGTGGCAAAGTAATGTCTTATCGACAATAGTTAAAAATGCATAAGGATTAATGAAAGTTCTATTTTTTGATCTTTTTCTGCTGCCTGATCTAGCTTGCCTCCAAGGATTACAAATAAGGCATAATCAAATAGTATATTAAATTTATAGTATTACGTTTGTTCCTTGAGGCTGCTTATCGAGCAATCAATAAATTAGCAGTCACTTTGCAGCACAGGTTATATGTGCCATCTGTTCTGTGTAAATATGAAAGCAATAAAATATTCTATTCTAGTGAGGATAAAAATTGAATACAATTATTAAAAATTTAAAGCTATCAGGGAATACTGCTTTTGCACAATGTTTAACTCTGAATGTAGAACAGGGCACTGTTCATATGTAAAATACATGGATGATGGCACACAGAATGGCTTCTTTGGATGTCAAGGAAATAAGGCAGGAGAGGGAGATTTTCTTGAAAAAACACATCATTTTACTGTACAATAAATCACACATATTCATTCTACAGGATAGCATTGAACTTCATCACACGTTGAATCCCAAACATATTTATGAGTAAGGGTACTTTCACACTTGCGTGGTTGCGGATCCGTCTGTTTATTTGCACAGACGGATCCGCACCTTTAATGCAAACGTTTGTATCCGTTCAGAACGGATCAGTTTGCATTAGTTTTAAAGAAAAATGACAAAGTCCAAAATGGATCCGTTTTGAATTACATTGAAAGTCAATGGGGAACGGATCCGTTTTCAAATGCACCATATTGTGTCATTGAAAATGGATCCATCCCCATTGACTTACATTGTAATTAAAAACGGATCCGTTAGGCTCCCCCTCTTCAGACGGACACCAAAACACAGCAAGCTGTGTTTTGGTGTCGGCCTCCAAAACAGAATAGAAGGGGAACGGAGCCTAACTGATGCATTCTGAACGGATCCTTATCCATTCAGAATGCATTGGGGCTTAACTGATCCGTTTTGGACCATTTGTGAGAGTCCTGAAATGGATCTCACAAACGGAATCCAAAACGCTAGTGTGAAAGTACCCTAAGTTCCAAAGGGGGGCAAACTGTTCCATGGGCAAAGTTAGAGCATTTAGACCTCAATTGCCTAGAGCTTCAGGTCTCCTCACTCCTAGCAGCTTGTCACACTTTCCCAGGGCATTACTCCTCCTGTTGCTTTGGTCTTTACAGGGGCTAACATGGGCCAAGTTCTTGGCTCCCTTTCAGGACATCTGTCACTAACTCTTCTCTTCTTAGGGTTCTTCTCTTAGGCACTAACCCTACTCATCTTCTTCTATTAGGTCTCTATAACCATGTGAGTGCTGTTCCATGTCCCTAGCCAGGAACTTTCTTTTAGGCCATCTCTGAAATCTTCTCTTTGTTGGACCTGGTCTACAGCTCTTGTTCATTGGTACATCACTGAGCAGGGGAAGCACTCAGCTTCTTGCACCACTATGCTATGTTTACAGGAGACAACCTTGCAGGGGTCATATTATTCACAAGAGTGACACTACTTCTCCCAGTATACATGCTACTCAACCCTTATCTGCCGCAGCAGCTGCTGCAACAAGCTTTCATTTTGAGCTAACCTCCAGCAGAGTTTTCAAAGTGAAACTGTCACAAAACAATTAGACAGCCAATTTATGTTTTCCCTCTTTTTTTATTCTCACCATCCAAGAGCCGTGGCTTCTTTATTTTTATGTTGGATTGGTTTCTCTAGGATGAACTGTATGTTTTTTAATGGCACATTTTAAGTATCATAAAATCTAAAGTATGCATTTTTTTGGGGGCATTACTAGAAAAAGTACCCAGTGGTGACCGAAAGTGAAGTGTTGGTCTGTCTGTATGTTTTATTGGATTTGTTCCAAAGGTGCCCAGGAGGCTAATCTTTGCCCTCATTTATTTTTTACTGGTACATTGCTAATAGATCTATGTACCCCAGCAGTTACACACTGTTTATTTTATTTTTAACTGCCCCATAACATTGACCTCCACAGCATCCTATTCCCTGATGTGGGACCTTCACAGCACCTCTCCCCCTTAACTGTTACCTCCACAGCTCCTTGCCCTCTTAACAGTGACCTCAACGCCCCCGCCCCTTTATAGTGACCTCCACAGCTCCCCGACCCCTTAACAGTGACCTCCATAGAACCCTTCACCCTTAACAGCGACCCCCACAGCCCCTGCCCTCTTAACAGTGACCTCACAGCACCCTGTCCCCTTACCAGTGACCTCCAAAATGCCTAACCCCCTTATCAGTTAACCCCCAAGAAACCCCCCCCCCCTTTAATAGTGAGCTATAACTGTGTAGAAAAATGGTTGAACTGTTATGGAAGCCTGGTGTAAAACTGTGTGTATGTCAGTAAAGACTGAATAATCTATGAACTTCTATTGGCTAATAAGGGTCACGTGATGATGCCTTAGTTGCATTTTTTGGGAATATCTCAAGAACAGTAATTGCTAGAGTACTGAGACCTTTTTGAAAACCTTCCCAGACACCTGATGTACCGACGTGCCAAATTTGGTGTCCAACGGTTTGATTTTTATAATATGGAATGTGTGGTAGCACTTACATTGTAAATGTATTCTACAGATCAGTATGTTTACAGCTGTAACAAATGTATATAGTTTATATTACATTTTACTACTTTTAAAGAACAAAATAACCTTTAAAAAAAACTTGCTTTGTGTTGCTATTAGTGTTGAGCTAGCATGCTCGGCCGAACACCAGTTCAGCTCGAGCTTTGCTATGCTCGGCACATGCCGGTATTCGGCCGAATACTGCATGTGCTTGAGCGCAATGCTCGAGTCTCCTCCCCGCATGGAGACTCGCCGGTACGCAGCCAATAAACGTGCATGCAGGTACTGCCCTCACTGTAATGCAGTAGCCACGTTGGTTACTGGCATTACAGTGATTGG
This sequence comes from Bufotes viridis, assembly GCA_033119425.1. NCBI lineage: Eukaryota > Metazoa > Chordata > Amphibia > Anura > Bufonidae > Bufotes > Bufotes viridis. Next base: position 34,398,029 of record CM065595.1, read on the forward strand.
CTGGCCGGAACGCGTCATCGGGTGCAATATAGCACATGTTCAGCTCAGTCTTAGTCAGGGAGAGCTGTGCTGAGGAAGGGACAGACAGTGTAGGGAGTGATATAGGAATATGTTTTTTAGAAAAACTTTTCAGAGACCCAAAAGTCCCTTTATGGACTATTGTGTGTGACTGCAGCAATATATATTTTTTGCGCAACCTGCGCTAAATTGCTAAAACTTTACAGACCCAAAAGTGATTTTAAGGACTATTGTGTGCGGCAGCAGCAATATATATTTTTAGCGCAACCTGCAGTAAATAGCTAAAACTTTACAGACCCAAAAGTCCTTTTAAGGACTATTGTGTGTGGCAGCAATATCTATTTTTAGCGCATCCTGCACTAAATAGCGTGCAAAAGTTAGTCCTCTGCAGACAGTGACATTGCAGACAGTGCACCACATCTCCAGGGTAAAGTGTGTGCATAAAAAAAATATCTGTGACAACCAGTGTACTTTTTCTATAGACGGTGTCCTCTGCGGACAGTGACATTAGTTGCGCCACATCTCCTGTGTAAAGTATGCACATCCAAAAAATATCTGTGTCATCCATTGTACTTTTTCCGTAGACGGTGTCCGCTGCGGACAGTGAAATTAGTTGCGCCATATCTCCTGTGTAAAGTGTGGGCATCCAAAAAATATCTGTGACATCCAGTGTACTTTTTCCGTAGATGGTGTCCGCTGCGGACAGTGAAATTAGTTGCGCCACATCTCCTGTGTAAAGTGTGTGCATCCCAAAAATATCTGTGACATCCAGTGTACTTTTTCCGTAGATGGTGTCCGCTGTGGACAGTGACAGTAGTTGCGCCATATCTCCTGTGTAAAGTATGTGCATCCAAAAAATATCTGTGAAATCCAGTGTACTTTTTCAGTAGACGGTGCCCGCTGCAGACAGTGACATTAAATGCGCTACATATCCAGTGTAAAGTGTGCGAATCCAAAAGATATCTGTGACATTCAGTGTACTTTTTCCGTAGACGGTGTCTGCCGCATACAGTGACATTAGCTGTGCAACATCTCCAGTGTAAAGTGCGCGCATCCAAGAAAATTTCTGTGACATCCAGTGTACTTTTTCTGTAGACAGTGTCTGCTGCAGACAGTGACATTAGAAGTGCCACATCTCCAGTGTAAAGTGTGCGCATCCAAAAAATATCTGTGACATCCGGTGTACTTTTTCCGTAGACGGTGTCTGCTGCAGACAGTGAAATTATCAGCATTGACATTATCTCCTGTGTGACGTTTCCACATCCCAAATACCTTTTTTAATTTTTTTGCGCCTACACTTCCAAATCCTACGCTACTGTACACTACTGTACGTTTGACCTAGCTACATGTCCCAGTTTGCAGGGCGGCGCAGGACACCACTCTTGAAGTCAGACCATGGCAACCAGGTGGTCGGTCGGATTGCAGCAGATAATGCTTCCAGCCGATTAAGCACCACCCTGTCTTCCACCAAGTCCAGTCTCAGTAGCCAAGGCCCTCACATATAATGTTTTACGGGGTCAGCTCACCTGCAGGCCCTCGCATATAATTTTTTACAGGGTTAGCTCACCTGCAGGCCCTCGCATATAAATTTTTAGAGGGTCAGCTCACCAGCAGGCCCTCACCTACAATCTTTTACAGGGTCAGCTCACCTGCAGGCCCTCGCATATAATGTTTTACAGGGTCAGCTCACCTGCAGGCCCTCGGATATAATGTATTACAGGGTCAGCTCACCTGCAGGCCCTCGCAAAAAAAAATTTAAAGGGTCAACTCACCTGCAGGCCCTCGCATATAATGTTTTACAGGGTCAGATCACCTGCAGGCCCTCACCTACATCCTTTTAGAGGGTCGACTCACCAGTAGGCCATCACCTACAATCTTTTACAGGGTCAGCTAATCTGAAGGCCCTCGCATATAATGTTTTACTGTGTCATCTCACCTGCAGGCCCTCGCATATAATGTTTTACAGGCTCAGCTCACCTGCAGGCCCTCGCATATAATGTTTTTTTTTTTTAAACTCGTTTTATTGGAGTATAATAATGCAAATAGTACATTACATGTCATGATACATATGACAATAAAACATAGCGAAACAGGCACAAAAGAAAACAAAAGAAAAATACAGCAAGCATAGTACGTGATACATAAACAGTGTCTCTGAATCTGATTCTCGGCAGATTAAATGCAGATATCAATTAGTACTCATACATCAGTGAAATGTAGCAGAGCGATCAAGAAAAGGATTATCTTCACCTCACATTACTCCCTATCTAGACATGAGTTATGAACACATGGGCCGGAGCATCCCATATTAAACAGGTAACGTGTTTGAGGACTCACACCACCCTCCCCATACTTTCTGGAATTTCTGTGGGCAGCCTCTGTGTTTATACACCACTTTCTCTAATGGTAAAGTCTGGTTAACCAGTTGCTTCCATTGTTGTAAAGTAGGCAGCTTTTCCGCCATCCACCTGAGTGCTATAGCCTTCCGTGCAAGGAACAGAGACTCTTCAAGGAAAATCCTATGATAATGAGACCAACACTCATCATCTACAACACCTAATAAACACATTTTAGGGCATAGGGGGACTGTCTCCGGTACTAGATCTGATAGGCATAAGGTGACCTCCGTCCAAAATCTTTGTATATACAGTTGTGTTCAAAATTATTCATCCCCCACTGAAATTAAGTGTTTTGGCCAGTTTGACATTGATTTTGATAATTTCAGTCATCTTGTTTACAATTAAATCAAAGAGGCACTTGTAAGTCAGACAAATATAACATAACATTTATAATGAAATAACCACAAATGTCTTTTCTGTGCTCACATCATTATCAGTTTTATTCAAACCCCAAGTGACATTCAATCTTAGTACTTAGTACAACATCCTTTTCCAGTTATAACAGCTTTTAAACGTGAAGCATAGCTTGACACAAGTGTCTTGCAGCGATCTACGGGTATCTTTGCCCATTCTTCATGGGCAAAAGCCTCCAGTTCAGTCACATTCTTAGGCTTGCGCGCTGCAACTGCGTTCTTTAAGTCCCACCAGAGGTTCTCAATCGGATTTAAGTCTGGTGACTGTGATGGCCACTTCAAAATGTTCCAGCCTTTAATCTGCAACCATGCTCTAGTGGACTTGGAGGTATGCTTGGGATCATTGTCCTTTTGAAAGGTCCAACGTCTCTCAAGCCTCAGGTTTGTGACGGACTGCATCACATTTTCATCCAATATCTCCTGGTACTGAAGAGAATTCATGGTACCTTGCACACACTGAAGCTTCCCTGTACCTGTAGAAGCAAAACAGCCCCAAAGCATGATTGACCCCCCGCCATGCTTCACAGTAGGCAAGGTGTTCTTTTCTTCATAGGCCTTGTTCTTCCTCCTTCAAACATAGCGTTGATCCATGGGCCCGAACAGTTCTAATTTTGTTTCATCAGTACACAGAACACTATCCCAAAACTTTTGTGGTTTGTCCACATAACTTCTGGCATACTGCAGTCGACTCTTCTTTGGAGACAGCAAGGGGGTGCACCTGGGAGTTCTGGCATGGAGGCCTTCATTACGCAGTGTGCGCCTTATTGTCTGAGCTGAAACTTCAGTACCCGCATCTGACAAATCTTTTTTCAGTTCCTCAGCAGTCACACGGGGACTTTTCTCCACTTTGCGCTTCAGGTAGCACACAGCAGTCGAAGTCAGCATCTTCTTTCTGCCACGACCAGGTAGAGTTTCAAAGTGCCCTTTGCCTTGAATTTGCGAATGATGCTTCCTATGGTGTCTCTTGGTATGTTTAACATCTTTGCAATCTTCTTATAGCCATTGCCCTTCCTGTGAAGAGAAATCACCCCTTCTCTTGTCTTCCTGGACCATTCTCTTGACTTCACCATGTTTGTAAACACACCAGTAAATGTCTAGAAGGAGCTGAGCATCACAGTCATTTTAAATCTGCCTAATTAGTGCTTATTATGCTTGATTGTGCTTCCTTGACATCCACAGGTGTTTTCAATACCTGATCGAAAACACTTGAATGAACCTCTGTTCTTAAGAGTGGTAGTCTTTAAGAGGTTGAATAATTGTGTCAATGAAGAAATCACAAAAAAAAAGGTTAATACTGGATTACAAAAACAATTGAAGTCATTTTAGTTGCATTTGGTTCTTTAAAAAGTCCTTGTAAGATTTCATTCTGAACACAATTACAAATGTACACTAAATTCTCTTAAACCCTTTACAGCATTGGGGGTTGAATAATTTTGAACACAACTGTATCTGCACTCCCAGATTATGTGCCAAGAATTGGCATTAGGCTGATGGCATCTAATGCAGTCACTACTGCCCGCCCTTCCCATTTTGTATAATCTAGTAGGGGTAAGATAACTCCTGTGCAGGATATGCAGCTGTATCAGTTTATTATTGGTAGAGGGGGACACTCTCGTGGGGGCCGCTAAAGCATCAACCCATTGTGTTCCTGAGAGTGAGGGAATTCATTCCCTCCACTTATCCTCCACTTTTAGGGGTGATGTATTCATCTTGGAGATTATAAGATGTGTATATATAACGGATATAAGGCCGTGAGGACCCTGCATGGTGAGCACTCTGATCAACGGGTATTTGGAAATTTTTCTGGCACTTACCTGAAACTGAGCAGACAGAGCATGTCTAACCTGCAGATACCTGAAAAAAAATATCTGCCTAGGTACCTGAAATTGTGTCTGAAGTTGAGAGAAAGATCTCAAGGACCCTTTTTCATATAGGTCACTCAGTTTACATATCCCATGTTCCCTCCACAATACCGCACCCTCATGAGTTTCCAGATGTTGAAACATGGGATTCTGCCATAGAGGTATCAAATCCGGCAAATCCCCATAGGACTTAAGTTTGGAGGCCTCCCAGACCAGGTGGGCCAGCCTATGTAACAGAAGGGCCCGACCAGAAAATAGGCCAATGTTCTCCAGAACTGGCCACAATGAGTGGAGGGTTAAAATGTGTTGCAGATAGAATTCAGCATTGGGGAGGGAGCCCTGAGACACCCAGGGTACAAGACAACATAATTGCCCTGCCAAAAATTATAGAAATAGGTCAGGCAACGCCGCACCTCCCTGGAGCTTTGGCCGTTGTATGGTCTTAAGTGTCAGTTTCCTCCTAGCTTTCCCCATATGAAGGCTGACATCATAGAATGAAGGTGATCAAAGAACCTTCTCGGAACAGGTGGGCTGGCATGCTCCAGTACATACAAAGCCTTGGGGTCGCATATAATGTTTACAGGGTCAGCTCACCTGCAGGCTCTCGCATATAATTTTTTACAGGGTCAGCTCACCTACAGGCCCTCGCATATAATAATTTACAGGGTCAGCTCACCTGCAGGCCCTCGCATATATCGTTTAACAGGGTCAGCTCACCTGCAGGCCCTCGCATATAATTTTTTAGAGGGTCAGCTCACCTGCAGGCCCTCGCATATTTTGTTTTATAGGGTCAGCTCACCTGCAGGCCCTCGCATATAATGTTTTACAGGGTTAGCTCTCCTGCAGGCCCTTACCTACAATCTTTTACAGGGTCAACTCACCTGCAGGCACTCGCATATAATGTTTTACCTGGGTCATCTCACCTGCAGACCCTCACCCCTAATGTTTCAGAGGGTTAAGGCTATAAATCATAATTTTTCAAGGGTGTGTATGATGCCCTCCTTTATGTGTAACAAAGGGTGTTTTGGAGTGCCGATTCCTTATAATTTTTGGCAGCCATTTAACTTAGTGCATAGGCTTTATGAGTGTAGGAATCCCACTACCTGAACAATTGTACCAGAATGTAAATGAGGCCCTCCTTTATGTGATATACAGGTTTTATCGGAGTGCCTCTTGCTTGTAATTTTTGGCTGCACTTGCACTTTATATACAAGTAAATATACAGGAAAGAATGTTTCCTAACAATTTTTCCTCTAAACTCGATTTTATCTTTGGTTTTGTGCCTATTATTGTCAGTCTGTAAAAGTGGCATAATACTCGGACAGTATCGTTCCCAGTAGTGACCTGGGAGTCCAAGATGCATCCATACATTTTTCCCATGCTGTTCCCGAACCATTTTGGTGGTGTTTCCATCAATTTCTGACCTTTTCCTATGAACCAGGCACCCTCCCCTCTTCACAGCAGGGGGTGCCTGGTTTAATACTCAGGTTCTCCTATTGAATTCCAAAACATCTGGGTGCTCGATCAACACTAGTCGCTATGCTTTGACCCATAACGTTTTAATTTTACGTCAACAGTCAGCTGTGTAAAAGCTTGTTTTTTCTAGTTCAACTGTAGTTGGTGGAGGGGGAGCAAAGTGACCAAAAACAGAGATCTGGCATTGTACACTTTTTGTATGGTATTCACAGAGTGGGTTATACTGTATAACACAATGTTTTAATAGTTACAATATTTATGAAAGTGGCAATTCCGAGTATATTTATCGTTTAATTGCTTAAATGTGTTTGCATGATAGATACGAAAAGTCAAGTAGTTGTGAAGTTTTAATATTTAGGTTTTTTATATTTTTTTTAAATTATATTTAACTTTTTTACTTTTTCTTTAGTCCAACCTGGGGACTTGAACATGCAGTAACTTGACCACTTGTACGATACACTGCAATACTTCCACATTGTAGTTGTGCTTTCACTGTTATCCTATTACAGTTTGGCTCTCACAGGGTCTACTGGAAGCACTAATACAGCAACCTTCTGTAGTCCCTCAACTGCCATTATAACCCTTCTTCATCGTTTGATTGCATCATAGGGGGTAATAGGGGACGGTGGTAATTCTTTTCCTTTGTCTAACTGCTTAGATGATGCTGCTGCTATTGACTGTGATCTCTGTGAGGTTAAACAGCAGGATCAGAGTTATGTTAGATCCTGTACTGCGCAGGCTGGTTTCAATTGTATAACACATCCAGCACCAACTGCATATGGAGCAGATTCAGCTCATAAGCCCATGCCATATGGTCCCTGCATATATCCGCTGTACATGTATATGGGATTTCACGAAGGGATTAGGGGCATCAGAGGGGTTAAACCAGTAGAATAATCACAAAGATCTTTTTAAATCATCAGTTTTTGTTTATAGACATCAGTAAAACTGACTGTACTTTTGATGCATCTTTTCTTCTTAATAATGCACTTGTATGATAGATGTGTTAGAGCACTACTACTATTTGCTCTTTACACTTCCATATATACCGGTTAGAGTTCTTTCCATGGTTTGGATCCAGAGCAGTGCTCAGTATAGGAAGCGCATAAGGCACTCTATTATTTTCCAGTTCCAAGTAATATGAGGGTCTGTTTCACTTCTCACTCCTCACCTATGATTATTTTTCTTTCCTCTGCTATATCTTTGTAACTCGGTTATCTAAAATAACTGTGTCACTTTTTCTTGGCCCATAAATTTGAATCCACCGTCTTGTCAGCCATATTTTGTTCAAGACACTTTTCTCATTCCATAGACACCAATGTTGCAGCCTCCTTGAGATAAAGGCTGTATGCCACCTAGAACGGTACAGAGCTGCATAGTTGTTTGGCAACACCAGACTCTCCCTCCTGGAAGTCCCAATTGTTGTATACAAATAGATATGAACTCTCTCCTGGGAATGCACTCCTCTAAAAACGGTGGCATTGACTAACTAGGTGGTCCTCTGATCAGACTTGTATGCAGTGTTAACCAGCAGACACGAATGATGTTGTCTTTAAACTGGTGAATAACAATAAGGGTGTTGATCTTATCTTGATCCAAAGAACCTTTCAAGAATAGTTTGCTTCCTCCTGTCCATGCTGGCCACATCCATGAGAACTTCCATAAGGTTACTCTTCTTCCTCTGATACTTTTCTTGGCGGCTCTTCACTTTCTGCCTGTATTCCTGGTTATTTATGAGTCCATTCAGCTTCATGAAAATGTACTCTGCTGAAATATCACTGACTGTCTTCAGGACGTACCTTTCCAGCCAGAACATTTTCTTCACTTGAAGTAAAGCAGTCACTTTTGAGATTAAAGCAACAAATTCACCTGCTGAACAGAAATGACTGAAGGTCCTCATTGACATAGAACCTATTGAGCTCACAGCAGTGACATCACAATCTTTTACAGTTTGTTACCAACTTGGACACCAAATAGGTAAATAGTGCATGTGATATGTGGTAATCTACCTGTACAGTACTTTGCAGTATACATCACAATGCTTTACTGCTAGTTACTATGACCCCCAAGAAGATAAGGGGCATATCATCTGGTATATATTGTAATCTACCTGTATCCCAAGAATGCATATTTTAGGATAATTTATCACATACCAGTTGCCCTGTTGAACATGGGTGGCATGAGTGTCATAGTGCATTGATATTAAGGCTGTTCTCTTCTGGTTTAAAAACCATAGCATCATGCCACCATAAAGGGTTCAGCTGCATTTTTTCTGTTCAGAGCAATTGGTTATCTATAGTCTCTTACAATCTCACTTGCCCTTACGATCCTATATGACAGCGCATAGAGCCAGTATGGCTCCTTAATACAGAGTTGTACAGTCTGTGTGCACTGTCTGTCATTCCCTGTGCTCTTCCAATCAAGCTTTAAAATGTTGCGCCAATTCATTTCTTAATAGATCTTTGTAGCACATAAAGCTTTTTTTTTAATATAGGGCTCACATAGAATAAGACATTTTGGCTGCCTGCAGCTACTACTAGAGGCAGCATGGGAGTTTACTGTATAACAATATCCAATGTACAAAAGTATGCCAGTAGCTTCCATATGCCTTTCCCATACAGACATCATATGTTTTAATTCTGTCTGTGGGGAGAATTTAGAGCTGTGCATCAGAAAAAAAAACTATTTAGAGTAGATTAATAAAAAAAAGTATAGTAAGTGGCAACTTTGCAAAATATGGGAATCTCATTATCAGAAAGAGTATTCTGAAATAAACTGCAGGATTGGGTAGAATTTTGAGTTTCTTACTTTAGCATGGCGGCCCAACTAGATACAGAATGACATGATTATCCTAAGCACAGGGTATGCTTATCTCAGTGGGGCACATACACTTGGTGGTTTCACATTTAAAGGGAGTCTGTCACCAAAATATGACATTATACACCACTTACATGGCTCTCTAGCACATCTATCTATGATTCAAATTATACCTTTTCATCGCTACATGTATTGCGCATGCGCCTGCCTCCAGTCCTCCTGTTTGCTTCTGGTCCACCCCTAGTAGTCTGGGAAGGAGTAATGTAAACAGAAGGTAGAGCAGCCTGGGCTCCTACACACCAAACGCCGCCCCTGCGCACTTGCGAGCCCTCATTTGCATATGGATTAAACTGCGTTTTTCCTGCTGGTAAAAGTCAGAAGAAAATTTACAAACTTACCATTTGAATCATGGATAAAGGTTGGCATCACTGCAAACACGCCTTTACTGCTGCTAATCTGAAAAAGTCCAAAAACATAATAATTCGCAATATACAACATGAATGTTATGTGTGGGGAGTCGCTCTGGTAGACAGCGGTGCGGGTGCAGTTTAGAGGCAAAACAAGGAGTCCAGATTGTGCATCAAACAGTGTTTTATTCACACTTGCACACCAGAAATGAAAACAGTCTCTTGGTGACAGTTCACACACAACAGAAATCATGTGGCAAAACCAAAAACAGGCCAACACAGGTTCAGTCACCTTGGGTGGTTTAAGTGCGGTTCACACCTAGCAGTCGGTTCAGCCGCAGGCGATTCCTCCTTCAGGTTGCAGGGAAACACCACCTTGCTGAGCTCTGTCCTCCAGCACAGAGAACTCCTCAGCCCTGTTAGCAGGCTCCAGGATAATCACACTCAGACACAGCTGATGGCTGTGTTTTATACCCAGCCCAAAACTCGGACTGGACCGTGGGGAGCAGCCACCCACCCTACTCTTTAGCTGCTCCCAGTAAGAGCCGGCCCGGATCGGCTTTGCAGCCATGCTATTTAAAAGAGTCAAAACAGCACTAGCTGCTGCAGACAAAAACCCGGCTCTCACCTCACCGAGGCCAGCAACCTCGGTGACACGTACCTGCCATCGCATATGACACCTTGCACCTTACCACATACCCCCCTTTGTTCAACCCTGAGGGGTGAACACACGTGAGGCAGTGGACGCGGACAGGGCATCTGCGTTGCCCTGCAAGCGGCCTGCCCTGTGTTCCACGGAAAACTTGAAATTTTGAAGAGATAGGAACCACCTGGTGACCCGAGCATTCCTCTCCTTGGCCTGACTCATCCATTTGAGGGGGAATGGTCGGTCACCAGACGGAACCTCCTCCCTAACAGGTAGTAGCGGAGAGACTCGAGTGCCCACTTGATAGCCAGGCACTCCCTCTCCACTATACTATATCTGGACTCGGCGGGACTGAGCTTACGGCTCAGGAAGACAACGGGATGTTCTTCCCCGTTGACCTCCTGCGACAGTACCGCACCGAGGCCTACCTCCGAGGCGTCGGTCTGTACGACAAACTCCTTGTTGAAGTCGGGTGTCACCAAAACCGGGACCCACACAGGGCCGACTTCAACGCGGAGAAAGCCTCCTCCGCCTTCTCACTCCAGCTAACCCTCCCAGACTTTCGCCCCTTCAACAGGTCTGTCAATGGCGCTGCTATTGTGGCAAAGTGGGGCACAAACCTCATGTAGTAACCTACAATCCCCAGGAACGACTTTACCTGCCTGGTGGTGACCGGTCGGGGCCAGTTACGAATGGCCTCTACCTTAGTTACCTGAGGTTTGATGACTCCCGCCCAATTACATATCCCAGATATTTTGTCTCCTCTAACCCTATGGAGCACTTCTTTGGGTTAGCGGTCAGTCCGGCTTTCCTCAGGGCATCCACTACCGCCTGCACCTTGGGTAAATGGCTTTCCCAGTCGGTGCTGTGGATGACTACATCATCTAAGTAGGCCGAGGCGCACCGACGATGTGGTCGCAGCACTATGTCCATTAACCTTTGGAAAGTGGCGGGGCGCCATGCAGGCCAAAGGGTAACACCTTGTAGTGATACAGGCCCTGCGGGTAACAAATGCGGTTTTTCCTTAGCCGACTCCGTTAAGGGTACCTGCCAGTACCCTTTAGTGAGGTCCAGCACAGAAAAATAACGGGCTTGTCCTAAACTTTCAACCAGCTCGTCTACTCGGGGCATGGGATACGCGCCAAACTTGGATACTTCATTTAACTTGCGAAAGTCGTTGCAGAACCGCAACGTCCCATCCGGCTTGGGTATTAGGACTATGGGACTGGCCCACTCACTTTTCGACTCCTCAATGACCTCGAGCTTCAACATTAACTGTACTTCCTCCGCGATGGCCCGTCGCCGAGCCTCGGGTACCCGGTATGGTTTTAACCGGATCTTGGCCTGAGGCTCAGTGACGATGTCATGTTGGATGAGAGACGTGCGGCCAGGAGGTCCGAGAACACATCCGTGTTCCGACTGATGAACTCCTGACTTCCTGAACTTGTTTGGAAGACAGGCTGTCTGCAATTTTACCGTGGTTACTGCTTCACAGGCCTCGAACTGTGGGGCTGGACCCTTTCACCTAGAAGCCCTGGCCGGGGGCTGTGGTCGTCGGCCGTGTCCCTATCTTTCCACGGCTTTAGTAAATTCACGTGGTACACCTGCTCCGGCTTGCGCCGCCCTGGCTGGTGTACTTTGTAATTTACTTCCCTACTTTCTCGATCACCTCATAGGGGCCCTGCCACCTAGCTAGGAACTTGCTGTCAAGGGTGGGTACCAGAACCAACACCCGATCTCCCGGCTTGAAGCCCCGCACCCGAGCCTGACGATTGTACACCCTACTCTGGGCTTGTTGCGCTGCCTCCATATGCTCCCGGACCAGCGGCAACACCTTTTCCATCCGTTCCTGCATCTGGGTGACATACTCAATGACACTTTTGTGGGGGACAGGCTGTTGTTCCCACGCTTCCTTGGCGATATCCAACAGGCCCCGAGGGTGTCTGCCATAAAGCAGTTCGAAGGGCGAGAACCCAGTAGAGGCCTGGGGCACCTCTCGCACTGCGAACATGAGATAGGGCAGAAGCAGGTCCCAGTCCTTCCCATCTCTAGACACCACCCTCTTTAACATATTTTTTAAAGTTTGGTTAAACCTCTCAACAAGACCGTCTGTTTGCGGATGGTAAACGGACGTCCGTAACTGCTTTATACGCAACAATTTACACAGTTCCTTCATAACTTTGGACATAAAAGGGGTCCCTTGGTCTGTCAGAACCTCTTTTGGCAGGCCCACACGGAAAACATTTCCATTAACTCTTTGGCAATGAGTTTAGCTGAGGTATGTCGCAGAGGCACCGCCTCCGGATACCGAGTGGCATAGTCGAGAACTACCAGAATGTGTTGATGGCCCCTGGCAGACTTTTGGTACAGGCCCAATTAGATCCATAGCGATTCGCTCAAACGGGACCTCAATAATTGGAAGCGGTACCAGAGGACTACGGAAATGTGGCTGGGGGCTATTTATCTGACAGGTGGGACAGGACTTACAATAATTTTCTACCTCCTTGAACACACTGGGCCAATAAAACCGCTGCAGTATGCGGTCCTGGGTTTTCTGCCACCCCAGGTGTCCCCAAGAACATGTTGGTGGGCAAGCTCCATGACAAGCCTGCGATACGCTGTGGGCACCACCAACTGTTCAACAGGCTCACCTCGGATTTGGTTCACCCGATACAACATATCCTGAAGGACAATGAATCGCGGAAACATTAATTCAGCCCCAGGTTTCTGGGGTTTACCATCAATTATTATGACACTTTCCCAGGCTCTGGTTAGGGTTTGGTCCCGGTGTTGTGCGGTCCCAAAATTTTCCCCGGAGACATTGAGGTCTGCCAACTCAGGTCCCGGTGGCAAGTCCTCCGTGTCTCCCACCATTACACTCAGTGGGGTTGTCTCCCCTCTATCACAGAAGTGGTGGTCACCCCTACCGCAGGCCCTTCGGACTCGGGCTCCCAGGGCTCTGGCCTCCCACAGGAACCAGGCCACTCTGCTAGGGTTACCCCTGTCTCAGGGCTATTAGTCACTTTCACCTCAGGCCATAGTGACGGAAAACCAGGGAAGTCTCTCCCAATTATTAGTTCATACGGTAGCTTAGCGGAGATCGCCACTTCACAAGTCCATGTGCCGGCCGCCGTGGACAGAGACATTACAGCCGTGGGATAATCCTTTAAGTCTCCGTGTATGCACACCACCCCAACTTTCCGGCCCGTATACTGGGAGGGCTGTACCAGGGCAGCACTTACCAGGGTTACTAGGCTCCCTGAGTCCAGCAGCGCCACTGCAAGATTATCACCGACTTGCACCTGGCACAGATGACGATTGTCTAGGGTCTCGGGGGTGCCGGTCGCACACAGTCTCCGGGCATACATGGAAGCCCGATACCCATAATTGGTCTCCATGGGTTCTCCCCACTGTGGACAGTCGGCCCTCACATGGCCAGGCTCGTGACACCGCCAGCAGACTATCAGGGCCGGGTCTACAGGGGGTACACCCCGAGCAGGTTTCTCGGGTACCAGTCGTCGGGACTGGATGGGAGACCTCCGGGGTTTGACCGGCCCCCTCCCAACAACACCCCCTTTCAAGGTTTTTGTGGCCTCATAGCGCTCGACCAGGTCGACCATGTCCAAGGCATTAGTGGGTGACACCTGGCCGATCCAGTGCTGCAGGGGGTATGGCAAGGCCCTCCAGAAGATGTCAGCCAGCAGACGGTCCAGCATAGCAGCCGGACTTAGAACCTCAGGCTGCAGCCACTTTTGCAACCTGTGCAGCAACTCATAATACTGCGGCCTGGCGGGTTCAGCCGTATTAAAGTTCCACTGGTGGACCCGCTGAGCCCGGACTAACACGTTCACCCCCAGTCTTGCCAGGATCTCACCTTTCACGGTCGGGTAGTCAGCTGCTTGGTCATCTGGGAGGTCAAAAATACTTGCTGGGGTCCAGACGCCAGGAACGGAGCGACGACCTCTGCCCACTGTTCTCGGGTAATTTCTCCCTCACGGCCACCTTCTCGAACACCGCCAGATAGGTCTCCACATCATCCGAGGGGTCATCTTAGGGATCGCGGCACGGACAGCTTTCCGGGCATCGTGGACGCGGTGGGACGCTCCTGCCGCTTGCAACGCCATCACGTGCTGTAGCAGTAGCTGGTTGGTCTCCCGCTGCTGCACGTTAGCCTCTATGAGGGCTTTCACAGCCGCCTCCATTTTGTCAGGGATCACAGGCTGCAACTTTGCCGGCTTAATATAGGACATTCACTTCTGCTCAGCAAAAACAAAGTTCGGCGTTCACGCCAGCCTCACTGCGCATGCCCGCATCCGACACCAAATGTGGGGAGTCGCTCTGGTAGACAGCGGTGCGGGTGCAGTTTAGAGGCAAAACAAGGAGTCCAGATTGTGCATCAAACAGTGTTTTATTCACACTTGCACACCAGAAATGAAAACAGTCTCTTGGTGACAGTTCACACACAACAGAAATCATGTGGCAAAACCAAAAACAGGCCAACACAGGTTCAGTCACCTTGGGTGGTTTAAGTGCGGTTCACACCTAGCAGTCGGTTCAGCCGCAGGCGATTCCTCCTTCAGGTTGCAGGGAAACACCACCTTGCTGAGCTCTGTCCTCCAGCACAGAGAACTCCTCAGCCCTGTTAGCAGGCTCCAGGATAATCACACTCAGACACAGCTGATGGCTGTGTTTTATACCCAGCCCAAAACTCGGACTGGACCGTGGGGAGCAGCCACCCACCCTACTCTTTAGCTGCTCCCAGTAAGAGCCGGCCCGGATCGGCTTTGCAGCCATGCTATTTAAAAGAGTCAAAACAGCACTAGCTGCTGCAGACAAAAACCCGGCTCTCACCTCACCGAGGCCAGCAACCTCGGTGACACGTACCTGCCATCGCATATGACACCTTGCACCTTACCACATATGCTAAAGAAATAGATTACCTTAGCAAAGGTCAAACAGTCTCCAAGGATAGCGCTTTGAAGAAGCTTGATCCCATCATTGACCATAATGGGTTGCTAAAAAACAGAAGGATTCAGTAGTTGCTTTTGTTGATGCCAGATGGGGAGTGTTCTGCCCAGCAGGGTTAGAAAATTATTCTAGTTCATTCTGCCAGAGTCTTGGTATTTCTTAAGTGGTTAGTGTGGTTATAGCACCATCTAGCAGTGTTAACACTGTTAAGTTGTATTACACTTTGCTTTTCTGTTACAATGCCTACTGCATTGTGGGTGGTGCACTGCATTGTGGGAGTGAAAAGCATCCTGGGAAAGAGAAGTCTCCAGTCTCCAGGACACATCAGCAGAGCATCCCTTTTGCATATCTCCTTCCTAAATTCCACCATCCTTGTATAATCATATCTGGTGAGAGATCTTCCTTTGTTTCAGGGACATGATGTTATGCAGAACTGTTCAGCTAGTTGCAATTATTAATCAGGGAAGTTTTTACTACTGTTAGCTAGACATGTAATCCTACGTATAGGCAGCCATTTTACCATGTGCTTTCAGTGTTAATGCAAATATTATAGTATATGCTATCTATACTTATACTTGCTATTTAGATTCCTATAGTTTTACCAATCAAGCAATCCTGTTTTGCCAATAAACAAGGTAGACTACTTATTTGGAAGACAGGAATGGTTTATGCTGAATGTCAGATTGCACACTGTGTGAACGTGTATGAAGACAGAACACTCGTGTTAAATCAGTAGTGTCTCTGATATCCTCCTTCACAATGCACAGGGCATGAGCAGTGACATGCTGGTCATGTCAATCCAAGGAACTAGTTTTTCTCACCTTCCTCTGAATTGGAGCAGCAATGCAGCCAGGCACTTAAAGGGGACATACCTTTGGCTCTAGCCCTCACATTACATTTAGGTTACATAAGGTTCAGACTGATTGTTTGTACGTATGTAAACTGACTGAGCGCTTAAATCATCAGGCGGACCACAACCGGCCACCCAAACACAACACAATATCTTTTGATCAGAGCCTCAGCTCAGTTTTACTCATGTGGTGCTTTGAATCCCTTTCTCACCAACTTAGAGTTAGGCGTTCAAATTGCAGATTACTATTATACACCCACAGGATATATTTCCCTGACATCCCACAGACAATCCAAAGTGGCCAGCAGTAGCCATGTATAGAAGGAGATATCTCTTTTTGTAATCGCCATAAACTAAAATGGAAAGTGTGTCACACACATACCGTAAATAGTCATTATACACCAGCCAGATATATACTGCTAAACAGGGACCAGATAAACACAGATTTTGTTGCCCCTTCACCCAGAGATTTTAGGCAATGTTTACATATAGTACATACATTGCAGAAAAATCCAGTCTGTTGAAAGTGAATATACCCTAAAGGGACACTGTTACCTGGATTTCACTTACTGAGCTATTAACATCACCACATCAGTCTCCACGATTTATATTAAAATATATTAGTATTACAGCCCTTTTTCTTTTTATTTGTCTAGAAAAAAGCTTTTAATCATATGCTAATTACCTCGATAAGGAGCCCAAGGGGCTGTCCCTCTGGCCGTTTGGGCCCAGCCGCGCCCATTATCTCGGAACCCAGCACCGCCCCACTACTAATTTATTCACTGCTCATCGCTGACATAATGTGTTTGTTGCGCCCAAAATCTTGCGAATTTCCAGGTCGAGCAAAGCTGGCGCATGCGCACTTCGTTCTGTAAGGCCGGTGCCAGGACACCGCGTGGGCACTGACATGAGTATCCACAGCGCATGCACAAGATTTCGGGCGCAACAAACACATTACGCTGGCAATGAGTAGTGAATAAATTAGCAGTGGGGCGGTGCTGGGCTCCAAGATAATTGGCGCGGCTTGGCTAAAACGGCCAGAGGGACAGCCCCATGGGCTCCTTATCGAGATAATTAGCATATGATTAAAAGCTATTATCTAGACAAATGAAAAGACAAAGGGCAGTAATACTAGAATATTTTAATATAAATCGTGGACACTGATGTGGTGATAGCTCAGTAAGTGAAATCCAGGTGACAGTGTCCCTTTAATAAAAAAAGGCATCATAGAAGCCACATCTTTTTTTTTTTTTTTTTTTACAGTCATTATTACGGTTTTCAGATCAGTACCTTAAGGAGGTTTTCTCACTTCAGCAAATGGCATTTTTCATGTAGACAACGTTAATACAGGGCACTTACTAATGTATTGTGATTGTCCATATTGCTTCCTTTGCTGGTTTGACTAAATGTTTATAAAAAGTATGAAGTTATAAGACATATATACTAAGGATAAACAAATTGGTTTTACCAGTTTGGGATTTGTTCCGAATTTCTCAAAATGTTCGGATTCACACAAAGCAAAATTTTTTGTTATGTCAGAGTGAGAGCAAGAGAGCGACAGCACCCAGCATACTAATCTGTGTTTCTTGACTATACAGGCATTGACTAAAGGTTACTCTTTCTCATTATTAAAAACCCCTAGTATGTGGCGTACATGTTGCAGGCCAAGTGATGGCCCTCTGGGTTTCTGAGCAAGATACTCACATAAGCTTTCCTAAGCCAATCTGATGCCGGCAGATATTATACATGATAATTTGCATATTTTTCCCTAGAAATCAAGGGGAGAATTGTCTAGACTACAATAGTCATCACTAGTGTTGGGCGCGAATATTCGAATCGCGATTTTAATCGTGAATATCGCAACTTCGAGAATTTGGAAATAGTTAGAATATAGTGCTATATATTCGTATTCGCAAATATTCTAGTTTTTTCCCCTCTCTGAACTCATGATCCCTCCTTGCTTCTTGCTTGTGGGACAATGAGAAGGCTGCAATGTCTTTGTCTAAGCTTAGCAACATCCCTAGAAACCAATAGTGCTTTGCTGTGTCATTATCAACAATACTTAGTGCATCAATCACTAATATGTAGTCAGACCTGCTAAACTGTGAAGTTGCATGTATTGCTCAAAAATATGCGCATCATTAATTACTGATTTGCGCAATCGCAAATATATCGGAGCACTCTATCTGCATATAAAGCTATTGTAATGTTCTGCAATGCCAACCATTTTCTCCAGTCTGAGGAAACTTCTAGCAGCTTGAAAAATGTAGCAATAGTAACCCACGCCTATATTGCATGCGCATTACGCGAATATAAAAAAAAAAAACAGTAAATGAGAATAGCTCACTCCCTCTTAAACAGGGAATGGGTGCTCTAACATAAAACTGACTCACCCTTTCAGAACAAAAAGATTTTTTAATAGTTGATAGTAGACTGGCACTCCTCATGTGTACAAATCTGGGTGAATAGTTACTTTTAAACTATATGGCAATTTATTTGTATACAATCATAAAACACATTTCAGTATAGAGAATAAAAATAAAAATGGAAATGATAAAAATGGAGTAAGAATCTAGATCCAGCAACAACCTAGAAATATACCATAAGATATAAAATAATGTGACCAAGGTAGTGGCATATAAAAGTCAATAAAATCCCCCTTATCTATGTATGGCAAATGCAATCAATGACATCTGAGGGGCTGTATTAACGATAATCTCGTCTCCTATTAATCGGATGCATCCATATAAAATTATACACAAAGATGGCAATTGTTCTTCCAATTGTGTTATTTGTTGTTATATTGTTTGTTATTGGACTTTGACAAAGGAACGGCAGTTATGTTATTTCGATAACCATCTAATCGTATCTCTGTGTCTGATGTTTCACCAATTGCAGCTGAGTACATATAGTAATAATTGGATGAACTTTTTGCTTTCTTAAGATGGATTTTCTAATGCTTTCTTAATATGGATTTTTAATACAAATCCATCTTAATAAAGCATTAGAAAATCCTATTGATTACTGCCAGGTGAATGTATCAAGGTACAAATGTATTTATGTTCATAGCAATACATATGATTTTGCTGGGGCGAACTCCTTGATGGCTAAAAAAAAATTTTTTTTAAATATATTTAAAAACATTCTATTTGAATTTTTATATGAATATTGTTATTTTATGTGTAAGGCAACATTGCATGCTACTTTCTTTCATTGAGCAGTTACATATACCTAATATATACATTATATAGAAGAAAACGCATGGACACATACAAAAACGCATCAGAAACGCAGTCAAACCGCAGGGATGCTAGAGGATCCAAAAATCAAGACCAATTTTTTGGATCCAATCAGGAGGACTATAAAGGAGAGAAGAGAGGATTAGGGAGTGTAGCCACTGAGGAAGGGGAAGGAAGTCCCCGAAACGCATATGGTGTCCTAGTTATACACCCCCATCCAGAGAATCTAAGGATGACCTTTTGAAAAACTGTACAGCCAAAGTTTATTACTATATAGGCAGCTGGAGCGCCTCTAGCACGGCAAAGAGTTATCATTATCCATGACACAGCGGCCCAAATCCCGTCAGATTTGCCCCGAATCACGTGACACGTCGGCGTTTTGAACATCGCATGTGCCGGTGAGCAACCGCGGGGATGCTATATGGATGCTGTTAGGACAATATATTGAATAACCGGTATGTAGCTTACCACCAATGAATCTAAGAGGAAGTAAGACTTGAACTATCCATTTACAAACCAGATCCTATATCTCTTGCAAAAGAAAAAGTTCATCCAATTATTACTATATGTACTCTGCTGCCATTGGTTAAACACCAGACACAGAGATACGATTAGATATGTATGTAATATTTCACATGTAAAATCATATCATTCATGTCTAAAGCTTGGAATTTATTTTGTAATATTTCAATAAAAATTACCGGAAGAACAATTGCCATCTTTGTGTATAATTTTATATGGATGCATCCGATTAATAGGAGACGGGATTATCGTTAATTGCATTTGTTAATTGCATTTGCCATACATAGATAAGGGGGATTTGTATTGACTTTTATATGCCACTACCTTGGTCACATTCTTTTATATCTTATGGTATATTTCTAGGTTATTGCTGGATCTAGATTCTTACTCCATTTTTATCATTTTCATTTTTTTTTTTTTTCTATACTGAAATGTGTTTTATGATTGTATACAAATAAATTGCTCTATAGTTTAAAAGTAACTATTCGTCCAGATTTGTACACATGAGGAGTGCCAATCTACTATCAACTATTACGCGAATATTACATTGGCGATTTTTGCAATCAAGAAAAAAATCTCAAATTCTCGAATTCCTGAATTTATGATGAATATTCGCCCAAATATTTGCAAAATATCGAGAATTTGAATATTGCTCCTGCCGCTCATCTCTAATCATCGCATATATTAACTGGTTTCCATAATAGAAATAGTACCCACCCAGAGGTTCCCCCAAGGCCTTGCAACTAGAAAACTGTTCTCATCTACTTTGCTCTGATAAAGGGCTTTTGTCCTGAAATAGCTAGTTGCAGATGTGAGGCTGACTTAGCTTTTTTCCTAGATTTGCTAAATAAGCATATGAAAATAATGCAACGCTCATACAGGTGCTGATTTCTTCTTATGGTTTACCTGCTTGCCATGCAGCAGCGAGCAGGTGGAATTATAGCTCTGCTGTCCCAATTCACTTCAATGGGACACCTCCTTCATATTCACCTTAGGATAGGTCATCCGAATGGCAAAAGCAGGCAATTACTTTAAAAATGAGCAATTCTATTTCACCATTTTCTAATTAATTTTAGATGAACCTGGCAGCAAACTCCAAAGTAATATTTAACTGAAAGTATGGCAAAAGAACTAGAACATCCCATGAAGCTTACACTTTTCTCAATGAAACATGTAAGCTAGTTTTCTTTCTAGAAGGAAAACAGAACAAGAATGTCTCAAAAGAAATTTGTAGTGCTGCCTGGTATACAATGCTCATGCATATTTTTTGGTCTCCCGAATGATAAAGAGCGCCCCCAAAGAGTACCCCACAAGGCCAGTCAACCAAGTAAAACAAATTTCTCTTGAGAAATTCTGGTTCTCTTGTCCTTCTAGAAAGTGAACTAGCTTGCATGTTTCATTGAGAGAATTGTAGGCTTCATGGGATGTTCTTGTTTTCTTGTCTCACTTTCGGCTGACTGTTAATTTAGAATTTCTCTCTGGTTTATCTGAAGTTAATCTGAAAATGGTGAAATGGAATTGCTCATTCTTAACAGAGTTTACTCTCACTCTATATGAATCGATTCATACCCGAAACTAAATTTTTCGATGTATTCTATGTACTAAGGAGGACTATTAAACTCCTAAAATAAAATTTTTAGAGAGTACTACAGTTGCTGTCCAGACCACTGCCAGTAACCCTAAGAACTGCTACCAGGCTTCCTAAACCTCTCCAGATATTACCAAACTCAGGTTACGACTAGGTATTCACCAGAGCCATTCGCAAAGCAGGATGGACTTGGCTGCTAGGTACCCAGGATAAGTCTGTGCAGTTGGTAACATAATACTGTTCATACTGCCTCCCTTGCTGGTTTGTTTCATTTTTCTATAACATTATACAATGCTTGTTTCCAAAAGTTATGACCACCCTGCAATCCAGCAGCAGTGGCCGTGCTTGCACACGACAGGATAAGGTGTCGGCCTCTTAATGTCTGTATGGATGAGGAGCAGTGCTAGTGATACTACATAATGTACTGGCTTATGAGTCATCAGTAGCTCACTGGCCCAAAGTGCTGAGCTACTAAAAAGTTTTTTGGGGCAGCCAGTCTCATGAAATCATAACTTGACTGTCCGCTTGGATTTCTCCCTGTAGGGTCAATGGCCAATTCATTGCTTGTCAATTGGTTGCTTGTACAGTAAGTTTTTTATTTATTCATTGAAATACTTCAGGTATTAGTGATGAACGGCAGGGGCAATATTCGAATTTTGTGAATACTTGGCAGAATATTCATCATAAATTCTTGATTGCAAAATTTGGCAATGTAATATGCGCATATTGTGAGCGCAATACAGGCGTGGGTCACTATTGCTACATTTTTCAAGCTGCTTGAAGTTTCCTAAAACTAGAGAAAATGGTTGGCAAGGCAGAACATTACAATAGCTTTATATGCAGATAGAGTGCTCCGATATATTCGCAAATTGGTAATTAATGATACACATATTTTTGCGCAATACGTGCAACTTCACATTTTAGCAGGTCTGACTACATATTAGTGATTGGTGCACTGAGTATTGTTGTGAACTTTCCTGTAGCATGTATGTATGGACAGCAGAACCTATCACACTACCTAACACCCTGCACTGGAACCTATCAGCTACACTATATCACTATCTAACCTACATTGACTATCTCCCACTAACTATCTGCATTATATATATAAGCTAACTTACTAACTATCTAATGTAATGTGACTCAGCAAAGCACAGAGCACAGCAATGACACTGTTGTCTCTCTCAGAACTGAAAAGAAAACTGCAGAAATTGGCTCCTGGGGAGTTTCTTATATAGTAAGGGGTAGGCAACTTTTCTAATGGTTGCTAGGGATGTTGCTAAGCTCAGACAAAGACATTGCAGCCTTCTCATTGGCCTACAAGCAAGAAGCAGGGAGGGATCATGGGTTTAGAGGAATATGAATATATAGCACTATATTCTAAATAATCGCAAACTCTCAGAGTGGTGATATTCGCGATTAAAATTCGCAATGCGAATATTCGCGCCCAAAACTATCAGGTATATGGGATTTAAAAAAAATTTAAGTACTAATAAATACCCAAATAATAACGAAGCCATTACATAAAATTTCTGTACCTATTATGCATTTTACAGTATTTCATACAGCAGAAACCTGCATTCTGCTGCTATAAAAAGTAAGATCTTAAAGGTTATAAAAAAAAAAAATAAGCTATCATTTCTGATGTTGCCAGCCTAGTAATTTCCATACTTTCCATGCTTTCAAGGTACAGGAACATTACTTGGGTTGATTTGTAGCTGATGACATTTCTTAGCACGTATTAGAAAAAGATAAACCAGCAACTTATCTTTTCGCAGGAGTATTTAACCTTACTTATCAGTGACTGAACAATGTTTGCATTCATTTTTTACTTTGAGTAGAATGTCTTACATTTCTTACTATTCAACACATTCATGGAACATATATCAACCTCAGAAATTATAAAACAGTCAAACAAAAGATTTACAGAAGAGTGTAAACAACAATTTTTAAGAACTAGAATTTTGCAAATGTTGGTTTAAAAACATTTTGCAATGTGCATCAAATTAGATTGTGACCACTTTCTAAAAATAAAATGTGAAAAATAATATCCAGAGTGATGTATATGAAACTTTTTTTTATCTTTATATCATATAATATTATATAATATAAATAAATACATAATATAATATAATTATATATATATATATTTTTATTTTTTTTTATGTCATAAACGTAACATAAAATTAATTTAGCAATGCAAATATATTGATTTCACATTGATATGAGTCAATCATGCATAGAAAGCCATAGGCAATCTGTGTGCGACTGTAGGGTTTCTTTATACTGCACTGTATTCTTCTCTAGCAGCAATGGGTTTAGGGACAAATACTGTACCTTTAATAAGACATGTAATGGCCATTTTTATAGGCTGTATGCTTCCAATTTCATGCAGAGATAGATTTCCATGGGTTTCGTATTATTAATTAATACTAAATAGGTCCTTCTAAGTTTATACATGTAATTAATAATGTACATGATATGGCTTTACTTTGTAATGTACATGATATGGCATTATGGATATATATTTACATTTCAGGGACACTTCTTAGATAACTGAAGCCCCACAAACCAGCTAGGCCAGCCTCCTGTCCCACTCAGATGGTGTCTCCATTTATAAAATGTCTGCGGATGGAGGAGTAGGTGACCAAACAAATCATCAGACCCTGATGTCAGGAGTCCAGACCTCTGTGTTTTAATGTAGCCATGATGATGTGTTGAAGAAAATAATATAGTTTGAGGTGGCTCACTTAGCTGATAGAAATGGGGTAGGTGCTCTCTATCCAAAATAACGTACCCAACGTTAAAAAGTAGGTTAATAATTGTAAAAGTATAGGGATGGCACTCAGAACATCAGTTGTGCATGGAGTATAATATTTTATTAGATATAAAAGTAGTCAGTGGTCAAGATTGTAGAAGGTAATTAAAATAAGGAGAAGTAAGTACTATGATAGTGATAAAAATGAATTATATAAATAATACGATGGTAGTATTGAAAACACAAGGATATTAAAAATAGTCCCAATTAACTACACAATCGATATGGTCCTGTTAGTCCCAATTTAATGGGATTGGTGGATCGGTTGATTATGGTACAGTTTATGTCCAGTTCGACATATCACACAGATGATAGTCGTGATAGTAGATGATATCACACAATTGTCACAGTCACAATAATCCCAGATAAGTAGGGTTAATTTGTTAAGGCCTGATTCGTGACCAGTTTTGGTCTCTCCCCAAATTATGGATGAATGGACGGCACTCACAATCATAAGGGGTACATGAATAATATTTATTCAATAGGCTAAAAATAAAATCAAGTAAATGAGGGTTATAAGTGTATATACATCAGTATTTGTTAGTTATGAAATGTAGATGTACACAATCTAAGTTTTGTTATGAGGTAGTATTGGGTGGAAATAGTTCCTCAAAAGGATGAAAATAGTATATAGTAAAAGGAAAAATTGCGATATTCATTAATAAAGTTCATCCAAAAAATTCATCAAAAAAGTAAATAAAAAGGTAGAAAAAACATCCAAAAAAGCTCATAAAAAATTCATAAAAAATTCAGATAAATTATCAAGAAATTGTCTGTAGGCAGTTCATCAGATAGTGCATCAGGGAGTTTGTCAGGATGATTCACCCACATTATTTCACATAGAGTAAGTACCCCCCGTTGTTAGTAGTGGGGAGTATCTCTAGTTACTGATTAAGATGACCATATAATAAACAGTTCCTAGTGAGAGAAGAGATACCTCAGTTAGAGGTGCTGGGTATGTTACCCTTCCTTGTGGGGTTGAACTCCTGTTGATGCTCCTGGGATCGGTGGTGAAGTGAGGAGCGCCCTCCTCGTTTCGCGCGTTCAGAGCACGTGTAAGGTGGTTTGGTGCGGCGCGGCTGGAAGCCGGTGATGTCACTTCCGGTTACGGATGTGGTCACCGGTCAGAGTGTAGCGTTCCTCGTGCTTGATTTTGGCGGGATTCCGATGTGGAGGAGTTTCAAAACGGTCTCTCTGATGAATAATCACTTCTTGAGGGAAGGAAATCTTTGGCCAAAATATTAGAGAAGTAGATAATTCTCTGCTGCTACCGGTAGTCAGAAAGATGGGACTTATGACTGCTTTTTTGGGGAAAAAGCAGTGGAGGAGAACACTGTGGGTCTATATAGTATGGGACTCAATTTTTAATGATTTTCAGATTTTTTCAAAAAAAAATATTATTTCAAAACAATTTTTAATTATTTATATGGCTAGTTGAGACAGAACTTTTCTTGTTTATATAGCTGAGTTTAGACAGAACATGAATTTTAAGGAGATCGCTAGGAGATAGTGGGGAGGGGCCCAATGGGGAGAGGGGTCGGAGTGCTGATAGACAGCCGGACTCTGATCCCGAGTCCCTGAGAGGGCGCCAACCCAGATTCATATAAAGCCGAATATTTCCATCTCGGCATTTAATCCTTTAGGAATCATTGAATCAAATTCGAATATTTTTCTGGACTCATGCCTGGACATATTGGCCATATGGTTGCCACCTCTCCAATACCGTGGAATTCTTTCCAAAGCTGCAAAAAAGAGTGTGGACGGGTCACTATTGTGACATTCTTTGTAGTGTTTGGAAACTGAGTGTAATACATATTCTTTCTTAATATTTAAAATATGTTCCGCTATCCTTTTTTTGAGAGGTTGTTTTGTGCGTCCAGTGTATTGCTTTTGGCAGGGACATTGTAGGATATAAATGACATCCGTTGAGTTGCATGTCAGGTGGTCACAGATCTCATGTTTAAAAGAGTTGTTTGTTGAAGAGATAGTGGTGTTTATTTTGGAAAATTTGTGGGTCTACAGTTTATGCAGCTACCTCACGTGAAAAAAACACTTAATGTAAGCCAGTTTGAACTAGTCCTAGTTATCTTTCTCTTAGTTGTTGGTGCCAATTTTTGACCTAGGTTGGGTGCTTTAGTATAGTAATCTTCGGTTTGTCCGGTAGCAGTTGTCCAAGAACTTTGTCTCTCAAGAGATGATGCCAATTTTTCTGTATTATATCTTCTAGTTTTTTATGATGGATATTGTATGGTAATATAATTCTGAAGTTATCTGTATTGTTTGTTTCATTCTCAGTGTTTGGATTATTCATATTGAAGAAGGTTGTCCTATCCATTGATCTCACCCTATTGAGAGATTTATTTATTAATGATATTGTATAGTCCTTTGCTAAGAATTGTCTCTTTAAATGGTCAGCTTCTACTTCAAATTAATGTTCCTCAGTGCAATTTCTTTTAAGTCGTCTAAACTGGCTGGTTGGGATGTTAATAAGCCACCTAGGTAAATGGCAGCTAGAATGGAGGATATAATTATTTTTCATTACTGGCTTCTGGTATGTGCTACAGATAAGTCTATTGTCCGATATGTTTATAGATAAATCAAGGAATTCTATTTGAGTGTCACTTATATTACTTGTAAATCAAATTATTTTATCATTCATATTAATCTCCTTCAGAAATGTATCTAGTTTGTCCCTGGTGTCACTCCAAATAAAAATGACATCGTCAATAAATCTACGCCATAGTACCAGGCTCGTCCCCAGTAAATGGTTGATGTTCTCTTGTTCCCAGTGAGCCATAAAGATATTGGCATAACTGGGGGCAAACCTGGTACCCATGGCGGTTCCTCTCTGTTGCAGGAAGAAATCGGAGTCAAACATAAAATAATTATGGGTGAAGATGAAATTAACTCCTTTTACTAGAAAGTCAGTCTGGTCCACATGTAGGGAGTTATGATAGCTTAGTTGTTCTCTTAATGTGGTGGTCCCTTGTTTATGGTCTATGATGGTGTATAGGGAATTGACATCCATTGTACCAAATAGCCAGTGGTCCTGATATTCAATTTGTTCTAAAGTGTTAACTATATCTGTAGTATCTTTTATGTACGAGGGTGCTAATTTGACTGTTGACTGTAGAAGTTTATCAATATACTGTGAAAGTTTTGAGGTTAGTGAACCAATACCTGAAATTATAGGTCTGCCGGGTGGATGGGTTGGATTTTTAGGGATTTTGGGTAAACAATAGAATATCGGAATTCTATTGTGTGTGTTTATGATAAATTTTGATTCTTGTTCTGTTAGGATACCCTTATCCAATCCAGATTGTACATATTTCTTCAATTCTTTAGAAAAGTCTCCAGTGGGGTCTTTTCTAAGAGTAGTATAGGTCGAACTGTCGGATAATTGTCTCCTACATTCAGTATTATAATCAACTTTATTCTGGAGTACTATTGCCCCCCCTTTATCAGCTGGTCTTATTGTCAGATTGTTCATGGATTGAAGTTGTTTGATGGCATGTGTCTCCCTTTTTGTAAGATTATATTGTGTTTTTTTCATATTTAATTTTCTGATCTCTATCTGTGTACATTTCCGAAAGGTGGCTATATCTTCACCCATTTCGTTTTTAGGATAGTTTGTGGGTTTTTTCTTTAATTCTGTATGTTTGTAGATAGATTGTTCTGTATTTTCCCTAGATATAGGGTTTTTGATATAATATTTTTTTAGACAAAGTTTCCTTACAAATTTTTCTATGCCGATATATGTACTGAATCTATCCATCTTAGTGGTTGGTGCGAACTTCAATCCTTTATTAGGATTTTTACTTACTACCGGACAAACCGCAGATTACTAATACTAAAGCACCCAACCTAGGTCTAAAATTGGCACCAACAACTAAGAGAAATATAACTAGGACTAGTTCAAACTGGCTTACATTAAGTGTTTTTTCACGTGAGGTAGCTGCATAAACTGTAGACCCACAAATTTAGCAAAAAAACACCACTATCACTTCAACAAACAACTCTTTTAAACATGAGATCCGTGACCACCTAACATGCAACTCAATGATGTCGATGTCATTTATATCCTACAATGTCCCTGCCAAAAGCAATACATTAGATGCACAAAAAGACCTCTCAAAAAAGGATAGCAGAACATATTTCAAATTTTAAGAAAGAGTGGCAACCATATAGCCAATATGTCCAGACATGAGTCCAGAAAAATATTCGAATTTGATTCAATGATCCTTAAAGGCTTAAACGCCGAGATGGAAATATTCGGCTTTATATGAATCTGGGTTGGCGCCGTCTCAGGGACTCGGGATCGGAGTCCGGCTGTCTATCAGCACTCCGAGCCCTCTCCCCGTTGGGCCCCTCCCCACTATCTCCTAGCAATCTCCTTAAAATTCATGTTCTGTCTAAACTCAGCTATATAAACAAGAAAAGTCTCAACTAGCCATATACATAATTAAAAATTGTTTAGAAAAAATCTGAAAATCATTAAAAATTGAGTCCCAAACTACATAGACCCACATTCTTCTCCTCCACTAACATCAGTGACAACGCCTTAGTAAATTAATTTTAGTAATCAACACTGTACTAATCCCCTACAAACTCCACCTTGATCAAGTGGACACTATATTCCCTGTAGGGTATACAGGAGAGTATTGTGACATAAACATTTTTTATTGTTTTTATTATAGTTTATTGCTTTTAATACAGTCTAATGTTTGCAAGATATCCTACTTCTTAAATGGATGTGATCATCACCATTGTAATATAATTTGACCCAAGTTCTACTCTGGTTCAGGCTACTCCGGCCCAGTTTTTGAATATACCATTCTCTGAGCCAGGATTAAGATACGCCCATAACACCCCTATAAATGGGGTCATAACTAGTGGCTGCTCACACCCACTGAGGAAGGAGCAGAGGCTCCGAAACACGTTTGGGGGCACTGAGCAAGCCATTCTACAGCTAGCTATCCTATCTGATATCCTAGAAAGATCCAATATTAAGGCCACTCTTGGTGCAAACTTCCTGCTTAAAAAATTTCCACATGGGACTCCAACCAGCGAACTTCTAGTGACGTCACTGGAAGTGACGCTCTAACCACCAACGCACATCCAGACCGGCCTGCTCCGCGTGGGAGGTCGCCCTACACGGACGTCAACTATCCACTGCCGACCACCGCAAGCGCTGACCTGGAGACAGGACTGCATTTGCCCACAATAGAGCGGTAATGTACTCACCTTCGGGTGCGACTATATTATATTCCATGTTAATAGGAGTGCGCCACTCGGCTCCATCATAACCTGGACATAATTTGGGGAGAGACCAAAACTGGTCACGAATCAGGCCTTAACAAATTAACCCTACTTATCTGGGATTATTGTGAGCATTCCCAAATGTCTGGGATTATTGTGAGCATTCCCAAATGTCACAGGGGAACAGGTGGAAGCCCAAGGCAAAGGCAGAGGAGGAGCAAGAGGTCGCCAACGCAGCTGTGTCACGGCCAGCTCCTCTGAGGGCAGGGTTAGCATCGCAGAAATGTGGAAAAGTTTTGTCTCAACATCACAGCTAATTGCACCACCACCTGATACGGAATGTGTTAGCAGGACTCAGCATTTCACTAACATGGTTGAACAGTACGTCTGCACACCCCTCCACATACTGGCTGATGGTTCGGCCCCATTCAACTTCTGGGTCTCCAAGTTGTCCACGTGGCCAGAGTTAGCATTTTATGCCTTGGAGGTGCTGGCCTGCCCGGCGGCCAGCGGTTTGTCTGAACGTGTATTTAGCACGGCAGGGGGCGTTATTACTGACAAACGCAGCTGCCTGTCCACAGCCAACATGGACAAGCTGACGTTCATAAAAATGAACCAGGCATGGATTCCACAGGACCTGTCCCTCCCTTTTGCAGAATCAACATTTATAACTGCCTCCCCTTCAACCATGTATTCTTGTACTCTGGGGCACTTCTTTATTGAATCCTCATTTTTTTAACTTTACCATGATCTTGCGGTGCAACCCAAAGTTGAATGAACCTCTCTTCAATCTGGGCGCCGGGGCCTAAATAACTAAAAGAGTGGCCTGCTACAATGGTGAGTGATATGACGCATTATTCCTTGCTGTGGGACCTCTCTCCTCTGTCTGGCTGCTGGGGCCTAAATAACTGAAAGTGGCCTTCTCCAATGGTGGGTGATATGAGGCATGATTCTCTGCTGTGAGACCTCTCTCCTCTGTCTGCGTGCTGGGGCCTAAATAACTGAAAATGACCTTCTCCAGTGGTGGGTGATATGATGCCTTATTTCTTGATGTGGGACTTATCTCCTCTGTCTGGGTGCTGGGGCCTAAATAACTGAAAGTGGCCTTCTCCAGTGGTGGGTGATATGACGCATGATTCCTTGCTGTGGGACCTCTCTCCTCTGTCTGGGTGCTGGGGCCTAAATAACTGAAAGTGGCCTTCTCCAGTGGTGGGTGATATGATGCATGATTCTCTGCTGTGGAACCTCTCTCCTCTGTCTGGGTGCTGGAGCCTACATAACTGAAAGTGGCCTTCTCAAGTGGTGGGTGATATGACGCATGATTCTCTGCTATGGGACCTCTCTCCAATTGATAGTGGTTAATTTTTATTTATTTTATTTTATTTTAATTCATTTCCCTATCCACATTTGTTTGCAGGGCATTTACCTTCATTTTGCTGCCTTTTGCAGCCCTCTAGCCCTTTCCTGGACTATTTTACAGCCTTTTTAGTGGCCAAAGTTTGGGTCCCCATTGACTTTAATGGGGTTCGGGATAAAGTTTGGGTCGAGTTCGGATCCCGAACCCGAACATTTTGGGGAGTTCGGCCGAACTTCTCGAACCCGAACATCCAGGTGTTCGCTCAACTCTAATGATGATGATGAGGAAGAGGAGGAGCAAGAGATAGTTGCCTACGCTACAGAGGGTAGTAACAATAGCAGGTTTATTCTATCTGTTCTGCATAGATGGGCAGGAGAGGAGGAAGAGGATAAGGAGAATGAGAGTCATCCTCCTGATGATGACAGCGAAGTCTTGCCTGTTGGGAATCTGGCAGACATTGCAGACTTCATGTTAGGCTGCCTTTCCCGCGACCTGTGCATTACATGCATGTTAGACAACACGGATTACTGGTTGTTCACCCTTATTGACCCCCTACAAAGAGAACTTCTCATCTCTCATTCCTGTGGTGGAGAGGTCGAGCAAAATGATGCAATAACAAAATTTTCTGGTTTAAAAATTGCTTAGAAAATTTGTATATGATAACACTTGAGGCAGAGTACGTAGTTCCTTGGGCAAGATGAGGGGACACACCACATTTCCAACACAGGCAGGACAACATTCTACAGGACAGTTTCATGACACACCGCCAGCACCCTCACCCTGATGCGCGACCAAGTGTCACAAGGAAGGAAACATTTTGGAAGATGGTGAAGGAGTACATCGCAGACCGAGTCAGTGTCCTCAGTGATCCCTCTGTGCCTTACAACTATTGGGTGTCCAAGCTGGACACGTGACACAAACTTGCACTCTATGCTTTTAAGAGGCTGGACTGTACACTGTATTCACTAAAATCTCATCCAAAACTTACACATTACTATAAAATACAATTATAACATACAACAGTGGTGGTAAAACAATGGCATGGACTGTTAAATAACTCCGAAATAACAAAATAAATAACAATAATAACATATCTTACAGACTAGTCATAAACTCTAACTCAAACCATAACAAAAAAATCAAACACAGTACACAAGGTGATAGCCAGACCACCCTCAGTTTGTCTTCTTTAAGCCTCAAAGGTGCTGGCCTGCCCTGCCACCAGCGTTTTGTCACAGCGGGTATTTAGTGCTTCTGGGGCCATAATAACAGATAAGCGCATGTGCCTGTCAACTGAAAATGCTGACAGGTTGACTATTATAAAGATGAACCGGGCCTGGATTGCCCCTGACTTCTCTACTCCACCAGATAAAGCGGCTGAACATAAAGGCACTTTAAATGTGTTGTTTGTAATGTACTGAATACACTGTATTCACATGCACCTCTGCCACCACCAAAAAGGTTATATGGTTCAATCTTCCTTTTCTCGTACTTCTCCTCCTTCTCCTCCTCTATCAAATAAACATTAGGGTTGAGCGAACCCGAACTGTAAAGTTCGGGTTCGTTCAGAACTTTGAGTTTTTGGTACCCGGACCTGAACCCGGACATTTCCGTGAAAGTTTAGGTTCGAGATCGGTGTTCGACGATTTCTTGGCGCTTTTTGAAAGGCTGCAGGGCAGCCAATCAACAAGCATTTCACTAGTCTGCCCTTAGAAGCTATCACAGCCATGCCTACTAATGGTGTAATTTTAATATCTCCACCCAGGATAATAGAATATATATGCAGGTTATGGACGCGGATGACAGTCGGATGGGCCTCCGCGTTTTTTTACGGTCCTATTGACTTGAATGAATCCGCGAACCGTTTTTCGCGGACAAGAGTAGGACAGGTTATATTTTTTTGATGGACAGTAATCACGGACCATGGACGCGGAGGACAAACGGTGCATTTGATGAGATTTCCACAGACCCGTTGAAAACCAATGGGTCTGCAGAAAAGCATGAAAAACGGCTCAACGGACACGGAATCAAACAACAGTCGGGTGCATGAGGCCTTACCCCCATTTTGGTTTAATTTCCAGCCCTCTAGCCATTTCCAGGACTTTTTTAGAGCCATTTTAGTGCCCCAAAGTTCGGGTCTCCATTGACTTTAATGGGGTTCGGGGTCAAGTTTGGGTCAAGTTCGGCTCCCGAACTCGGACTTTGCGGTAAAGTTCAGCCGAACCCGGTGAACCCGAACTTCAAGACGTTCGCTCAACTCTTATCATCATTCTTTTTAGGCTGCCCTCACTCTTAATGTTTTATAGGGTCAGCAAAACTCTTGCACAGGTGCCAGAGGCGACACTCAGAGCACTCTCTGTGGGCACCCTTACCCTTCAAAAAGTCTATGGTGCACCAATATACTTTACACTTTTCCTGCCATTCATCAGCGTCGGGAATGCCATGACTGTAGGCAGGCTATTATAGCTAAATAATAAGGAACATGGGAGATATA
This sequence comes from Bufotes viridis, assembly GCA_033119425.1. NCBI lineage: Eukaryota > Metazoa > Chordata > Amphibia > Anura > Bufonidae > Bufotes > Bufotes viridis. The sequence goes on from CM065595.1 coordinate 34,431,162, forward strand.
CTATATTGGACTGCAGTATTCAGGGTAAATGAACATGTGGGCACTTTATGACAAATAAATGTGTTTGTGGTTGCAGTTTGGGCAATCAGTCTCTTAAAGTTTCGCCATCTCCTTCACAGTTTTAGAGGGTTAGCGCAACTGGAGGCCACACTCTGAGCCCAGGGCCACACTCTGCGTGAACCATCAGAATCATGGCCACTTCCACGTCCCGTACTGGCCGCCTTCTTAATATTAAATGTTATATATGCTTAAAAGTATGTCATACATACAGTATCGTAGGATATACTGTATCGTTTGATACAGGGAGCCACACACTATGGACACTAGATTTGGACCAGATTATTTAGATTGTCGCAAGACACACAGATTTTAAATTTGAGTCAGTATATTCCCCAGTAATGAACAGAATATGGACACTAGATTATGCACAGATTATTTAGATTGGTGCAACAGACACTCTTTTCAAATGTGGTAGAGTATTTGTCACAGAAATCCACACTATATGGACAGTATATTTGGCACAAAACTGTTATATGTGTCCCAAATACCAATAATTCTCTATTCGACCGAGTACCGCATGTGCTCGACAGCAATGCTCGTCTCACACGTTTCGCGGGTTTTAAGCAGCCAAAAAAGGTGCAGGTAAGTACGTTTTGGCTGCTGCCATTACAGTGATTGGCTGGCCGGAACACGTCATCGGGTGCTATATAGTTTTTTGTTCGGTTGCATGTTCGGCTCAGACGTAGACAGGGAGAGCAGAGAGTAGGAAGGGAAATACAGTGTAAGGAGCGATTTTCAAAGTTTTTATTCTGAGGAAGCATTTCCAAGACCCAAAAGTCCTTTTAAGGACTACTCTGTGTGTGTGTGTGTTTTAGAGCAGCAATCTATTTACCTCCTACAGTCTCAGGGACAGTGCTTCGGAAGGGACAGATAGCGCAGGGAGAGCCATTTGCTGTTTTTACTACCAAAAGCTTTTCAAAGACTCCAAAGTCCTTTTTAAGGACTACTGTGTGTGTTTGACAGCAGCAAGATATTTTTATTTTATACCTATTAGTGACATATGCTGTACATCATCCACAGACCTTAAAAATCTGGGCCACATCTACTGTCCATAGTGTGTGGCTTTGTGTAAAAATACTGAACAAAATCTGCAAACAGTGTCTGTATTACAAATTCCAATAATCTGGCCTAATATAGTGTCCATAATCTGTGGTGTTCTGTAATCAATGCTGTAGAACATCTGTAAACAGTGTCTGTATTACAAATTCCAATAATCTGGGCCACATATAATGTCCATACTGTGTGGCTTTGTGTAAAAATACTAAACAACATCTGCAAACAGTGTCTGTATTACAAATTCCAATAATCTGGGCGTAATACAGTGTCCATAATCTGTGGTGTTCTGTAACCAATACTGTAGAACATCTGCAAACAGTGTCTGTATTAAAAATTCCAATAAACTAAGCCTAATCTAGTGTCCATAATCTGTGGTGTTCTGTAACCAATACGTAGAACATCTGCAAACAGTGTCTGTATTACAAATTCCAATAATCTGGGCCACATATAATGTCCATAGTGTGTGGCTTTGTGTAAAAATACTGAACAACATCTGCAAACAGTGTCTGTATTATAAATTCCAATAATCTGGGCCTAATATAGTGTCCATAATCTGTGGTGTTCTGTAACCAATACTGTAGAACATCTGCAAACAGTGTCTGTATTACAAATTCCAATAATCTGGGCCACATATAATGTCCATAGTGTGTGGCTTTGTGTAAAAATACTGAACAACATCTGCAAACAGTGTCTGTATTATAAATTCCAATAATCTGGGCCTAATATAATGTCCATAATCTGTGGTGTTCTGTAATCAATGCTGTAGAACATCTGCAAACAGTGTCTGTATTACAAATTCCAATAATCTGGGCCACATATAATGTCCATAGTGTGTGGCTTTGTGTAAAAAATACTAAACAACATCTGCAAACAGTGTCTGTATTGCAAATTCCAATAATCTGGGCCTAATATAGTGTCCATAATCTGTGGTGTTCTGTAACCAATACTGTAGAACATCTGCAAACAGTGTCTGTATTAAAAATTCCAATAAACTAAGCCTAATCTAGTGTCCATAATCTGTGGTGTTCTGTAACCAATACGTAGAACATCTGCAAACAGTGTCTGTATTACAAATTCCAATAACTGGGCCCAATATAGTGTCCATAATCTGTGGTGTTCTGTAACCAAAACTGTAGAACATCTGAAAACAGTGACTGTATTACAAATTCCAAAATCTGGGCCCAATATAGTCTCCATAATCTGTGGTGTTCTGTAACCAATACTGTAGAACATCTGCAAACAGTGTCTGTATTAGAAATTCCAATAAACTAAGCCTAAAATAGTGTCCATAATCTGTGGTGTTCTGTAACCAATACCGTAGACATCTGCAAATAGTGTCTGTATTACAAATTCCAATAATCTGGGCCTAATATAGTGTCCATAATCTGTGGTGTTCTGTAACCAACACTGTAGAACATCTGAAAACAGTGACCGTATTACATATTCCAAAAATCTGGGCCCAATATAGTGTCCATAATCTGTGGTGTTCTGTAACCAATACTTTAGAACATGTGCAAACAGTGTCTGTATTACAAATTCCAAATATCTGGGCCTAATATAGTGTCTATAATCTGTGGTGTTCTGTAACCAATACTGTAGAACATCTGCAAACAGTGTCTGTATTACAAATTCCAATAATCTGGGCCTAATATAGTGTTCATAATCTGTGGTGTTCTGTAACCAATACTGTAGAACATCTGAAAACAGTGACTGTATTACAAATTCCAAAACTCTGGGCCCAATATAGTGTCTATAATCTGTGGTGTTCTATAACCAATACTGTAGAACATCTGCAAACAGTGTCTGTATTACAAATTCCAAAAATCTGGGCCCAATATAGTGTCCATAATCTGTGGTGTTCTGTAACCAATACTGTAGAACATCTGCAAACAGTGTCTGCATTACAAATTCCAATAAACTAAGCCTAATATAGTGTCCATAATCTGTGGTGTTCTGTAACCAATACCGTAGACATCTGCAAACAGTGTCTGTATTACAAATTCCAATAAACTAAGCCTAATATAGTGTTCATAATCTGTGGTGTTCTGTAACCAATACTGTAGAACAGTGATGCTCAACCTGCGGCCCATCAGCTGTTGTAAAACTACAACTCTGTAGGATGATAGCTGTAGGCTGTAAGGGAATGATGGGAGTTGTAGTTTAGAAACAGCTGGAGGGCCGCGGGTTGAGCATGCCTGCTGTAGAACTTCTGAAAACAGTGACTGTATTAAAAATTCCAAAAATCTGGGCCCAATATAGTGTCCATAATCTGTGGTGTTCTGTAACCAATACTGTAGAACATCTGAAAACAGTGACTGTATTACAAATTCCAAAACTCTGGGCCCAATATAGTGTCCATAATCTGTGGTGTTCTGTAACCAATTCTGTAGAACATCTGCAAACAGTGTCTGTATTACAAATTACAATAATCTGGGCCTAATATAGTGTTCATAATCTGTGGTGTTCTGTAACCAATACTGTAAAACATCTTAAAACAGTGACTGTATTACAAATTTAAAAAATCTGGGCCACATTTAGAGCCCATAATGTGTGGCTTTGTGTAAAAATACTGAGCAACATCCAAATTCCAATAATCTGGGCCTAACATAGCGTCCATATTATGTTGGTTTCTGTGACATATACTGTCCTGCATCCAAAAACGGTGTCTTTAGCAGACAGTAAAACAATCTGCAAAACATCTACTTACAAAAATATTAATATAAAGAAGGCGAGCACTAAGGGACAGGGAAGTGGCAGTGATGCTTATGGTGCATGCAAAGGCCAGGGCCCTGGGCGCAATGAAACTGTGCCTGATGCCAGGGCACCAGGAAAAAAAAAACTTACCCAGCTTCATGTCCAACTTAGCTGGGCGGCGCAGAACAACACTGTACAAGTCGGACCAGTGCGAACAGTCGGTTGAATTGCTGAAGATAATGCTTCCAGTCGGTTAAGCACCACCATCTCGTCCAAGAGTCTGGTCAACCGAATCCTCACTCTGATCATCCTTCCTCCCAGCAAATAATGGAATAAAGGCTTATTGGCAACGTTTCACAGACATATAGGACACAATATCTCTTTAAGTGTATTGGCTGTTGATGCGTTTCGAAAACTTCTTATTTGTAACAGTAGTATGTGTCTGGTGTTCCCAGGTATAAATAGTCTTGTGGGTAACTGTGCTCAAGTGTTAGTTCACTCCCCTTCCAAAAAACATGGAAAAGAGGTGTGGACTATAGTTAACTGTTCTCAACACACTAATATAAATGAAAAAGAAAAGCAACTGATAATACGTTAAAAAATTAAATTTTTTATTAAACATTGATCAAAAAGTATAAAACCAATATATATAAAAATATAGGACACAGCAGGTATAGTACCTTCACCCTAAATGCATACTTGAAGGAATGCCTAATGCCTAGTTAGAAAAATAATAATAAGTGCATATATGTAGTTGCAGCATACGCCATATACTGCCAATGTGATAAACATAATCGCAGACAGGCTGCTAACTATCAATCATAGGTCATAGTGGCGTGCAAAAACATGCAAATAAATAGACAAACCAATTACTTGAAAATCAGGGTCCTCAGACCACCAAGTGACATAAACGGCAATAGAACAATTTTTACCTAATAATAGCGGGATGATAAAGTTAGGTACAGACGCTCCTCGACGCGTCTATATAGTTTATAGTCTATATAGTTAACTGTTTCCAACCCAGTCGACACTGATGAATTTCACCTGGAACACCAGAGTCACTCCAGCTCAATATCTGTTTATACAAAAGCTTACATAAAGTTCACATTGAAAAACATATAGAGTGGGAATGCGGCAAATTAATGCATGTGCCGCATACGAACAACTCCTATACTATTAATATAAAAACACAATAAGACATACAGATAAAAGAAAAGGAGAGAGGAACTCTGCTATGTATTGCTATAGTTAGTAGGTACCTGTTCACACTAGTGTTGCGGTTTGTATTTCTAGTTTGTGAGCTTACTATATTGCATCAGTAGCAACACTGGTAGGTTTGTTATTTTTAAACTGAACTGGACCATCCTTCCTCCCACCATGGAGAGGCTTGCCAAACAAGTGATCCCACACTTGGATATTCCGAGGCGCTTTTTCCAGCGCCACTGTTAGATTTGGCCCTCACGCCAAGCATGCTTAAAGAGGGACCTGAGATATTGTGCCCTGATTCCCATAGTCTCAAGAAGATGAAGGTGGTAAACGGCAATCATTCGTTCACGAGGTGGATGATGATGAGACACAGTTATCAATCACTGAGGTTGTGGTTAGGTCAAGTCAGAAGGCTGAGCAGAGTGAGGAAGTGGAAGAGGAGGTGGTGGACGATGAGGTCACTGAACCAATCATGGGAAGGTGAAAAGCCGAGCGAGGACAGCAGTACAAAGGGGAGGGATCTGCAGCACTGCAACAGTCTGGAAGAGGCAGTGGGGTTTTAAAAGGGAGAAGTCGACCCACACCAAACAGGCCTGCAACCGTTACACCGAGCACCCCCATGCATGAATCTAACTTGCCAAGGGTTAGGTGTTCCGCAGTATGGCACTTTTTTGAGGAAAGAGCAGATAACAAAAGAGTGGTAGTTTTCAACTTTTGCCATACCAAAAGTTGCCGGGACTTGAACACTAGCAACCTCACCACCACCAACATGATCCGCCACATGGCATCCAAGCACCCTAATAAGTGGGCCGAACGCCTGGGTCCATAATCTGGGTCTGTAGGTCACACCGCTGCCTCCTCTTCCCCTGTGTTACGCACTGCTGGCCAATCCCCTGTCGAAGGTGCAGGCCAGGATGCCCCTTGCCCTGCATCTGGACCTTCGCATGAACCGTCAGCAACAACATCCACTTCCCTGTCCCAGTGCAGCATCCAAATGTCGATAACACAGGCATTTGAACGCAAGCACAAATACCCACCCACAGGCCATAGCACTAAATGCGTAACTTTCAAAAATACTGGCCCTTGAAATGTTGCCATTGAGGCCTTCCGCAGCCTGATGTCAGCGGCTGTCCCTGGAGTACGCAGTCCCCAGCTGGCAATATTTTTCATGGTGTGCCGTGCCCATCTTACACCAGCATGTGTCCTAAAGCATGACCCGTGCCCTGACCAACGCACTTACTGGGAAGGTCCACTTCACCACGGACACATGAACAAGAGCTGGTGGCTAGGGACACTACATTCCCTGACCGCACACTGGGTGAATGTTGTGGAGGCCGAAAGTAATCGTACCCTGGGATGGCACAGGTGCTACCCATGCCCAGGATTTTGGGGCCCTACATCCATCAGGGTCTCCGCCAGTAGCTATGTTACTGGCTCCAACCCCCACTTCTCCTCCTCCACCTCCTCCTCCTCTAATTCAACCTCCTGTTGCAGTCAGCCATCAGTCCCTAGCCGGAAGCAGTGCAGCACTGCTGTGGGTAAGCGTCAACAGGCCATGCTTAAGCTGATCTGCTTAAGGGACAAACAGCACACCGCCGCAGAGCTGTGGCTCTCGCCACTCAACCTACAATCAGGCATGGTTGTGTCTGACAATGGCCAGCAACCTGACACATATTGCATGCCTAGCCCACGTCTTAAACTTAGTGTGATTCCATCTGTTCAGCGTGGATGAGCAGAAGAGGAGGAGGAATATGAGGAGATGGAGACGGCAAAAGTTGCAAACTACCACTCTTTTGTCATCTGCAAAAAGCTTTGGAAGATGGTGAAGGAATACATAGCAGACCGTGTCAGCGTTATAAATGATCCGTCAGTGCCTTACAACTACTCGGTGTCCAAGCTGGACACGTGGCACTAACTTGCGCTCTACGCCTTAGAGGTGCTGGCCTGCCCTGCCCAGTGTTTTGTCTGAGCATGTATTTAGTGCGGCTGATGGCATTATAACAGATAAGCGTATCCGCTTGTCCACTGGCAATGATGACAGGTTGACTCAGATAAAAATGAACATGGCCTGGATTGCCCCTGACTTCTCAACTACACCAAAGGAGAGCTGAGCTGATGATGAACATAAAGGCAATTTCAATCTATAATTTTAATGTACTCTAACTGTGATCTACTGTAGTGTATTCCCATGCACCTTTTCCACCACAAAAAAGAGTGTATGGTTGAATCTTGTTTTCTCTTCCTCCTCATCCAGATTGGATATATTCCCTCCACTCTAATTTTTTTATAGGGTCAGCTCAACTGCAGGCCCTCCACTCAACTTTTTTATAGGGTCAGCTAAACCGCATGCACTTGAATATAATGTTTTAGAGCGTCAGCTGAACAGCATGCACGCGCATATAATGTTTTAGAGCATCAGCTCTACAGCATGCACTCGCATATAATGTTTTAGAGCATCAGCTGAACAGCTTGCACATTGCATATAATGGTTCAGAGCTTCAGCTCACCTGCAGGAACTCACATATAATTTTTTAGAGCATCAGCTGTAGGCACTCACATATAATGTTTTAGAGTCGTCAGCTCACCTGCAGGCACTAGCATATAATGTTTTAGAGTGTCAGCTCACCAGCAGGCACTCGCATTTAATGTTTTAGACCATCAACTCACCAGCAGGCCCTCGCCCCTTATGTTTTAGAGGGTCAGCTCAGCAGCAGGCCTTCGCCCCTAATGTTTTAGAGGGTCACCAGCAGGCCCTTGCTTTAAATGTTTTTGAGGGTCACCAGCAAGCCACCAATCATAATTTTTTAAGGGTGTGTATGATTCCCTCCTTTATGTGTAATAAAGGGTGTATTGTAGTGCCGGTTCCTTGTAATTTTTGGCAGTCCTTTCACTTAGTGCATAGGCTTTATGAGTGTAGGAGTCCCACTACCTTAACAATTGTACCACAATATGAATGAGGCCCTCCTTTATGTGATATACAGGCTGTTTCGGAGTGCCTCTTGCTTGTAATTTTTGGCAGCACTTGCACTTTATATACAATTGAATATACAGGAAATAATGTTTCCTAACAATTTTTCCTGTGAAATTGATTTTTTTGGGGGGGGTTTTGTGCGTATTTTTGTCAGTCTGTAAAAGTGGCGTACAACTCGGACAGCATGGTTCCCAGCAGCAACCTGGGAGTCCAAGATGCATCCAGACATCGTGCCCATGCTGTTCCTGATCCATTTCGGTGGTGTGTCTGTCACTTTCTGACCTTTTCCAATGGACCAGGCACCCTCCCCTCTTCAGAGCAGGGGGTGCCTGGTTGTCTCCCATTGACTTTCATTATACTCGGGTGCCGAGCACACGAATATAGCAATGTGTTCGGACCGAATACTTTGATGCTCACTCATCACTAGGTAACATTGATTACTGCTTGGACCAGTCTCTGGAGTATGAAACCCATCTACCTTTATCCATACAAGTGATGTCTTTTTTTGTTCTCAGTGTCAAATGGTGTATCGAGATTCTAGCCCCTGGTTCTAGATTATGGTACACAAAGTATGATGGCAACCAAGTATAGGGGAACATGTAAAGCTTAATGGGTTGTGCAAAGTTTTTAAATTCTCCCATATCCACAGAATAAGTAATAAGTATATGATAAGTTGGACATCTTGGATCCACACCAATTCCAAGAGTGGGGTTCCCTTACCCCACATGCATAAAGCAGCAGGCTCGCTCTTACATTCTGCCATTCCATTAATTCTCCATCAGACTGCTGGAGATAGGCAAGTACAGCACTTGTCTATTTTAAGCAGTCCTATAGAGAATGTATGGAATGGAAGTGCTCAAGTGCAGCCTGTCCCTTCATTCATAATGGGAAACAAGGCACCCTGTTCTCAGTTAAAGATACTGTTAAAAACTTGTCACAACCCCTTTATGTTTCAAAGGAAGTATTTATTTAAGTTGTCATAAGATTGCATTGACAGCAAAACAAATAGCATAAGGTACAATAGACATCAAACAGTAATGTCATACATATTACAATAGAACGCAAACATAATATGAAAGCTTGGAGTTCGACAGTTCGTCACAACCCCTTTAATCCCTTAAAGCAGTGTTTCCCAACCAGTGTGCCTCCAGATGTTGCAAAACTACAACTCCCAGCATGCCCGCACAGCCAAAGGCTGTCCGGGCATGCTGGGAGTTGTAGTTTTGCAACATCTGGAGGCACACTGGTTGGGAAACACTGCCTTAAAGACCGGGTTCATTTTCACCTTAAGGACCAGGCCATTTTTGCAAATCTGACCAGTGTCAATTTATGTGTGAATAACTTTAAAACGCTTTTACTTACCCAGGCCATTCTGGGATTGTTTTTTCGTCACATATCGTACTTCATGACACTGGTAAAATTGAGTAAAATAAATTAATTTTTATTTATAAAAAAAACAAATTTAACAAATGTGGAAAAATTAGCAAATTTCCAAGTTTCAATTTATCTGCTTCTATAATACATAGTAATACCTCCAAAAATAGTTATTACTTTACGTTCCTCATATGTCTACTTCATGTTTGGATTATATTGGGAATGCCATTTTATTTTTTGGGGACGTTACAAGGCTTAGAAGTTTAGAAGCAAATCTTGAAAATTGTCAGAAATTTTCAAAAATCCACTTTTTAGGGACCAGTTCAGATTTGAAGTAACTTTGTGAGGTTTACATAATAGAAAACACCCAAAAATGACCCCATTCTAGAAAATACACCTTTCAAGGTATTCAAAACTGATTTTATAAACATCATTAACCCTTTGGGTGTTTCACAAGAGTTATTGGCAAATGTAGATGAGATTTCAGAATTGCAATTTTTGGGCAAATTTTCCATTTTAATCCATTTTGTCTAGTAACTATACAAGGGTTACCAGCCACACAAAACCCAATAAAAGTGAAACTCCATAAAAGTGACCCGATTTTGAAAACTACGGGATAAGGAGGCAGTTTTGTTGGGACTATTTTTAGGGTACATATAATTTTTGGTTGCTCTATATTACATTTATATGAGGCAAGGTTACCAAAAATAGAAATTCTGAAATTTTATCTCCATTTTCCATAAACTCTTGAGGAACCCCTAAAGGGTTAAAAAAAAGTTTGCAAAATAAGTTTTGAATACCTTGAGGGTATTAGTTTATTAGATGGGGTCACTTTTATGGAATTTCTACTCTAGGGGTGCATCAGGGGTTCTTCAAATGGGACATGGTGTCAAAAAAAAGGCCATCAAAATCTACCTTCCAGGAACCATATGATGGGAATCTTGCCCCTCGTACACACCAAACTTGTAAGTTTACCGTGAGGTACTCTCACAAAGTTTGTACAGCTTCACGCCATACCTCGCCCGCTTTAAGGGAACATACTGGCGGAAAATGAGTCTCCCCTTGAAAGCAATGAGAGACTCATCAACCGCGACCTCACTTCCAGGTACATAGGCCTCCAAAAATTTGGCCCCAAAGTGATCCATGACCGGCCTGATTTTGTACAGGTGGTCATAGGCAGGATCACATCGGGGGGGGGGACATGCTGCATTATCTGAATAATGCAGGCATTTCAGCATGGGCCCGGGTGTTAAGCAATGAACTGTTGGGTGTACAGATTTGTTTGCTACACCATCAGATTCACAAAGTGGTCACATAATAAAAGACTAAAATAGTCGTATTCAGAGAAGCCCACTGTGGAAATCTGGGTTCCTGGCTGACCAACAAAATCAGGAATCACGGGCTGAAATTTTTTTGGGGTACTTAGGCAAGTTCACCGGTAGGGGGCTCAGGCGAACTTATCTGGTGGGCCGGAAAACTAGTATGAGCCCCAGAGCTGCTCGTACTAGGGTGGGCCACAGGGTCCCTAGCATGGCAATCCCCTTGCTCCGGCTGGGGGCGTCTCTGCTGCCTTGGGGGCTCATCATCATCGCTAGATGATGAGGAGGACGCGGATGACAAATGAACGTCGGGTCAACCTCGTCCTCACTGGGGCTCTCGGACTTGGAGGCAAACTGGGCGTATGCCTCCTCGGCCGAGAACGTCCGGCGGGCCATAGGGGTGTGTGTGTGTGCGTATGTGCATGCGTGTAAACCTTTATTCAATGTACGTGTGTGTGGGGACTCGGGTGTTCCTGGACAAGGGAGGGGGGGGGCAAGCTGCAGCACCCCTGAGGGGTTCTAGGATCACACGGCTGTGCTGTGGACCTCAGACACCCAAAGGGTGATGCAACAGCTAAAAAAAAATATATAATAACTCTAACTCTCCCTAAAGTCTCCCTGCCTGACCTAAACCTTTCCCTAAGCTTTCCCTAACCTACTTGCTAGTGCCAGATGGCACTTTGGAGGGTCACAGGAGGGGTATGGGCTGCTGGGGTGCTGGGCACAGAAGATGCAGGCTGCTCTCTCTCCTTGCTCCGGACACAGAATGGAGGAGGAGAGGAGAGCAGGGGGAGTTTAACCCCCGCCAGTCCGTGCAACCAATAGGAAGCGATCCTGTCCCCATCACCTCACAGGATGGAAGCATGGTGATTGGTGGTGTATTATCACACCACTGATCACCATCCTATTCAGGGTTATTGGGTCACCAGAGACCCGAATAACCCGGAAACACAGCAAACCGCAGGTCTGAATTGCTGTGATCGCCCATACAGGGGGGTTACAAGACCCTCCTCGTCTTTGTCCCAGAGTGCCTGCCGAATGATTTCGACAGGCACTCTGTTCCGATCACCCTCCACCACACGGCGGTGACCAGAACTTCACAGGGCGTACATGTACTCCCTGTGTCCTTAAGTACTGGGACTTCAGGACATACCTGTACACCCTGTGTCCCTAAGAGGTTAAAAGGCATCTGTCAGCATATTTGTAGCTATGAAACTGGTTGCCCTGTTGCATATGTGCTTGGAAGCTGAAGGCATCTGTGTTAGTCCCATGTCCAAGAAAAATTCAGTTTTTATATAGGCAAATGAGCCTCTAGGAGCAACGGGAACTATTACACCTAGAGGCTCTGCTTTGTCTGCAACTGTTGCAACTGTTGCACCCTCTCCACTTTGATTGACAGTGCAAGGCATGACGACGTTTTCACCGCCTGGCCCTGTCAGTCAATGTGGAGAGGGCACTGCAGTTACAGAAAGAGCAGAGCCTCTAGGTGTAACACCTAGTTGCTCCTAGAGACTCATTTGCATATATTAAAACTTTTTTTCTTAGCAATGCGGGCACATATGACCATGGGTCTAACACAGATGCCTTTAGCAGCCAAGCGCACATTCAGCAAGTCAGCCAGATTAAACATTACTGAAGAAAAAAACTTCTAACTTAGCGACTAGGACTCTTGAATGTTGAAGAGAAATATTATTTTAAAATTTTGAATCTATTTGCAGTTTTCCTTTACTATCGTCAATCTGACAAACAAACATTTTATCGACTCTTGGCATAGATCCGATATGATTGCTCTAATGGACAAAAATGTGATATTAAAACGAAAACATTAAAGTGAATGCATCATTCTGATAGAAAATGTTTCCAAACCCTATTTTACTTCTCCTTGAAAATATGGTACCGACCTCATTAAAATCTTTTTACTTTATTTTTTATGTACTTTAAATGAATCCTAGCATTAAGACCTAATAGTGAATGTGCCACAATTTTACTTTTAAGTGCAGGGTTATGTTCCTGTCACCGGAAAGCTCTTTAGAAATTTCTAATGTCACAGCATTTAAATAATAGAATAATTCAGCAAAATGTGAATAGTGCTTTGTCCTCTGCAATATGAATAACTATTATTAGAACAGAAATTAAGTCTTGTCGTACATTAAAAGTTTTAGTTGAAATAGATCCAAGTAGCCTGGAAAGCTTGCAATTTCACTCCATTTAGTTTTCCAACAAAGGTTGGTGATTTAACTGTACTGTTTTCAAATAACCTTACATTATTCAAATGAGTGTGGGAGCTATGACAGTCTTGGTAAAGTTGGAAGGTTTCCTAAAGCAATTTCTTCTGAGCAAACTTTGGCACCAGTAAATAGAAATGAAGGAGCAATAGGAACTATTATTCCAAGCTGCTATTCAATGTCCAGGCAAGCCAAAACTAATAGAGTAGCACCAATAGAGACAAATCATGCTGGACCAAATCAAATTAGAAATCTAAATTCTTTTTATTAAAGGAGATATTCTACAGATTGTAAACCTGCACCTGGATCTTGTCTTTTGTAATTGCATGTAATTAAAAATGTAGCATAGCCACTGAGTTATTTAATTAAATGTATCTGTATAGCGCCACCTGCTGTTTTTTTTGTTATTTCTTTGTCCTGCTCACTGAGATGTCCGAACATTATTAGTTTAAGCCTTTAACTATTTCCTGCACTGTCATAGGGTGAGCATGAAAATGCCCCTTTAGCTGCAGCAGAAAAGACACTCCCTTTGTGCTGTCAGCTTGATATAAATCAAGCAGAGCAATGAATGTGAACATCTCTAGATTAATGTGAGGTACAGCATGGTTCTAGCTTTGTTGAAAAGACAGGAGTGTGTCCCTGTACAGTCTGACATTGGCAGCACTGATTGGATTATGCCAAACTGTGCAAGGACACCCTTTTCCCCCAAACTGGTCCTTTATTGCAGACTGCTGGCAATTAATTCATAACTGTCTATTAGGAATAACAGAGGGGTGGTGCATCATAAAATTATATGAAAGATGCTCTAGAATTATTATATATGGAGGGTGAATTGTGACTAAAACAGACATGTCAGGAGAGTTTACAGGTCCTATTTAAGATACTGCTCCCCCTTCCAACTCATTTGGCAGGTGCTGTAGTGAACACTAAAGCCTCTTTCAGATGGGCATCCTGGATTTGCTCCGGATGCGTCCCGGGTGCATTTTGGGAAACCTGCGCGAGTGTGCACACAATTTCAGCCAGTTTTGACTGCGATTAAAATGCATTGTTCAGTTTTTTCTGCGAGAGTGCAATGCATTTTGTACGTGCATGATAAAAAACTGAATGGGGTACACAGACGTGAACTTCTTCACTGAAGTTCGGATTTGGGTTCGGTGTTGTGTAGATTTTTTTTTTACCCTTATTATATGGTTATAAGGGAAAATAATAGCATTCTTAATACAGAATGCTTACTAAACTGTGCCTTAAGGGGTTAAAAAATAAAAAAAATTAACTCACCTCATCCACTTGATCGCACAGCCAGCATCGTCTTTTTTCTTTTCTTTCAGGACCTGCAAAAGGCAGGTCGCAATCACGCTCTATAAGGATAGAAGGAGCTAAAAAATAAAACCCAACTGTTGGCCAAGTGTCTTTGCAGGTGGAATGAAACCAGTCTGTAATTATTCACCAACACCTATTGCCTCTGCTGACTGCAAACTATCTGGCTAACTTGCAACAGGTGCCTCCCCCCAGGGAATGGTAAGTTCCATTCTCTCAAAGGATAGCTCTGCCATTTATGCTGCCACCTGCTGGTGAACCAGGCACATTACACATAATAAACAGTTACATAACATGATTATGAATGCACATTGTGCAGGACCTGGAAAGACATACATAAGATTATATTATATTAGCCCATTAGAGATAGTAGCAGGGAGAAGTAGTGGTAACACCACTCTGGGGTGTTACATACCCCCTTACTTAAAACCAAGCTGCCCTTGGCATGTGCGTAGGGTATGCTGTAAGAGAACCCAAGGAAAATTAGAGTGCTGCGTTAGACTATATACTATTACTGACTGATATAGCAACGGCTATAGCTGTTAGTGGCGTATTTCAGTACAAAAATATATATATATATATCCGCAGTTCACTTCTGCAGCTATATGTGGTGAAAGCGTTTAGTGACCTATTTTAGAACAGAAAGAGAAATATATACACAGTTCTCTTCTGCAGTTATATGTGGTGAAAGCATTTTGTGGCCTATTTCAGTACAAAAAGAAAAATATATATGCAGTTCTTTTCTGCAGTTTTGTGTGGTGCAAGCGTTTAGTGGCGTATTTTAGTACAAAAAGATAAATATATACTCAGTTCACTGTAGCAGTTATTTGTAGTGAAAGCGTTTAGTGACGTATTTCAGTACAAAAAGAAAAATATATACGCAGTTCACTGTTGCAGTAATTTTCAGTAAAAGCATTTAGTGACGTATTTCAGTACTAAAAAATATATATATACGCAGTTCATTTGTGCAGTTATGTGGTGAAAGCGTTTAGTGGCCTATTTTAGTACCAAAAAATATATATATACGCAGTTCACTGTTGCAGTTATTTGAGGTAAAAACGTTTAGTGACGTATTTTAGCACAAAAATAAAAATATATACGCAGTTCACTGTTGCAGTTATATGTGGTAAAAGCGTTTAGTGGCGTATTTCAGTACAAAAGGAAACTATATACGCAGTTCACTGTTGCAGTTATTTGTGGTAAAAGCATTTAGTGATATATTTCAGTAACATACATAGTAACATAGTAACATAGTATATAAGACCGAAAAAAGACATTTGTCGATCCAGTTCGGCCTGTTTCCTACAAGTTGATCCAGAGGAAGGCAAAAAAAAACCTGTGAGGCAGAAGCCAATTTTCCCCACTTAAGGGGGAAAAAAATTCCTTCCCGACTCCAATCAGGCAATTAGAATAACTCCCTGGATCAACGACCCATCTCTAGTAGCTGCAGCCTGTAATATTTTTACACTCCAGAAATACATCCAGTCCCCTCTTGAATTCCTTTATTGTACTCACTATCACCACCTCCTCAGGCAGAGAGTTCCATAGTTTCACTGTTCTGACAGTGAATAATCCTCTTCTATGTTTGTGTACAAACCTTCTTTCCTCCAGACGCAGAGGATGTCCCCTCGTCACGGTCACAGTCCTGGGGATAAATAAATGATGGGACAGATCTCTGTACTGACCACTGATATATTTATACATAGTTATTAGATCTCCCCTCAGTCGTCTTTTTTCTAAAGTGAATAACTCTAATTTTGATAACTTTTAAGGGTACTGTAGATCCCTCATTCCAGTTATTACTTTAGTTGCCCTCCTCTGAACCCTCTCTAGCTCTGCTATGTCTGCCTTGTTCACAGGAGCCCAGAACTGTACACAGTACTCAATGTGTGGTCTGACTAGAGATTTGTAAAGTGGTAGGACTATGTTCCCATCACAGGCATTTATGCCCCTTTTGATGCAACCCATTATCTTATTGGCCTTGGCAGTAGCTGCCTGACACTGGTTTTTGCAGCTTAATTTGCTGTTTATTATAATTCCTAGATCCTTTTCCATGTCAGTGTTACCGAGTGTTTTACCATTTAGTATGTACGGGTGACTTGCATTATTCCATCCCATGTGCATAACTTTACATTTGTCAGTGTTAAACCTCATCTGCCATTTTTCTGCCCAAGCCTCCAATCTATCCAGATCCCTCTGTAGGAGAAAACTGTCCTCTTCAGTGTTAATTACTTTAGACAGTTTAGTGTCATCTGCAAAAATTGATATTTTACTGTGCAAGCCTTCTACAAGATCATTAATAAATATATTGAAAAGAATAGGGCCCAGTACTGACCCCTGAGGTACCCCACTAGTGACAGTGACCCAATCTGAGTGTGTACCATTAATAACCGCCCTCTTTTTTCTGTCACTCAGTCAGTTACTTACCCACTTACAGACATTTTCTCCCAGTCCGAGCATCCTCATTTTATATACTAACCTTTTATGTGGTACAGTGTCAAATGCTTTGGAGAAGTTCAGATATATGACATCCATTGATTTGCCGCTGTCAAGTCTAGAACTTACCTCCTCATAGAAGCTGATTAAATTCGTTTGGCCATGACCGATCCCTCATGAAGCCATGCTGATATGGCGTTATTTGCTTATTTTCATTGAGATACTCCAAAATAGCATCTCTTAGAAACCCTTCAAACAGTTTACCAACAATAGATGTTAAACTTACCTGCCTATAATTTCCAGGCTCTGTTTTTGGACCCTTTTTGAATATTGGCACCACATTTGCTATGCGCCAATCCTGTGGAACATTCCCTGTCAGTATAGAGTCCGTAAATATCAGAAATAAAGGTCTGGCTATGACATCATTTAATTCCCTTAGGATATGGGGGTGTATGCCATCCGGTCCTGGCAATTTGTCTATTTTAATCTTTTTAAGTCGCTGTTGTACTTCTTCCTGGGTCAGACAGGGCACTTTTAATGGGGAATTTACTTTTACATTCTGCATTTCATCTGACAGTTTATTTTCCTCAGTGGATATAGTGGAGAAAAAAACTATTTAATAGTTTTGCTTTATCCTCGTCGCTCTCTGCAACACCCCCCTCATTGCTATGTAGAGGGCCGACTCCTTCAGATTTATATTTTTTTACTATTTATATAATTGAAGAACATTTTAGGGTTAGTTTTACTCTCTTTAGCAATTAATCTCTCGGTCTCTAGTTTGGCAAATTTTATTAGTTTTTTACATATTCTATTTTTTTCCTTATAGTTTATCAGTGCTTCCTGGCTCCCCTCCTGTTTTAGTGATTTATATGCTTTCTTTTTGTCATGTATTGCTTTCTTTACGGTTCCATTTATCCACATTGGTTTCTTATTGTTCCTTAGCCTTTTATTCCTATAAGGTATGCACCTCTCACAATTAAATGTTACAATGCTTTTAAAAATCTCCCATTTTATGGTTGTATTTTTATTTTTGAGGACTTTGTCCCAGTTAGTTAGGCTTATGGCCTCACTTAGTTGGCTAAAATTAGCTTTTTTGAAGTTTGGTATTTTTGTTCCTCCCTTTAGAAACTCTCGTTTGAAGGATAATTGGAAGGTTATTACTTTATGGTCACTATTTCCTAGGTGTCCCCCGACCTGCACATCTGTTGTTCTGTCAGGTCTATTGGTTAATACTAAGTCCAGTATGGCCGTCCCTCTAGTGGGGTCCTGAACCAGTTGGGAAAGGTAATTGTCTTTGGCTATTGCCAAGAACCTGTTTCCTTTTTGGGATGTACAGCTTTCAGTTTCCCAGTCTATATCTGGGTAGTTGAAGTCCCCCATAATAACAAATTCATTATGATTTGCCGCCTTGTCTATCTCGTTTAGTAATAGATTTTCTGTGGACTCTGGTATATTAGGTGGTTTATAATACACTCCTATTAGCAATTTATTATTGTTTTTTGCTCCATGTATTTCTACCCACAGTGACTCCACATGTTCATGTCCCTCAGAGATGTATTCTCGAATTACGGGATTTAGACAGGACTTCACATAGAGGCAGACCCCTCCACCTCTCCGGTTTTGACGATCCCTTCAAAACAGATTGTAACCTTTAATATTAACTGCCCAGTCATAGCTATCATCCAGCCTTGTCTCAGTTATTCCCACTATGTCATAGTCCTCCTCACACATCACTAATTCCAGTTCACCAGTCTTGTTAGTCAGGCTTCTGGCATTAGTATACATACATTTGACAGGTTTATGTGTATTTTGTACCCTACATCTTTTATTCTAAGCTGTTCTAGTCCCCCCTTCCATTCCTCCCCCAGTCACACTACCTCGCCCCTGGTCTCTATCTGCATCTTCCCCTCCTATAATGTAATTACCCTCCCCCCCAGTCCCTAGTTTAAACACTCCTCCAACCTTCTAGCCATCTTTCTCCCCAACACAGCTGCCCCTTCCCCATTGAGGTGCAGCCCGTCCCTACGATAGAGCCTGTAGCCGACAGAGAAGTCGGCCCAGTTCTCCAGGAACCCGAACCCCTCCTTTCTACACCAGCATTTGAGCCACTTGTTAACCTCCATAATCTCCCGCTGCCTTTCTTGTGTGACTCGTGGTACAGGCAGTATTTCAGAAAATACTACTTTTGAAGTCCTTGCCCTAAGCTTTTGACCTAAAACCCTGAAATCATTTTTAAGGACTCTCCACCTTCCTCTAACTTTGTCATTGGTTCCGATATGGGCCATGACCGCTGGGTCTTCTCCAGCCCCTCCCAGTAATCTGTCAACCTGATCCGCGATGTGTCGAATTCTAGCGCCAGGAAGACAGCACACTGTTCGGCGATCACGATCTTTGTGACAGATCGCTCTATCTGTACCCCTAATAATTGAGTCTCCCTTTTTTTTTTTCTCGGAAGGGTTTTATTTTGCCTTGTGGTTCTATACATGAGTGCACGCTGCATGCTGTGTGACTGACTGCAGGTTTGGGAGGGGCACAGTGACACGAGTCAATGCCTGTCCTCATCGCCCCACTTTTCCCAGTCTATGGTCTGTCTTGGGATCTGCAATGATCGCCTGAACAGCTGCAATGGCCTCGTTAATCTTGGTCTGAAGTTCTCGGAATTCTTCAACATGAAGTAATCACGGTATTCGGGCAGCATCGTTCAGAACGGCGTCCAGTGTCGAATCCCTCTTTAGCGCTGTTGGATTTAGCTATGGCTTCTGCAGATAATAGCTCTTGGACAAGAATCCTTATGGCCTTCAGCATTACCAGGTAGTCATCGTGCCTCTCGATCTGTAGAAGGTTTGCTAAGGTAGAGTCCAACATATTACGTATAATAGGTAGTGCAGGGACAGAAAGAGAAAACAAATTCCAGCAAAAATATCCCCATAAAATATAACATTTATTGGTATCAAAAGATAAAAAAGGAGGTAAAGAACTCCCAATATTAATTATGTTCTCAAGGAGAAGACACTAGTCAAAGATACTTATATCAGCGGTATATACTGACATCTGATATGAAAAAGACAATAGATCAGGGGCCAGTATTATTAAGAGTGGATGAATATATAAGGTCAGATGGGGGTATATGTATCCCTTAGTTTGCCCTTCTCTAGTCCTCAGCCCGGGGACCTACCCTGATGGTGGGTATTCCCCGTCCCCGAACCTGGGCTGACTGACCCTATTAAGGCCCTGGTCACTATATCATAAAAAGATGATGCAATGTTGTATGGATCCGGTAGCACAAGGTCATGCACTGATACCATACACATAGAAAGACAGAAACCTCAACGCGTTTCCCCCCGGCAATGGAAGGGGTTCATCAGGAGGTTACAAAAACAATCAAAACAAAAATAATCAAATGTGCGGTTAGCTGTCATGGGCAGCATCAAACAGATAATGGCCGCAAATATAAATAAAGAAGTGTTCGTCCCACAGATAATCTGGACAACAACCGTGTGCCCGAGGGTAAAATGACCAATCACAAAAAACAGGGTACAAATAAGTCGTTTTGATGATGGTGGGTCCTCAAAGGCATAGATATACGGTGCTCAGGAGTTAGTGCCAAAGGGGTGCTATGATGGACACCAGCCAAATTGAGGCAAGTGGTACCGATGCCATGACCTGCCTAGCGCTCCTCCTGAAGGTTTGCTAAGGCCATGATGCCAGCTTTGAAATCCGGATATAATCCTGCGTATATATACAAAAAGAAAAATATATACGCAGTTCACGGTTGCAGTTATATGTGGTGAAAGCGTTAAGTGTCCTATTTCAGTACTAAAAGAAAAATATATACGCAGTTCACTTCTGCAGTTATATGTGGGGAAAGCGTTTAGTGGCCTATTTCAGTACAAAAAGAAAAATATATATGTAGTTCACTGTTGCAGTTATTTGCAGTAAAAGCGTTTAGTAAGGTATTTTAGTACCAAAAGAAAAATATACGCAGTTCACTTCTGCAGTTATATGCAGTGAAAGTGTTTAGTGGCGTATTTCAGTACAAAAATAAAAATATATATAGGCAGTTCACTGTTGCAGTTATTTGCGGTAAAAGCTTTTAGTGAGGTATTTCAGTACAAAAAGAAAAATATATACGCAGGTCACTGTTGCAGTTATATGTGGTGAAAGCGTTTAGTGTCCTATTTCAGTGCAAAAAATTAAATATATACGCAGTTCACTGTTGCAGTTATTCGTGGTAAAAGCGATCAATGACATATTTCAGTACAAAAAGAAAAATATATACGCAGTTCACTGTTGCAGTTTTTTGTGGTGAAAGCGTTTAGTGACGTATTTCAGTATAAAAATAAGGATATATACGCAGTTCACTGTTGCAGTTATTTGCGGTAAAAGCATTTAGTGACGTATTTCAATACTAAAAGAAAAGTATATACGCAGTTTACTTCTGCAGTTATATGTGGTGAAAGCGTTTAGTGGCGTATTTCAGTAGAAAAAGAAAAATATATACGCAGTTCACTTCTGCAGATATATGTGGGGAAAGCGTTTAGTGGCCTATTTCAGTACAAAAAGAAAAATATATATGCAGTTCACTGTTGCAGTTATATGTGGTGAAATCGTTTAGTGTCCTATTTCAGTACAAAAAGAAAAATATATTCGCAGTTCACTTCTGCAGTTACATGTGGTGAAAGAGTTTAGTGGCGTATTTCAGTAGAAAAAGAAGAATTTATATGCAGTTCACTGTTGCAGTTATTTGTGGTAAAAGCGATCGATGACATATTTCAGTACAAAAAGAAAAATATATACGCAGTTCACTGTTGCAGTTATTTGCGGTAACTGAGTTTAGTGACATATTTCACTACAGAAAGAAAAATATATTCAGATGTTCAAATCTGCAGTTATATGTGGTAAAAGCATTTAGTGGTCTATTTCAGTACAAAAACAAAAATAAATTCTCAGTTTACTTCTGCAGTTATATGTGGTGAAAGAGTTTAGTGGCGTATTTCAGTACAAAAATAAAAATATATATGCAGTTCACTGTTGCAGTTATATGTGGTGAAAGCGTTTAGTGTCCTATTTCAGTACAAAAAGAAATATATATTTGCAGTTCACTTCTGCAGTTACATGTGGTGAAAGAGTTTAGTGGCGTATTTCAGTACAAAAAGAAAAATATATATGCAGTTCACTGTTGCAGTTATTTGTGGTAAAAGCGATCGATGACATATTTTAGTACAAAAAGAAAAATATATACACAGTTCACTGTTGCAGTTATTTGCGGTAACAAAGTTTAGTGACATATTTCACTACAGAAAGAAAAATATATTCAGATGTTCAAATCTGTAGTTATATGTGGCAAAAGCCTTTAGTCGACTATTTTCTGTGCAAAAAGAAAAATATATTCTCAGTTCACTTCTGCAGTTATTTGTGGTGAAAGCGTTTATTGAACTATTTCAGTACAAAAAGAAAAATATTTTCGTCGCTTTTAGGGGTGTTTTAATTTGCTATTTATTTAGTTCAACTAAAAGTATGTCAGACAGAGAAGTGCAAGGCCATGCACAGAGGAGTGGTAGAGGCCTAAATGCTTCTGGTGCAGAAGCATTTAGGCCTCTACATTTTATTCCAACCGTGTGGAAATTCAATAAGCAAAAACAGACGATTGAGGCCTGAGGCTTATTTTAACGTGAACAATTATAGGTAAATTGTTGCACTAGCCTGTGTATTGGTGTTCTGATCACCTTAATGCTGGTTTAATTATATTGAACAAGTTCCAAAAAAAATTTAATTCCAGCCATGTGGAAATACAATAAATGGAAACAGACAATTGAGGTATGATGCTCATTTTCACATTAACACTCACAGGTAAATTGTTGCCCTACCCTGTGTATTGGTGTATTGATCACCTATATGCTGGTTTAATTAAATTGAACCCACCAATTTTTTTTTTATTTTAACTGTGGGAAAATACATTAAACAGAAATGGATGTTTGAGGCTTGATGCTTATTTTCATGTTAACACTAAAATCTACCCTGTGTATTGGTGTACTGATCACCTATATGCTGGTTTAATTAAAGCCAACCTGTCACCTGGAATTGACTTCATAAGCCATGAACAGTACCTGATAGTGCCCCACAAGACGTTTCCAACAGTGTTTCCTGCACTTTTCCTGTATTTAAAATCGCGCTGCTAAAGGAGGCATACCGCGCATGCGCGGGCTGTACGAGCGCGGTCCAGGCAACTTTGGCTAATGTCAGTTATGCAGCAGAGGGGCGGGGTTAGGGCAGGGAAGGCAGACCTGGAGTCAAGGAGGCCGCTGCCCCCTTGACTTCTATTTTGACTTCTGCAAGGATTTTAAAAGGAGATTTTTAGATGATTTTAAATACAGGAAAAGCGCAGGAAACACTGTTGGAAACATCTTGTGGGGCACTATCAGGTACTGTTCATGGTTTATGAAGTCAAATCCAGATGACAGGTTCGCTTTAAATTCAATAACCCCTGAAAAATTAGAACTGTGCGTGTGTGTGTATGTAGATAGTAAACTGATTTAGCCCTATGATTTTGTTATCAATCACTGATTTATACAGTTTTTCAAACTAAAACAAAAAAATTTAAATTAATATGTGAGATGACCTGACACAGAGTTCTCACTAGTATTCTATATGCTATGCTAGATTGATGGTAGAAAACATCCCCACCCCCCAAAAAAAAAAAGTTTTTTGTGAAAATAAAGGGGAAATGAAAGGGTGTCCTTGCAGGTAGATGCTTTTGAGGTTTGCAGCTGCTTCTGTTCTGCTAGGAGGCACAGCCTCAGCTCCTCACTTCTCACTCCCAAACTGACAGCTTCCCTGCCTCCTTATTATACACACACAATTCTTCTTCTTAGTAATTAGCCTTTCCTTTCACTGTCTCTAGCAATAGAATACAAGCTTGATTGATTTCTGACCGTCCTTGACTCCCTAAAACAATTTTTCTGGCAGACAGTGTAAGACCCAAAAACCCTCATTCACAGCCCAGCACAGAATGACGTTCTGGCTCATCCAGGTTTTCTGTCTTAGGGTCATGTGAGAACCCTTCTTCGTCCTCCCTAGTGCTTTTTATTCCGTCAAGATGTGAACTAAAATGTCACAATGCAACATTTTAGTGGATTCATGCCAAATAAACCTAAAAAGATTTGGGTTCGTCTGCCACCCAAAAAAGAAAAAAGTTCGGACCGAACCTGGTTCAGTAAGAACTGGTTCGCTCATCCTTACAAAGGGCATTTGTCAGCAGATTTGTAACTATGAAACTGGCTGACCTGTTACATGTGCGCTTGGCAGCTGAAGGCATCTGAAGGCATCTGTGTTGGTCCCATGTTCATCTGAGAAAAATTAAGTTTTATTATATACAAATGAGCCTCTAGGAGCAAGGGTGGTGTTGTCATTTAGTGGCATAACTATAAATGACTGGGCCCCACAGCAAATTTTTGAATGGGACCCCCAGCAACTTCTTCACAACCCCCACCTCCCATGCAACCCCCACTCCTGTGGCTAGTGAAGACCGCTCTCTCAGACAAGGCCCGGCAGTGCCTCCATCCCTTTGCTACAGAGTCTCTGTATATAATGTCATTTTATAATAATGTCGAGGTGGACTTGACCATAAAATATTTTAGTCCTCTTCCTGGGAGGGCCGCTTCTGTGTTCAGACCCCAAAACAACCGCTTCCCCTGCTTCCCCTATAGCTATGCCGCTTATGACATTACTCCTAAAGGTTCAGCTCTCTCTGCAACTGCCATGCCCTTTCCAGTTTGATTAACAGAGCCAGGCAGGCATGATCACGTTTACACTGCCTGGCCCTGTCAAAGTGCAGAGGGCGCATCAGTTGCAGAGAGAGCAGAGCCTCTAGGTGTAATGGCAACGCCCCCATTGCTCCTAGAGGTTCATTTACATATATTCAAATTTAATTTTTCTTAGCAATGAGGGCACATATGACCATGGGGCCAACACAGATCCCTTCAGCTGCCAAGTGCATATGTAACAGGTCAGCCAGTTTCATAGGTACAATTCTGCGGACAGATGCCCTTTAAACAAAAGGTCCATCTCCTCAGTGCTTCAGAAGTTTGACTTTGAACTAATTTGATTTTTAATATTTAGTCATCACTAGTTTTATTCTCTTACCAGTCTATAATTTGGTAGTTGGACATTGAAAAAATGCAAGTCATACTCTCCGGGTATAATCCAATGAAACCTGCAGCTGCATCTGTCAGAGACCACACTATATTCCCACAATAGGTTATTAGAATAGCTGCCATTGATGTCAAATACTGAAACCACAGGTAGCATATGCGAAAGGTTTCCATCACACTAGGACAAAGAACAAAGCAGACCAAATTCAGAGATCAACATCCTCTGTGATTTCCTATTCTCTGCCCATAGCTACAGTATCATCCAAATATCCTACAAAATGTCATTCACATCTGAATTTTGTCAAAATTATCCACAGCCTGGCATTTTCAATATATACCCTCTTGTTTATAAACCATAACTCATTTAATTTGCTTAAAACACAAAGAATGAAAATATCCATTCTGGCATACAAATGTAATTATAAATGCAATGAGCAGCTATGCCTCAGGTATCTTTAATTAATTATGTGTACTAGTGAGCCATGAGCATGTCTAAAGGAGCATCTTCCACAGCAGGAAACAAACTAAATAAGCTTAATAAAAATTCTGAAAAACTAATACAAACAATCATTTATCTTGTTATAACATACCACAGCCAGGGTCCTGTGTACCGATGGCCTCTTGATAACATTACCATAGACTAAACATGAGACCACGTTTTGTATTAACGATTGTGGAAATCGAGAGCAGCACTCACTCCAAAAGAATGAGCAAGAAGGGCTTTATTAGGTGAATAAGTCCACTGCTTTAGGCAAGATTTAAATGATATATTATTAGTGTTTTCCTGACTCATAGTTATCAATCTAGAATTAAACAGGGAATGCCACTCAGATAATCTGTCTTGCCGCTAAACAATTTGAGGGGTGAGTAACTGGTGCAGTTTGTATCAGAAGCTAACTATAGCATTATCTTGTTTTGTTTGTTAAACATTTATGACAACCATGTTCCAGTATATATTGAGTTTAATAGTATTTTTTATAGATTGCTTTCATTGCAGAGACCCCCTATGAAGTCAGACTCCCTTACTCTCTAACATCACCATTTGCATTTGCCCGACACTGCCCCACTAACCGGGGTGGACAAGGGCAACGCATCACTTACCAAGCCAGCCCCTCTGTGTCCCGGTAACTCAGACCTGCTTGTCCTTCCCTGACTGGTAACAGTAAGGCCTGCCAGCGGCATTCTATGTGTTCTTCCAATGCAGGCCCTGGCCTGTGCCTCAAGTCTAGTGTGAATGTTGCTTGTTCATCCTGGACGGACCTTAAAGTACCAGTGCATGCACACCCTAATCAACTACACTGGGACTATTGCAAGAGGTAGCGGCCTGCAGCAAAGGCTAGAACACTGTTTAGGGTATAAATGGTGAAAACCAGGGGACCGCCAGGATAATGCCCTTAGGACTAGTCCAAAGTCAAACCGCTTAGTTGGCACAGTGGTTCAACACCCACTGTCAGTTACAATGTGAATCACACAAAAAGTATATGAGGAGATGGTCTCTTTTCGGAATTGTTTTAGTGGTATGGTTATGTGAGACTTTATGTGATCTGCCTTGGACAATATATTGAGAAGGGTCTCCTAATGATCAGCTGATCACAGGATGTTCCAATACTGTAATTTGTGGGGGAACCCAGCCGCTAGTTTTCAATTTCCACAGGGAAAATTAAGCACTGCTCAGTTCCAATGAAATCATTATGATTAGAGGTGAGCAAACAATTGGCCTGAAAATTGGTATATAACAACCTTTAGTCTCCTAGGACACACTCTATTTTTCCCTCCCCAAGCTCTCAAACGCAATGACAACAATAGTAAATCATGTCTCGGTGACACTGACATACATATGGGTAAACGCACAGTGCCGTCACAAGTGTTATTCTTTTTCATATTCCAAAGCTTCTACAAATTGTCCCTTATCGAGGGTAGATGATGTTTAAACACACACAGTGTTAAAGGATATTTTTTTTTATTTTTTAAGTGGCTTGGGGGATCAAACGTCCAAAAATGATGCCTTGACAGAGTCAGAATACCTGCCCATACCATAAACACAAGTGTTTATTGCTAGAAGAAAAAGTGGCTTATTGTGAACAAGCCTAGAAAAATTCTCCTTTTTAATTGGGAGCAGCAGCAGTGCAGTGTGCATGTAGAAAGAGTAAAGATATAGTGGCACGTGGCTGCAATAGTAGTGGAAGCAGAAGCAAAATAGCATGGAACATACAAGGCAGTAGGTCTTCTGTCTATAGTTAGCAGTAGTAATGGTAGTAGTAGTAGTAGTAGTGGAGGAGGTAGTAGTGGTAGTAGTGGTGGTAGTGGTAGTAGCGGCAGATGCTTTGCATTAATAGTGTTGGAAGTAGAGGATTAGTAGCGAGGAGAAGTAGCAGCTGAGGCAACAGTGGCATCAGCAACCATATGGCACATGTTGGCAGACAGGCAGCAGAACGATGGAGGCAGCAACAACCTTGTGAACGACTATAGTCAGCAGGCCACAGCAGTGGCATGATGGAGGCAGCAGCAGCCGTACAGAACATGATAGTAGGCAGGCTGCAGCAGTGGCTTGATGGCTGCAGCAGCGTGATGGAGGCAGGATGGCAGAATGGCAGGAAGGTAGGCAGCAACAGAGGCAAGATAGGGCAGAGTCAGCAGGGCCAGATCTATCGGCCTCAGCTGGAGGAGTGTGAAATTCCTCCTGAATCCAGGCTTGGTTCATTTTGACAAAAGTTATTTTTTGGACACTGGCAGAGGACAACTTGGTCCATTTGGGTGTCATCAAACTTTCTGCAGGGTGACTCTGCTGGGGGCAGAGAGGGGCCTCCATTTCAGACACACTGGTTGCAGGCATATGCTTGCCGACAGCTGCAGCGAGCTGCGTACACAGTGTTTACTGGTAATAATGTTATTTATCTTCCATGTCTTCCCGAGGAAAGCATTCCCCCATTTTTCTTTGACAGCGAGCATCTAAAAGCATGGCTATCCAGTAATCAGCAGACTGCTTGATGTCAACGATATGCCTGTCACTGCGTAAGCAAGCAAGCATACAGGCAGGTCTCCATTCTGGCCAACATGCCCAAGAAGCCACTTCTTTCACTATGAGAAAGATGAAGAACCTATTTTTTAATGAGCGAATCGAAGCTGACGAAGTGGAATTCGATCCAAATTTCAGGAAAAATTCGATTTGCATCAAAGCCGAATTTATTTGCGATTCGTGGTAACGAATCACATTTTTGCCTAATATAGCTGCTGCACGTGTGAGGACATGGAGCAAGGAATTCTGGGGAGGTGGGATCACCCATAATGTCATGCATGCAGTCAATCAGCAGCCATCCAGCCCTGTGATGTCACAGCCCTATAAATAGCCTTAGCCATCTTGGATTCTGCCATTTACAAGTGCACTTAGTGCAGGGAGAGACGTCAGCAGGCGAAAGGGACAGTGCTAGAAAAACGTCATTGTGCTAAAAAAAACGATTTACAAATGCAGGGAAAGATCATTCAAGGTGTAGGGAAAGGATAGGGAGGAATCATTGCGCAACATTTATGTTGAACAGGGTTCAATAGGGGAGGTTACAGCCTGGGTAATAGGAACAATCCTATCACAACTTGATGCACTGACTGCGGATCCGAATTGCCATTATACAGCTCTGTAATTTAAGCAAACTGTTCTAGTTATTGGGGTGCAAGTGCTGTTTGATACAGCCATTAACAGGGTTTATTAAAAGGAAATACTTCTAAGTCTTATATGCCCTTGTGGCCTAAATGTTTCTGGCGCAGGAAGAGGTCTCAGCAGAGTAAGGGGCCGTGGTAGCAGGGATCACTTTAAGAGACCTGAGCTCCCAGTGTCAGCAAGCAATCCAGTGGTTCTTGACTGGTTGACTCGATCTTCGACTTCAGACACCCCCAGCCAAGAGTCAGTGGTTCATCAGACACAACCCTTAGTTGGCATGGCCCGGGAGCAGGCCCTGTGCCCTCACCCGTCCTCAACCTGCCTCTGTCCTTTTCTGTTCCCTCAGCCAGAGAAGTATTGTATGCTGTGGGCTCAGCTCCACTATACAGTGAGGATGAGCTAATAGAAGACAGTCAGCAGCTACTGGCAAGCCAAGATGTGGAGGAGACAACAGCCGCTTGCTCAACTAGGCGAGCAAGCAGTGATGAGGAGAGTGGCGTGGGAGCTAGTGTTGCGAGCGGTCAGGCTCCTGACCCAGAGATGGTTGAGGAGGACATCAGTGACGTGCAGACAGTACTTGATGATGTAGCTGATCGCACTTTGTGAGCTGAGTGACAAAGGGGCTTCATCATCATCGGGAGAAGAGGGTGGCAGCTTGCCCGTGAGGCAACAGCAAAGCCAGCAAGTCGCTAGCATGGCCGGGAGTAAGCAATGTGGCAGCAGTGGGAGGTAGACCACTTGCTTCGCAGGAGCCTACCTGCCCAGGAAGTAGTGGTGCATGGGTTCACAGAGGCAGTGGCAGTAGCAGTCAGTCAGTGCATAATGTTGGGGGTAAAATCACCTACTCGGTGGTGTGGCAGTTTTTTGTTAAGCCACCAGAGGAGGTGAACATGGCCATATATAGAATCTGTGGGCAGAAGATGAAGCGTGGACAAGGTGTCAATGTTGGCACCACGGCCCTGCGTCAACATATGTAGCGTCACCATAAAGTGGCCTGGGAGAGCCGTGGCTCCGATGTGGTGGTCCAGCCTACCGCAGTAACCGCTGCATCACCCAGTGGCACGCACCCGGTTTCAGGCAGCCAAGGCACCACCATCTCAGCCGAAGAAAGCTGTCTGTCCTTCCCATCATCTGCTGGCCCTGATGCTTCTGCTCCTCCTCCTACTTCTCGTCAGACATTCCATCAGCATTCGATCACTGAAGCGATTGCCAAGAGACAACAGCATGCGTGCACTCATTCAACGACGCAGAAGCTGAATATGATCCTGTCCAAGTTGCTGGTGCTGCAGTCCCTCCCTTTCCAAGTGATGGACTCTGCACCTTTCAGAGAACTGATAGCTTGTGCTGAGCCAAGATGAAGAGTCCCAAGCCGCAATTTCTTTGCCAAAAAGGCAGTACCAGTCCTGCACATGTATGTAGAACAGAAGGTGGGCCAGTGATTGAGCCTGTCGGTGTCTGCCAAAGTGCATGGCAGCGCTGACATGTGGAGCTGTAACTATGGTCAGGGACAATACATGTCCTTTACGGCCCACTGGGTGAATGTGGTTCCTGCACAAGTACGGTCAACCAAAAGGAAATCTTCTTTATTCCACCACAAAAATGCAACATTTCGACTCACTGGGAGTCTTTATCCAGCATACATTGTAACAGTAGTAAGACAAATATATACACAGTGCCCTCATCCTATTGGCTGCAAGCACGACCCTAAAGGTCATACCCTCCTACTTCCTGTTACATCGCCAATAATCTATACATGGTAAGACAACTAAAACTCACTTCCAACATAACATAGGTATTCCATATCTTGTATAGTGCACCAAAACAGGTAATGAATAATGCATACTGACCAAGAAGGAGATAATTCTACATGCAGCGGATGTACCGATACTATACGCATGCGCCAGTGACGTCCACGGCGCGTAATGAATGCTGTTTTACGGCCAAGGAAAAAATGGCTCCATGTGTAGCTTGTATACCATTCTGTGTGCATGTGCCGGTGACATCCACATCACATGATCGGAATATCACGAGACCACAGATCCCTAACGCCATCAGTAGGCGGGGTATGCTTGTGTGTACTCGTGTTGGCCTGAACGTCATCAAACACCCCCCCATTGGGGCGGGGGTAGTGACGTAGCGGAGGCTGGCCATATCACATATCTAAAGTGTACGCGCTAATCTGATGTGAATCCTCTTGGTAGCGGGAACATATCAAAGTAAACACACCTGAACATAGTGCATGATTATATGCCTTAAGGGTACTGAACCTACTTTCATAGATCCTGAGGACACTGGTTCTTCACTTTGGACTGCCCCTTTCTTTACTATCTGTATTTTTTGCCGGTACTGCATCTGTATGAATGATCCCTAGCTACGGGTCTAGTAACATATGTTGATGACCAAAAACTTGGTGTGTATGACGGAAATTAGGAATGTTAGGATCCCGTTTACTTTCATATGTTCCCGCTACCAAGAGTATTCACATCAGATTAGCGCGTACACTTTAGATATGTCATATGGCCAGCCTCCGCTACGTCACTACCCCCGCCCCAATGGGGGGGTGTTTGATGACGTTCAGGCCAACATGAGTACACACAAGCATACCCCGCCTACTGATGACATTAGGGATCTGTGGTCTCGCGATATTCCGATCATGTGATGTGGACGTCACCGGCACATGTGCACAGATTGGTATACAAACTACACATGAAGCCATTTTTTCCTTGGCCGTAAAACAGCATTCATTACGCGCCGTGGACGTCACTGGCGCATGCGCATAGTATCGGTACATCCGCCGCATGTAGAATTATCTCCTTCTTGGTCAGTATGCATTATTCATTACCTGTTGGAAGTGAGTTTTAGTTGTCTTACCATATATAGATTATTGGCGATGTCACAGGAAGTAGGAGGGTATGACCTTTAGGGTCGTGCTTGCAGCCAATAGGATGAGGGCACTGTGTATATATTTGTCTCACTACTGTTACAATGTATGTTTGATAAAGACTCCCAGTGAGTTGAAACGTTGCATTTTTGTGGTGGAATAAAGAAGATTGATTGAAGACTTTGGAGTGCTGCGATTTCCTTTTGGTTGACCGAACTTGACAAGGGGTCCACGGGCCAGGACCTGACATCGCGTACACCGTCACATTATGGACACATGGTCTATAGACCACGGATGGTGCTGTCCCAACCCACTTTCTTTTGCTTGTGGTTCCTGCACAGCCACACCAGCAACTTGGCCAGGTGATGCCGCTTCTGCCTCCACGTTATCACGCCGTTGGTTCTGCAAAAATGTCCGCTTTTGTCTCCTCATACTTTACTGTGTCCTCAGCCTACACTGCAGGGACAAGTCACAGTGTCCCTCCAACATACCACATGTGCAGGGCATGGCAGTGTCATGCTGTCTTGCACCTGGTTTGCATTGGCAAACAGAGTCACACAGGGGAGGAACTGCTTCGTATGATTCGTCAAGAAATCAAATCCTGGCTTTCTCCGCGACAAATCAAAATCGGAACCTTGGTGACCGACAACAGGAAGAACATGGTGTCGGTGCTGCATCAAGGAAGGCTGAGCCATGCACCCTGCATGGCACACGTGTTCAGTCTGGTTGTCAAGCTGTTCCCAAAGTCTTCCACCCATCTGCAGACATCCTAAAAATGGCCAGGAAACTTTGCATGCCCTTCAGCCACTCATACACCGCAAAGCACACCCTCCTTGAGCTGCAGCGGCAGAACGGCATCCCCCAACATAGGCTGATATGCGACGTTTCCACCTGTTGGAATTTCACCCTCCATATGTTGGACCGACTATACGAACAGAGAAAGCCCATTAACGATTTCTTGATGAGCCAAGCGGATAGGAGTAATCACCTGTGTAACTTCAATGTAAGCCAGTGGCAGCTCATGCGTGACACCTGCCATTTGCTCAGGCCCTTTGAGTAGGCCACGTTATTTGTCAATCATCAGGACTACGGGATGAACGATGTCATTCCACTGCTTCATGTCCCGGAACAGATGCTGGCAAATCTGGCTGGTCAGGAGACTGGAGACGTGGCACCTAGATCTCATGGCCACATGAGCTCTGTGGGGGCTGAACTGGAGGAGGAGGTTGACATTGGAGCACAAGCGATGTGTAGCGAAATGGGTGGTTTTTCTACATAGGTGACAGGAGTGGAGCAGGAGGAGCAGTACCAGCTAGAGGAGCTACAGGGCGATGAGGCAGAGGACCCAGACACACCATGGCAGTATGCAGTGGAGATGGAGGCAGGGAGTCCCTCCGAGTCACTTGCACAAATGGCCCCATGCATGCTCACTTGCTTGTGTAGTGACAGCCGAATTGTCACCATGCGGCAGAGGGATGACTTCGGGCTCTCCACATTGTTGGACCCTCACTACCAGTCCAAAATGGGAGCCTTTTTTACAGCCACTGAGAGGGAGGACAATCTGAACTACTATTGAGACATCCTATTTCGTCAGTTAGCCGCTGCCTATCTGCGCCATCATCCGTCCTCTCGCAGTTCTGACCTGGGGACCCTCTGCACTCATGTTCCTCTGCCATGGCTTCTGTGGCACGGTTGGGGGGTAGGAGCAGTTCCAGCTCCATCAGCAGCAACTTGAGTCTAAAGTCGCTGATGAGCAGCTTTCTTCACCCGCCTAGTGAAGAAAGTACTCACCAGCAGCAGCAGCAGGTAGACCTGGAGCAGGACCTGAACCAGCAGGTGGTGGCATACTTGGACAGCACCGTGCCAACCCACATTGAAGATCCGCTGGACTACTGGGCAGCCAAACTGGATTTGTGGCCGCAATTGGCAGAGTTTGCCCTGGAAAAGCTGTCCTGTCCGTCCAGTAGTGTGGCATCAGAGCGGGTGTTTAGTGTGGTGGGGGCCATAGTTACCCCAAGAAGAACTCGCCTGTCCACCCAAAATGTGGAGAGACTGACCTTTGGTAAGATGAATCAGGCGTGGATCAGCCAGGATTTCCACCCACCAATGCCTGATGCATCAGATGAGATCATCCATGCTGCCTCACCCAAACCTTGACAAAATATACCGGTTTCTTCTGGCTACCTGCCTCAGCCACTATTCTGATGCTGCCAGCCTGCCACCCGCCTGATGCCACACATCTGATGCCAAGTGCTCCTTCTTCATCCACCATCTTCAGCTGGTACTCGTATTGCCACCCACCTCCCCACTGGGTCACTCTGTGGTCTTGTGATGCTGCTGAGAAAAGTAACAAGGTTGAGACAGTACTACTTATGGAACAATGTCCATCAATCCAATCCGTGGCGGTGCAGAGCGATGCAAGGTCCTGGCCCTAGGGACCCCTTCAGTAGCATAAAAGATGATCAAAAATCGCAGGACTCCAATTTCTTCAATCCAAACTCTTTATTCCACCAAAAAGTAGCGACTCAAAGTGAGTCTTTATTAAGCATATCACTGACATCAAGTGAGACATATATAGATATATATATGTATATATACATATAGTGCACATACATCATGAATATAATATAACATACTATGTGGTGTAAAACTACCAAACAACCTTTTACCCTCATTGCTCGTCCTACCCACTAACTAACCATACCTGCGATAACTGGGAACTCCATGCCAATTCACGCAGGACCAGAGCGCCCGGAACACAAGGCAGAAACGCGCATGCGCGGGACACAGGCCGGGAGAAGCACATCCAGAGTCACCATCAAGAGCTCGTAAGTTTCCGATGACATGATCCGCCGCTGTCTAGCGCAATTGCGTCATAGGCCGGGGGAAACACATCCGGAGAGAAGCGCATCCGGAGTCACTGTCAGGCGCTCGTGAGTTTCCGCTCACGTGTCCCGCCACTGTCCAGTGCGATTGCGTCACAAAGGGAAGAATCACACCATGTCACAAGGAACACTAGCACAATCGGGTCACCAGGGGCAGAGCCACAATGTGTCACGTGGTGCACTGGCCCAGACATATGACTATATAATGGATGGACTATCATATAAATATACTTTGTGTCAAAAAATGACTAGGGGTAAAAGGTTGTTTGGCGGTTTTACACCACATAGTACGTTATATATTATATTCATGATGTCACTAATTAGGGGGTGGGGTTGACCCCAATTATTTTACCCCTAACCAATGATGTATGTGCACTATATATATTTGTCTCACTTGATGTCAGTGATATGCTTGATAAAGACTCACTTTGAGTCGAAACATCACTTCTTTTTGGTGGAATAAAGAGTTTGGATTGAAGAAATTGGAGTGCTGCGATTTTTGATCGTCTTTTTTGCTCGTGATGCTGCTGCCACCTCCTCACTATGTCATCTTGTCACTCTGTGATCTCCTGATGCTGCTGCCACCTCCTCACTATGTCACCTTGCCACTCTGTGGCCTCCTGATGCTGCCGCCACCCCTACACTCTGTCATCGGGTTACTCTGTGGCCTCCTCATGCTGCTGCCACCTCCATAGTATGTCACCTTTTTTTTGGCATTAGCAATACTGATGGATTACTAACCAAAAGCTGACCTAGTGAAGGTGGATGCTCAACAGACAGGATCTGTTTTCTGGGGGTTATTGTTCTGACGGATCAGAGAAAGGGCAAAATAATCAGTGATGTGAACAAAACTTACTGCTGACACCCTCTCCACTCTGTTAGGGGGCTCTACTTGTATAAATGTTTAATAGAACAATTTCTGTAGACATCTATGTGGAATCAGTTGATTACGGTGTTAAAGGAGTGACCTTCTTCTTGACGCTAACATCGACCTGTAAGGCTGAGTTCATACTTGAGTTATTTGGTCGCTTTTGGCCTCATGACTGCCCAAATAAGTGAGGTGTGCAGTGATTCTAAGAGCGACGCCTGTCATCTGCATGTCATACGGGCTCACAGTATTATTTTACTACCAAACCTATAAAGGCTTTCTGCAGCCAGGAAATAGCCATTTTTTTTTTTTTTTTTACGTTATTCGCCGCAAATAAATTCTGATCGTTTGGAATTGGTTCCAAAAAATTCGGCAAACCCGCCAATCCAATTTTTTAAAAAGTCACTCCTCTCTAATCGAGGAAATATGTCAGCTTTAATAGTTTGTGATCTGTTAGAATTTCAAAACCATGACCACACAGATATACTGTTCCACATCTCCAAACAACAGCTAAAGCTTCTTTATTTGTCTGAGAACATCAACATCAGTAAGAGACTTTATTGCATACTGAACAGTTGTGTAGTCACCTGCATGTTACTTCTGAATAGCATGGCACCTAACCCCACAGGGCTGGCATTTACAATAGTTTTAATTTGTGGTTTAGGATTAAAGTAGGCTAGTGTTGTGGCACAGGTAAGCCATCACTTTAGTTTATTAAATGTATCTTGTTCAGCAGGACCCCACCTCCATGGACCTCTTTTTTGAGTTAATTGTCTCAGTGGTTCGCTCAGTGGACAGTTGCCATATCTGGAATAAATTTTGCACAGTAATTTCATAACTCAAGGAATCTGGACACTTCTGCTGGGTTAGCAGGATTTCTGGTTTCAGAGAAAGCCTTGATTTTTCTGTCCTCTGGACCCATTCCTTTGTTTGACAGAACATAGTCCATGAAAGTTATTTAATGAATTTGATATTTGCACTTTTTCTCTTTATGCATCAAACCTCTCTCCTTTATGGATTCAATGACTGCACAGTCATCTATCATGCTCCTATGTGTTTTTCCCCACAAAATTATATTATCAGAAATAATGTGAGTGCCTACACAACCATCTAGCACTGGCTGAACCACAGGTTGATAGACCTCAGTTGCAGTGGCTATTCCAAATATCAATATCTGAAAGGACCTTTATAGCATGTAAATGTTGAAAGGTCAATGGAAGCTGGGGTCACTTCAATTTGATGATATCACCACTTCATTCAATTTACTGATAACAGTTGCCCTATTCATCAGTGATAATCAGCAGGGGCAATATTCGAATTCGTGATATTTTCGCGAATATTTGGGCGAATATTCATCATATATTCGCAGATTCTTTGGCTTCACTGCAGTCCTCTGTTCATGCACCGGTCCGTAGTTTAAAATCCAGCGGCACGGGCAGAAGTAACCAGTGCATGCGCAGAGGACTGCAGTGAAGGGTCAGCGCAGAATCGTCTTTCCTCCAGCAGGCGCAAGATTTGTGAGGGAGAAGAGGAGGTAATAATAGGAATGGAGGGCGGGCCAGAGGGGTGAAAGAGGTGTGGATTTCTGGGCACATCGGCAGTAACGCCCCCTCTGGGCACCTTCGGAAACTAATTGGCATAAATTTTAAAAATCTTTTTTGAAAGATCTTGCCGAGGGACTGCACAAATAAAGGTACCATTGGAATTAGAGCACAGGAGTGTATAACCTGATCCAGGGGCGTAGCTAACGGCTCATGGGCCCTGGTGCAAGAGTCCAGCTTGGGCCCCCCTTCCCTCAGTGTTTTGTGTGTCTTCTTATGCGGCACAAGGGTCTTTGGGCCCCCTCAGGCTCCTGGGCCCAGTAGCAACTGCTACCTCTGCACCCCCTATAGCT
The DNA here is from genome assembly GCA_033119425.1 of Bufotes viridis. Lineage (NCBI taxonomy): Eukaryota > Metazoa > Chordata > Amphibia > Anura > Bufonidae > Bufotes > Bufotes viridis. The sequence goes on from CM065595.1 coordinate 34,468,150, forward strand.
ACGCCCATGACCTGATCTGATCGGTCTAAAAGGCTCAGATTAGGTGAAAGACTCCCTTTAATTAGAACAAGGCAGCTAATTTTACTCTGTCATGCTGATGGAATTGAAGAGCAGAATGGTTGCTTTAAAAGGAGGGTGACACTTGTAATGATTGTTTGGAATTTATCTTTCCCCTCCACACCAATTTTCTGCCATAAAAAAGTCACAACCTTGCAGGGCCAGCACGATTATCTTACTTTTTTCCAGTTTACTGACATAACATAGTTTATAAGGCTGAAAAAAGACATCTGTCCATACAGTTTACCCTGGTATACTGCAAGTTGATCCACTTGAGTAAAGTTATTTCCTCTTATGAAGCCCCTGTCAGACTGTTTTTGACATCTGGAAAATACCAGGGGCCAGTTGGCAAAATTACAGGAATGTATTAGGCCGACTCGCAGCAGACTCCTCAGTTACCTCCAGCATGTAACTATGCCTGCATTGGTAGGAGGGAGAAGGCTGTGAGCCCCACCCAAGACTGGCTGATATGGCCCAGGCCTCACAGGTGCACCTAAATATAGCCTGTGGATGGAAAACAGGCTACATTTACATGGGAGTTTATACACCTCCAAACAATTATATATGCACAAACCAACTGAAATGTGGCATGAAGCAGGATGTGTTCAACCCAAAAATGCAGTTGTGCATATATATACAGGGGAGCAGATCCTGCACTTGTGGTCCATTGCTAATGGCGATCCCCAGCAAAAATGCATATGGTGGAGGATGCCCGCAGCGTACCACAAGCACCACAATATACATCCTACACAAGATGGCAATAGTGTGGATGTGATAAATAATATAACAATATAGCAATTATGGAAAAAATGTCCAGCTCACCTGCTATATGTTGTCCCCTCTGGGATCCCTCATGCACGGACCATGCGGCAAGTAACCGTAGATTAAGAAATAAAAGTTCTGGAGGTCCAGCATAATGTTCAGCTGTATCTTCTTTATTTTGGTGAAGGTTATTACAACTTGAGGCGCATATATTCACAACAGATTCACACCGTCAATGCGTTTCGAACGAAGTTCTTATTCATGACTGTTTTCTGACTGCTCCGCAGCACCTTTATACCAGTTTAGTGGTTTGAGCACCACCTCCACCAATCACGTGGAAGGAAGCATTCACCTGTGTTTCATTAGTGCCAGAGAAGTCAGAAACACTTACTCAAACAAATACACACACATAAAGCACTTTAAAAATCCATAATAAAGTGACATTTTAAAATATTGGCACCCTAATATTGAATATTAGGGTGCCAATATTTAGGGTGCCAATATTAAAATATTGGCACCCTAAATTGAAAACTCGTGTCCTGGAACACTTAAATTACATTAGTAATCCAGCATACACAAATATCTCAGGAGCAGCAAAACATTTCATACACACTCACAACAGAAACACGAATGGGTTTCGGGTTTTTGGCATAGAAAAGGTATGCCGATCCTTGAGAGGAGGAGATTTGAAAAGAAAAGTCTTAAAAAGAGAGGCATATTGGATGTTCAGACTAGATACATACTTCCCAAAGGGCATGAACTATAAAAAAGAACTACTATATTTTTACTGAGTGCACATTCATATTTCTACAACTATGTTTGTTGTGAAGGGATATGCCTCTACAATAATGTGATATCAGCAGAAATGAATAACTGGAAATAAGAGATGACGTGTCTGACATAAAAAAACCACCAATATAGCCTCTTTGCTATAATAAGTTGCTTTCTGCTACAGGTCCTGCCTTATCTCGGGTGTTTACCAAGTACAAATTATTTAGGTCAATGCAAATCATCCACTGCTGCTTGTAAGGGAGATCTCATTTTAGCCTACGGTCACACCATCTTGACTCTTATTGTCATCCTTTCATGCACTCTAATTGTGAGTGACTATATGTCTTCACAGCAATTATTCTATAGGGAGCTGTTCACACAGCCTGCGTTTGTTTCAGTATGAATTTTGATAGAAATAATAACGCAGGTGATGTGAATAGCTTGCTATCGGAAATTTAGATATCTTAATAGAATTAAAATACTCATTCACAGTCGGGCATGATATGGGTGCCAATATTTTAAAATGTCACTTTATTATGGATTTTTAAAGTGCTTTATGTGTGTGTATTTGTTTGAGTAAGTGTTTCTGACTTCTCTGGCACTAATGAAACACAGGTGAATGCTTCCTTCCACGTGATTGGTGGAGGTGGTGCTTAAACCACTAAACTGGTATAAAGGTGCTGCGGAGCAGTCAGAAAACAGTCATGAATAAGAACTTCGTTTGAAACGCGTTGACGGTGTGAATCTGTTGTGAATATATGCGCCTCAAGTTGTAATAACCTTCACCAAAATAAAGAAGATACAGCTGAACATTTTGCTGGACCTCCAGAACTTTTATTTCTCAATATAGCAATTACAAATGACAAAACAGGTGCACACTGCGGTTTTACTAAGCCCTCAAACTGATGTTAAAATTGAGAGGTTAGTCAACATGTCCTACAGTGGAGGACATGTCTTAAGCCCGAGCACCATGACAAGGTCTTTCAAGTAGCTCGGGACCTAACACTCACCTACCTGTGCCATATGGGCAATACCAGGGGCCAGTGGGCAAAATTACAGGAATGTATTAGGCCGACTCGCAGCAGACTCCTCAGTTCCCTCCAGCATGTAACCATGCCTGCAATGGGAGGAGGGAGAAGGCTGTGAGCCCCACCCAAGACTGGCTGATATGGCCCAGGCCTCACAGGTGCACCTAAATATAGCCTGTGGATGGAAAACAGGCTACATTTACATGGGAGTTTATACACCTCCAAACAATTATATATGCACAAACCAACTGAAATGTGGCATGAAGCAGGATGTGCTCAACCCAAAAATGCAGTTGTGCATATATATACAGGGGAGCAGATCCTGCACTTGTGGCCCATTGCTAATGGCGATCCCCAGCAAAAATGCATACGGTGGAGGATGCCCGCAGCGGACCACAAGTACCACAATAGACATCCTAAACAAAATGGCAATAGTGTGGATGTGATAAATAATATAACAATATAGCAATTACAAATGACAAAACAGGTGCACACTGCGGTCTTACTAAGCCCTCAAACTGATGTTAAAATTTAGAGGTTAGTCAACATGTCCTACAGTGGAGAACATGTCTTAAGCCCGAGCACCACGACAAGGTCTCTCAAGTAGCTCGGGACCTAACACTCACCTACCTGTGCCATATGGGCAATACCAGGGGCCAGTGGGCAAAATTACAGGAATGTATTAGGCCGACTCGCAGCAGACTCCTCAGTTACCTCCAGCATGTAACCATGCCTGCAATGGGAGGAGGGAGAAGGCTGTGAGCCCCACCCAAGACTGGCTGATATGGCCCAGGCCTCACATATGTACCTAAATATAGCCTGTGGATGGAAAACAGGCTACATTACATGGGAGTTTATACACCTTCAAACAATTATATATACACAAACCAACTGAAAGTTGGCATGAAGCAGGATGTGCTCAACCCAATGAGAAGGCTGCAATGTCCTTGTCTGAGCTTAGCAACATCCCTAGCAACCAATGAGAAAGTTTCCTACCCCTTACTTTATAAGGAACCTCCCCAGCAGCCATTTTCTTTAGTGTAATGGAGTTATGAGAGAGACAGCAGTATGATTGATGTGCTCTGTGCTTTGCTGTATAATTAGACAGTTAACTTAGATATATAATTCAGATAGTTAGGGGGAGATAGTCAGTGTAGTTTACATTGATTTATAGTGTAGCTGATAGGTTCGAGTGCAGGGTGTTATGTGAGGTTCTGCTGTCCATACATACATAGTGCTGTGATGTCACCCAGTTGCACGTACTGCACAAAAATACGCGCATCATTAATTGCCGATTTTCGCAATCGCGATTATATATTGGAGCACTCTACCTGTATAGCTATTGTAATGTTTTGCCATGCCAACCATTATTTCGAGTCTCAGTAAACTTCTAGCAGCTTGAAAAATGTACCCAAAGTGACCCACGCCTGTATTGCGCGTGCATTACGTGAATATTACATTGCCGATTTTTAGCAATCAAGAAAATAAACGCGAATTCGCAAATTCACGTATATGTGGCGAATATTCGCACATATATTCTCAAAATATCGCAAAATCGAATATAGCCATTGTTGCTCATCACTATTGGTAATGAACAATGCTTTTTCTAGCATGATGGACCACCATATCTACACGTAAGTGGCTTTCTGAACAAAACACTGAAATATTGGGTCAATTGCCAGGAAACTCCCCGATTCCAATCCCATAGAGAACCTGTAGTCAACTCTTAGCGCTGATAAAGCAAGAGTGGATTGCCATCAGTCAGGATTTGGCCCAGAAGCTGATATCCAGCTTGCCGGGGCGAACTGCAGAAGTCTGGAAAAAGAAGGATCAGCACTATAAATAATGAGTCTTTGCATAAACTTATAACTGTACTTCTGCATACCATAGAAACATCTGGCAAAAAGACACAGAAAAACGCAAAAGCAGCAAACTTTGTGAAAACCAAGATTTGTTCCAGTTTCAAAACTTTTGGCTGCAGTGTGTTTGGCTACAGTGTGTTTTGCTACAATATTCCACATTACATACTACAGGGACATCTTAGAGTATGATTTTTTTTTGTTTCCATTTAATGGTAACAAAGAGATAATTGGACATATTACATTTCCTGAGATATTATACATGTTGCACTTCATATAAAAAGTATATACTCCAAAAACAGGTCGTCCCCGTCAATTCTTAATTCCACAGGTATACAAATTAATAATGACTCTTATTTAATATGTCCGGAAAATTAACAACCATCAAGGAACCCATTACCACCCCCCTCCCTCTTAACTCGGTGTGCGCTATGTGAAGGGCTGTCCATTCTCCCCTCACCACCACCACACAACATAACATATCTAGCATTCCGACTGCTTCCGAATTTTTTCATAGTTTCGGATACTGGTGGCTAAATTCTCCCATGTTTTAATAGAGGGAAATTCGCTTGACCCCCATCCTCAGGCTAATACCACTCTAGCGGCCATCAGGCCCCTATTCCATATCTCCTTTTCCTTCTTTTTATTTTTAATTACCGCGAGGGCATCCCCTAACAAAGCAAAAACACTATCTGTTGGCAGTGAAGTGGAAGCTTCAGTGTTCAATATCTGAAATACCTTAGACCAAAAATCTTGAATGTCCGGGCAACTCCATAACATATGGACATCGTGGGTCTTATAAATTTTACCTAAAATTTTCGGAGTCAGATATAGTCTATGAATAATGCTAAAAAATATTATTCTGAAGTTACTGGAGATGGAGACCTTTTTCACATTCCCATAAATCCCTCTCTAATCTAATACAACTTTTCCCAGATCCCCATCCCAATCTTTCTCACTCTTGAATCTATTAATTATCCCCATCTCTTTCTGGAATAACCTATATAATTGTGAAATTTTAACGCTAACAGTGAGCTTCATATCACAAAAATCCAAGAAAGCATTCTTTTTCGTGAAAAAGTATTGCTTCTTCTTCGTCAAATTAAATGCATGCTTCAATTGATGATATCGAAATCTAATCATATAATCGATATCCTTACCCCTAAACAACTTTTCAATTGTGTTCATCTCTCCATTAGTGACTAACTGTGAAACGAATCTTACTCCTTGACTCACCCAAAATTTATAATCAGTGTTATCTACAATTTCTGTAAGGTTATAATTACCCCACAGCGGGGCAAATTGACAGGTATTTTTAATCTCCAGTAACTCCTTAATTTTACTCCACACACGATCTGCCATCCGGAATATAGGACATGCGGGGGTCATCCTTCTCATGAAGCCCATTTCCAAAATACTAAAAATGCTATAGTCCGGCCCTATGAAATCCCTTTTTAAATATTTATTAATAGTTAAATCCCCTGCTAGAAACCACTGGACTTGAGCGACCAAGTAATACCATTGAAAATGGGGAAGCGACAATCTGCCATCCTCCTCTGCCAAGCAAAGATACTTCTGCTTTAATTTCACCCTTTTTCTTCCCCAGATTAAGTCATTCAGCAGTCTCTCCAACAGATTAAAGTGATCCTCAATCCATATAGGACAGGCCGCCAACACAAACAAAATAATTTTTATCAACGCAATTCTGTCTGCGAAGCTAAAAGGTAGTTTCTGCCATACCCGAGTTCTGTCTCTGCATTTTTCCAACATAGGGTTAAGATTAAATTGTACAAAGTCTGAGATATCTAATTTTTATTCCTAAATAATCCAATGGTTCCGTTTGTTGTAGTACTTTAAGTAGTTGTACCCTAATCCCCCTCTCCCCGTCTAACGGCAAGAGTTGAGATTTTTTCCAGTTGATCTTATACCCGAAAATATGCTAAACGAGTCGATTACTTCCATCAATAAGGGTAGTTGTTTATTAGTGTTTTCTAAAAATAAAAAAATATTTTCCGCGTATAAACTTATCTTATCTGCGGCCCCACCACTACCAAACCCTCTTATCTTACTGTTGCCCCTCACCATACATCCCAAAGGTTCAATGAATATCGCAAATAATAAAGGGGAGAGAGGGAAACCCTGTCTGGACCCTCTATATAATCCAAATACCGATGACCATTTTCCATTTACATTAATCCTTGATTTAGGGTGGATATATAAAATCCTGGCCCACTTAATAAAGTGGTTGCCAAGATTAATTCGCTCCATCACCTTCCAGAGATATTCCCACTCCACCCTGTCGAATGTTTTCTCAGCATCAACCGACAGGATGGAGTAGGAACCCTCCTCTCCCCCCTTCACACATACATTCAACAACACCCTACGAATATTAGAATAAATTGACCTTTTCGGGATGAAACCAGTTTGATCTGGATGAATCAACTGCTCTATTATTCTCTTAAGTCTGATAGCAAGAATCTTAGCATACAGTTTAACAAAGAGATAGGACGATATGACCCTACCTCCTTCTCATCCTTACCCTTTTTCAATATCAGTGTAATGACTGCTTCCGTCATAGAAGGGGGCAGACTACCTCACGTGAAAAAAACACTTAATGTAAGCCAGTTTGAACTAGTCCTAGTTATCTTTCTCTTAGTTGTTGGTGCCAATTTTGACCTAGGTTGGGTGCTTTAGTATAGTAATCTTCGGTTTGTCCGGTAGCAGTTGTCCAAGAACTTTGTCTCTCAAGAGATGATGCCAATTTTTCTGTATTATATCTTCTAGTTTTTTATGATGGATATTGTATGGTAATATAATTCTGAAGTTATCTGTATTGTTTGTTTCATTCTCAGTGTTTGGATTATTCATATTGAAGAAGGTTGTCCTATCCATTGATCTCACCCTATTGAGAGATTTATTTATTAATGATATTGTATAGTCCTTTGCTAAGAATTGTCTCTTTAAATGGTCAGCTTCTACTTCAAATTAATGTTCCTCAGTACAATTTCTTTTAAGTCGTCTAAACTGGCTGGTTGGGATGTTAATAAGCCACCTAGGTAAATGGCAGCTAGAATGGAGGATATAATTATTTTTCATTACTGGCTTCTGGTATGTGCTACAGATAAGTCTATTGTCCGATATGTTTATAGATAAATCAAGGAATTCTATTTGAGTGTCACTTATATTACTTGTAAATCAAATTATTTTATCATTCATATTAATCTCCTTCAGAAATGTATCTAGTTTGTCCCTGGTGTCACTCCAAATAAAAATGACATCGTCAATAAATCTACGCCATAGTACCAGGCTCGTCCCCAGTAAATGGTTGATGTTCTCTTGTTCCCAGTGAGCCATAAAGATATTGGCATAACTGGGGGCAAACCTAGGTACCATGGCGGTTCCTCTCTGTTGCAGGAAGAAATCAGAGTCAAACATAAAATAATTATGGGTGAAGATGAAATTAACTCCTTTTACTAGAAAGTCAGTCTGGTCCACATGTAGGGAGTTATGATAGCTTAGTTGTTCTCTTAATGTGGTGGTCCCTTGTTTATGGTCTATGATGGTGTATAGGAATTGACATCCATTGTACCAAATAGCCAGTGGTCCTGATATTCAATTTGTTCTAAAGTGTTAACTATATCTGTAGTATCTTTTATGTACGAGGGTGCTAATTTGACTGTTGACTGTAGAAGTTTATCAATATACTGTGAAAGTTTTGAGGTTAGTGAACCAATACCTGAAATTATAGGTCTGCCGGGTGGATGGGTTGGATTTTTAGGGATTTTGGGTAAACAATAGAATATCGGAATTCTATTGTGTGTGTTTATGATAAATTTTGATTCTTGTTCTGTTAGGATACCCTTATCCAATCCAGATTGTACATATTTCTTCAATTCTTTAGAAAAGTCTCCAGTGGGGTCTTTTCTAAGAGTAGTATAGGTCGAACTGTCGGATAATTGTCTCCTACATTCAGTATTATAATCAACTTTATTCTGGAGTACTATTGCCCCCTTTATCAGCTGGTCTTATTGTCAGATTGTTCATGGATTGAAGTTGTTTGATGGCATGTGTCTCCCTTTTTGTAAGATTATATTGTGTTTTTTCATATTTAATTTTCTGATCTCTATCTGTGTACATTTCCGAAAGGTGGCTATATCTTCACCCATTTCGTTTTTAGGATAGTTTGTGGGTTTTTTCTTTAATTCTGTATGTTTGTAGATAGATTGTTCTGTATTTTCCCTAGATATAGGGTTTTTGATATAATATTTTTTTAGACAAAGTTTCCTTACAAATTTTTCTATGCCGATATATGTACTGAATCTATCCATCTTAGTGGTTAGTGCGAACTTCAATCCTTTATTAGGATTTTTACTTACTACCGGACAAACCGCAGATTACTAATACTAAAGCACCCAACCTAGGTCTAAAATTGGCACCAACAACTAAGAGAAATATAACTAGGACTAGTTCAAACTGGCTTACATTAAGTGTTTTTTTCACGTGAGGTAGCTGCATAAACTGTAGACCCACAAATTTAGCAAAAAAAACACCACTATCACTTCAACAAACAACTCTTTTAAACATGAGATCCGTGACCACCTAACATGCAACTCAATGATGTCGATGTCATTTATATCCTACAATGTCCCTGCCAAAAGCAATACATTAGATGCACAAAAAGACCTCTCAAAAAAAGGATAGCAGAACATATTTCAAATTTTAAGAAAGAGTGGCAACCATATAGCCAATATGTCCAGACATGAGTCCAGAAAAATATTCGAATTTGATTCAATGATCCTTAAAGGCTTAAACGCCGAGATGGAAATATTCGGCTTTATATGAATCTGGGTTGGCGCCGTCTCAGGGACTCGGGATCGGAGTCCGGCTGTCTATCAGCACTCGAGCCCTCTCCCCGTTGGGCCCCTCCCCACTATCTCCTAGCAATCTCCTTAAAATTCATGTTCTGTCTAAACTCAGCTATATAAACAAGAAAAGTCTCAACTAGCCATATACATAATTAAAAATTGTTTAGAAAAATCTGAAAATCATTAAAAATTGAGTCCCCAAACTACATAGACCCACATTCTTCTCCTCCACTAACATCAGTGACAACGCCTTAGTAAATTAATTTTAGTAATCAACACTGTACTAATCCCCTACAAACTCCACCTTGATCAAGTGGACACTATATTCCCTGTAGGGTATACAGGAGAGTATTGTGACATAAACATTTTTATTGTTTTTATTATAGTTTATTGCTTTTAATACAGTCTAATGTTTGCAAGATATCCTACTTCTTAAATGGATGTGATCATCACCATTGTAATATAATTTGACCCAAGTTCTACTCTGGTTCAGGCTACTCCGGCCCAGTTTTTGAATATACCATTCTCTGAGCCAGGATTAAGATACGCCCATAACACCCCTATAAATGGGGTCATAACTAGTGGCTGCTCACACCCACTGAGGAAGGAGCAGAGGCTCGAAACACGTTTGGGGGCACTGAGCAAGCCATTCTACAGCTAGCTATCCTATCTGATATCCTAGAAAGATCCAATATTAAGGCCACTCTTGGTGCAAACTTCCTGCTTAAAAATTTCCACATGGGACTCCAACCAGCGAACTTCTAGTGACGTCACTGGAAGTGACGCTCTAACCACCAACGCACATCCAGACCGGCCTGCTCCGCGTGGGAGGTCGCCCTACACGGACGTCAACTATCCACTGCCGACCACCGCAGCGCTGACCTGGAGACAGGACTGCATTTGCCCACAATAGAGCGGTAATGTACTCACCTTCGGGTGCGACTATATTATATTCCATGTTAATAGGAGTGCGCCACTCGGCTCCATCATAACCTGGACATAATTTGGGAGAGACCAAAACTGGTCACGAATCAGGCCTTAACAAATTAACCCTACTTATCTGGGATTATTGTGAGCATTCCCAAATGTCTGGGATTATTGTGAGCATTCCCAAATGTCACAGGGGAACAGGTGGAAGCCCAAGGCAAAGGCAGAGGAGGAGCAAGAGGTCGCCAACGCAGCTGTGTCACGGCCAGCTCCTCTGAGGGCAGGGTTAGCATCGCAGAAATGTGGAAAAGTTTTGTCTCAACATCACAGCTAATTGCACCACCACCTGATACGGAATGTGTTAGCAGGACTCAGCATTTCACTAACATGGTTGAACAGTACGTCTGCACACCCTCCACATACTGGCTGATGGTTCGGCCCCATTCAACTTCTGGGTCTCCAAGTTGTCCACGTGGCCAGAGTTAGCATTTTTATGCCTTGGAGGTGCTGGCCTGCCCGGCGGCCAGCGGTTTGTCTGAACGTGTATTTAGCACGGCAGGGGCGTTATTACTGACAAACGCAGCTGCCTGTCCACAGCCAACATGGACAAGCTGGCGTTCATAAAAATGAACCAGGCATGGATTCCACAGGACCTGTCCCTCCCTTTTGCAGAATCAGACATTTATAACTGCCTCCCCTTCAACCATGTATTCTTGTACTCTGGGGCACTTCTTTATTGAATCCTCATTTTTTTAACTTTACCATGATCTTGCGGTGCAACCCAAAGTTGAATGAACCTCTCTTCAATCTGGGCGCCGGGGCCTAAATAACTAAAAGAGTGGCCTGCTACAATGGTGAGTGATATGACGCATTATTCCTTGCTGTGGGACCTCTCTCCTCTGTCTGGCTGCTGGGGCCTAAATAACTGAAAGTGGCCTTCTCCAATGGTGGGTGATATGAGGCATGATTCTCTGCTGTGAGACCTCTCTCCTCTGTCTGCGTGCTGGGGCCTAAATAACTGAAAATGACCTTCTCCAGTGGTGGGTGATATGATGCCTTATTTCTTGATGTGGGACTTATCTCCTCTGTCTGGGTGCTGGGGCCTAAATAACTGAAAGTGGCCTTCTCCAGTGGTGGGTGATATGACGCATGATTCCTTGCTGTGGGACCTCTCTCCTCTGTCTGGGTGCTGGGGCCTAAATAACTGAAAGTGGCCTTCTCCAGTGGTGGGTGATATGATGCATGATTCTCTGCTGTGGAACCTCTCTCCTCTGTCTGGGTGCTGGAGCCTACATAACTGAAAGTGGCCTTCTCAAGTGGTGGGTGATATGACGCATGATTCTCTGCTATGGGACCTCTCTCCAATTGATAGTGGTTAATTTTTATTTATTTTATTTTATTTTAATTCATTTCCCTATCCACATTTGTTTGCAGGGCATTTACCTTCATTTTGCTGCCTTTTGCAGCCCTCTAGCCCTTTCCTGGACTATTTTACAGCCTTTTTAGTGGCCAAAAGTTTGGGTCCCCATTGACTTTAATGGGGTTCGGGATAAAGTTTGGGTCGAGTTCGGATCCCGAACCCGAACATTTTTGGGGAGTTCGGCCGAACTTCTCGAACCCGAACATCCAGGTGTTCGCTCAACTCTAATGATGATGATGAGGAAGAGGAGGAGCAAGAGATAGTTGCCTACGCTACAGAGGGTAGTAACAATAGCAGGTTTATTCTATCTGTTCTGCATAGATGGGCAGGAGAGGAGGAAGAGGATAAGGAGAATGAGAGTCATCCTCCTGATGATGACAGCGAAGTCTTGCCTGTTGGGAATCTGGCAGACATTGCAGACTTCATGTTAGGCTGCCTTTCCCGCGACCTGTGCATTACATGCATGTTAGACAACACGGATTACTGGTTGTTCACCCTTATTGACCCCCTACAAAGAGAACTTCTCATCTCTCATTCCTGTGGTGGAGAGGTCGAGCAAAATGATGCAATAACAAAATTTTCTGGTTTAAAAATTGCTTAGAAAATTTGTATATGATAACACTTGAGGCAGAGTACGTAGTTCCTTGGGCAAGATGAGGGGACACACCACATTTCCAACACAGGCAGGACAACATTCTACAGGACAGTTTCATGACACACCGCCAGCACCCTCACCCTGATGCGCGACCAAGTGTCACAAGGAAGGAAACATTTTGGAAGATGGTGAAGGAGTACATCGCAGACCGAGTCAGTGTCCTCAGTGATCCCTCTGTGCCTTACAACTATTGGGTGTCCAAGCTGGACACGTGACACAAACTTGCACTCTATGCTTTTAAGAGGCTGGACTGTACACTGTATTCACTAAAATCTCATCCAAAACTTACACATTACTATAAAATACAATTATAACATACAACAGTGGTGGTAAAACAATGGCATGGACTGTTAAATAACTCCGAAATAACAAAATAAATAACAATAATAACATATCTTACAGACTAGTCATAAACTCTAACTCAAACCATAACAAAAAAATCAAACACAGTACACAAGGTGATAGCCAGACCACCCTCAGTTTGTCTTCTTTAAGCCTCAAAGGTGCTGGCCTGCCCTGCCACCAGCGTTTTGTCACAGCGGGTATTTAGTGCTTCTGGGGCCATAATAACAGATAAGCGCATGTGCCTGTCAACTGAAAATGCTGACAGGTTGACTATTATAAAGATGAACCGGGCCTGGATTGCCCCTGACTTCTCTACTCCACCAGATAAAGCGGCTGAACATAAAGGCACTTTAAATGTGTTGTTTGTAATGTACTGAATACACTGTATTCACATGCACCTCTGCCACCACCAAAAAGGTTATATGGTTCAATCTTCCTTTTCTCGTACTTCTCCTCCTTCTCCTCCTCTATCAAATAAACATTAGGGTTGAGCGAACCCGAACTGTAAAGTTCGGGTTCGTTCAGAACTTTGAGTTTTTGGTACCCGGACCTGAACCCGGACATTTCCGTGAAAGTTTAGGTTCGAGATCGGTGTTCGACGATTTCTTGGCGCTTTTGAAAGGCTGCAGGGCAGCCAATCAACAAGCATTTCACTAGTCTGCCCTTAGAAGCTATCACAGCCATGCCTACTAATGGTGTAATTTTAATATCTCCACCCAGGATAATAGAATATATATGCAGGTTATGGACGCGGATGACAGTCGGATGGGCCTCCGCGTTTTTACGGTCCTATTGACTTGAATGAATCCGCGAACCGTTTTTCGCGGACAAGAGTAGGACAGGTTATATTTTTTGATGGACAGTAATCACGGACCATGGGCGCGGAGGACAAACGGTGCATTTGATGAGATTTCCACAGACCCGTTGAAAACCAATGGGTCTGCAGAAAGCATGAAAACGGCTCAACGGACACGGAATCAAACAACAGTCGGGTGCATGAGGCCTTACCCCCATTTTGGTTTAATTTCCAGCCCTCTAGCCATTTCCAGGACTTTTTAGAGCCATTTTAGTGCCCCAAAGTTCGGGTCTCCATTGACTTTAATGGGGTTCGGGGTCAAGTTTGGGTCAAGTTCGGCTCCCGAACTCGGACTTTGCGGTAAAGTTCAGCCGAACCCGGTGAACCCGAACTTCAAGACGTTCGCTCAACTCTTATCATCATTCTTTTAGGCTGCCCTCACTCTTAATGTTTTATAGGGTCAGCAAAACTCTTGCACAGGTGCCAGAGCGACACTCAGAGCACTCTCTGTGGGCACCCTTACCCTTCAAAAGTCTATGGTGCACCAATATACTTTACACTTTTCCTGCCATTCATCAGCGTCGGGAATGCCATGACTGTAGGCAGGCTATTATAGCTAAATAATAAGGAACATGGGAGATATACTATATTGGACTGCAGTATTCAGGGTAAATGAACATGTGGGCACTTTATGACAAATAAATGTGTTTGTGGTTGCAGTTTGGGCAATCAGTCTCTTAAAGTTTCGCCATCTCCTTCACAGTTTTAGAGGGTTAGCGCAACTGGAGGCCACACTCTGAGCCCAGGGCCACACTCTGCGTGAACCATCAGAATCATGGCCACTTCCACGTCCCGTACTGGCCGCCTTCTTAATATTAAATGTTATATATGCTTAAAAGTATGTCATACATACAGTATCGTAGGATATACTGTATCGTTTGATACAGGGAGCCACACACTATGGACACTAGATTTGGACCAGATTATTTAGATTGTCATAAGACACACAGATTTTAAATTTGAGTCAGTATATTCCCCAGTAATGAACAGAATATGGACACTAGATTATGCACAGATTATTTAGATTGGTGCAACAGACACTCTTTTCAAATGTGGTAGAGTATTTGTCACAGAAATCCACACTATATGGACAGTATATTTGGCACAAAACTGTTATATGTGTCCCAAATACCAATAATTCTCTATTCGACCGAGTACCGCATGTGCTCGACAGCAATGCTCGTCTCACACGTTTCGCGGGTTTTAAGCAGCCAAAAAGGTGCAGGTAAGTACGTTTTGGCTGCTGCCATTACAGTGATTGGCTGGCCGGAACACGTCATCGGGTGCTATATAGTTTTTGTTCGGTTGCATGTTCGGCTCAGGCGTAGACAGGGAGAGCAGAGAGTAGGAAGGGAAATACAGTGTAAGGAGCGATTTTCAAAGTTTTTATTCTGAGAAGCATTTCCAAGACCCAAAAGTCCTTTTAAGGACTACTCTGTGTGTGTGTGTGTTTTAGAGCAGCAATCTATTTACCTCCTACAGTCTCAGGGACAGTGCTTCGGAAGGGACAGATAGCGCAGGGAGAGCCATTTGCTGTTTTTACTACCAAAAGCTTTTCAAAGACTCCAAAGTCCTTTTAAGGACTACTGTGTGTGTTTGACAGCAGCAAGATATTTTTATTTTATACCTATTAGTGACATATGCTGTACATCATCCACAGACCTTAAAAATCTGGGCCACATCTACTGTCCATAGTGTGTGGCTTTGTGTAAAAATACTGAACAAAATCTGCAAACAGTGTCTGTATTACAAATTCCAATAATCTGGCCTAATATAGTGTCCATAATCTGTGGTGTTCTGTAATCAATGCTGTAGAACATCTGTAAACAGTGTCTGTATTACAAATTCCAATAATCTGGGCCACATATAATGTCCATACTGTGTGGCTTTGTGTAAAAATACTAAACAACATCTGCAAACAGTGTCTGTATTACAAATTCCAATAATCTGGGCGTAATACAGTGTCCATAATCTGTGGTGTTCTGTAACCAATACTGTAGAACATCTGCAAACAGTGTCTGTATTAAAAATTCCAATAAACTAAGCCTAATCTAGTGTCCATAATCTGTGGTGTTCTGTAACCAATACGTAGAACATCTGCAAACAGTGTCTGTATTACAAATTCCAATAATCTGGGCCACATATAATGTCCATAGTGTGTGGCTTTGTGTAAAAATACTGAACAACATCTGCAAACAGTGTCTGTATTATAAATTCCAATAATCTGGGCCTAATATAGTGTCCATAATCTGTGGTGTTCTGTAACCAATACTGTAGAACATCTGCAAACAGTGTCTGTATTACAAATTCCAATAATCTGGGCCACATATAATGTCCATAGTGTGTGGCTTTGTGTAAAAATACTGAACAACATCTGCAAACAGTGTCTGTATTATAAATTCCAATAATCTGGGCCTAATATAATGTCCATAATCTGTGGTGTTCTGTAATCAATGCTGTAGAACATCTGCAAACAGTGTCTGTATTACAAATTCCAATAATCTGGGCCACATATAATGTCCATAGTGTGTGGCTTTGTGT
Source organism: Bufotes viridis (assembly GCA_033119425.1). Lineage (NCBI taxonomy): Eukaryota > Metazoa > Chordata > Amphibia > Anura > Bufonidae > Bufotes > Bufotes viridis. The sequence goes on from CM065595.1 coordinate 34,484,236, forward strand.
AAAAAATACTAAACAACATCTGCAAACAGTGTCTGTATTGCAAATTCCAATAATCTGGGCCTAATATAGTGTCCATAATCTGTGGTGTTCTGTAACCAATACTGTAGAACATCTGCAAACAGTGTCTGTATTAAAAATTCCAATAAACTAAGCCTAATCTAGTGTCCATAATCTGTGGTGTTCTGTAACCAATACGTAGAACATCTGCAAACAGTGTCTGTATTACAAATTCCAATAACTGGGCCCAATATAGTGTCCATAATCTGTGGTGTTCTGTAACCAAAACTGTAGAACATCTGAAAACAGTGACTGTATTACAAATTCCAAAATCTGGGCCCAATATAGTCTCCATAATCTGTGGTGTTCTGTAACCAATACTGTAGAACATCTGCAAACAGTGTCTGTATTAGAAATTCCAATAAACTAAGCCTAAAATAGTGTCCATAATCTGTGGTGTTCTGTAACCAATACCGTAGACATCTGCAAATAGTGTCTGTATTACAAATTCCAATAATCTGGGCCTAATATAGTGTCCATAATCTGTGGTGTTCTGTAACCAACACTGTAGAACATCTGAAAACAGTGACCGTATTACATATTCCAAAAATCTGGGCCCAATATAGTGTCCATAATCTGTGGTGTTCTGTAACCAATACTTTAGAACATGTGCAAACAGTGTCTGTATTACAAATTCCAAATATCTGGGCCTAATATAGTGTCTATAATCTGTGGTGTTCTGTAACCAATACTGTAGAACATCTGCAAACAGTGTCTGTATTACAAATTCCAATAATCTGGGCCTAATATAGTGTTCATAATCTGTGGTGTTCTGTAACCAATACTGTAGAACATCTGAAAACAGTGACTGTATTACAAATTCCAAAACTCTGGGCCCAATATAGTGTCTATAATCTGTGGTGTTCTATAACCAATACTGTAGAACATCTGCAAACAGTGTCTGTATTACAAATTCCAAAAATCTGGGCCCAATATAGTGTCCATAATCTGTGGTGTTCTGTAACCAATACTGTAGAACATCTGCAAACAGTGTCTGCATTACAAATTCCAATAAACTAAGCCTAATATAGTGTCCATAATCTGTGGTGTTCTGTAACCAATACCGTAGACATCTGCAAACAGTGTCTGTATTACAAATTCCAATAAACTAAGCCTAATATAGTGTTCATAATCTGTGGTGTTCTGTAACCAATACTGTAGAACAGTGATGCTCAACCTGCGGCCCATCAGCTGTTGTAAAACTACAACTCTGTAGGATGATAGCTGTAGGCTGTAAGGGAATGATGGGAGTTGTAGTTTAGAAACAGCTGGAGGGCCGCGGGTTGAGCATGCCTGCTGTAGAACTTCTGAAAACAGTGACTGTATTAAAAATTCCAAAAATCTGGGCCCAATATAGTGTCCATAATCTGTGGTGTTCTGTAACCAATACTGTAGAACATCTGAAAACAGTGACTGTATTACAAATTCCAAAACTCTGGGCCCAATATAGTGTCCATAATCTGTGGTGTTCTGTAACCAATTCTGTAGAACATCTGCAAACAGTGTCTGTATTACAAATTACAATAATCTGGGCCTAATATAGTGTTCATAATCTGTGGTGTTCTGTAACCAATACTGTAAAACATCTTAAAACAGTGACTGTATTACAAATTTAAAAAATCTGGGCCACATTTAGAGCCCATAATGTGTGGCTTTGTGTAAAAAATACTGAGCAACATCCAAATTCCAATAATCTGGGCCTAACATAGCGTCCATATTATGTTGGTTTCTGTGACATATACTGTCCTGCATCCAAAAACGGTGTCTTTAGCAGACAGTAAAACAATCTGCAAAACATCTACTTACAAAAATATTAATATAAAGAAGGCGAGCACTAAGGGACAGGGAAGTGGCAGTGATGCTTATGGTGCATGCAAAGGCCAGGGCCCTGGGCGCAATGAAACTGTGCCTGATGCCAGGGCACCAGGAAAAAAAAAAAAACTTACCCAGCTTCATGTCCAACTTAGCTGGGCGGCGCAGAACAACACTGTACAAGTCGGACCAGTGCGAACAGTCGGTTGAATTGCTGAAGATAATGCTTCCAGTCGGTTAAGCACCACCATCTCGTCCAAGAGTCTGGTCAACCGAATCCTCACTCTGATCATCCTTCCTCCCAGCAAATAATGGAATAAAGGCTTATTGGCAACGTTTCACAGACATATAGGACACAATATCTCTTTAAGTGTATTGGCTGTTGATGCGTTTGAAAACTTCTTATTTGTAACAGTAGTATGTGTCTGGTGTTCCCAGGTATAAATAGTCTTGTGGGTAACTGTGCTCAAGTGTTAGTTCACTCCCCTTCCAAAAAACATGGAAAAGAGGTGTGGACTATAGTTAACTGTTCTCAACACACTAATATAAATGAAAAAGAAAAGCAACTGATAATACGTTAAAAATTAAATTTTTATTAAACATTGATCAAAAAGTATAAAACCAATATATATAAAAATATAGGACACAGCAGGTATAGTACCTTCACCCTAAATGCATACTTGAAGGAATGCCTAATGCCTAGTTAGAAAAATAATAATAAGTGCATATATGTAGTTGCAGCATACGCCATATACTGCCAATGTGATAAACATAATCGCAGACAGGCTGCTAACTATCAATCATAGGTCATAGTGGCGTGCAAAAACATGCAAATAAATAGACAAACCAATTACTTGAAAATCAGGGTCCTCAGACCACCAAGTGACATAAACGGCAATAGAACAATTTTTACCTAATAATAGCGGGATGATAAAGTTAGGTACAGACGCTCCTCGACGCGTCTATATAGTTTATAGTCTATATAGTTAACTGTTTCCAACCCAGTCGACACTGATGAATTTCACCTGGAACACCAGAGTCACTCCAGCTCAATATCTGTTTATACAAAAGCTTACATAAAGTTCACATTGAAAAACATATAGAGTGGGAATGCGGCAAATTAATGCATGTGCCGCATACGAACAACTCCTATACTATTAATATAAAAACACAATAAGACATACAGATAAAAGAAAAGGAGAGAGGAACTCTGCTATGTATTGCTATAGTTAGTAGGTACCTGTTCACACTAGTGTTGCGGTTTGTATTTCTAGTTTGTGAGCTTACTATATTGCATCAGTAGCAACACTGGTAGGTTTGTTATTTTTAAACTGAACTGGACCATCCTTCCTCCCACCATGGAGAGGCTTGCCAAACAAGTGATCCCACACTTGGATATTCCGAGGCGCTTTTTCCAGCGCCACTGTTAGATTTGGCCCTCACGCCAAGCATGCTTAAAGAGGGACCTGAGATATTGTGCCCTGATTCCCATAGTCTCAAGAAGATGAAGGTGGTAAACGGCAATCATTCGTTCACGAGGTGGATGATGATGAGACACAGTTATCAATCACTGAGGTTGTGGTTAGGTCAAGTCAGAAGGCTGAGCAGAGTGAGGAAGTGGAAGAGGAGGTGGTGGACGATGAGGTCACTGAACCAATCATGGGAAGGTGAAAAGCCGAGCGAGGACAGCAGTACAAAGGGGGAGGGATCTGCAGCACTGCAACAGTCTGGAAGAGGCAGTGGGGTTTTAAAAGGAGAAGTCGACCCACACCAAACAGGCCTGCAACCGTTACACCGAGCACCCCCATGCATGAATCTAACTTGCCAAGGGTTAGGTGTTCCGCAGTATGGCACTTTTTTGAGGAAAGAGCAGATAACAAAAGAGTGGTAGTTTTCAACTTTTGCCATACCAAAAGTTGCCGGGACTTGAACACTAGCAACCTCACCACCACCAACATGATCCGCCACATGGCATCCAAGCACCCTAATAAGTGGGCCGAACGCCTGGGTCCATAATCTGGGTCTGTAGGTCACACCGCTGCCTCCTCTTCCCCTGTGTTACGCACTGCTGGCCAATCCCTGTCGAAGGTGCAGGCCAGGATGCCCCTTGCCCTGCATCTGGACCTTCGCATGAACCGTCAGCAACAACATCCACTTCCCTGTCCCAGTGCAGCATCCAAATGTCGATAACACAGGCATTTGAACGCAAGCACAAATACCCACCCACAGGCCATAGCACTAAATGCGTAACTTTCAAAAATACTGGCCCTTGAAATGTTGCCATTGAGGCCTTCCGCAGCCTGATGTCAGCGGCTGTCCCTGGGTACGCAGTCCCCAGCTGGCAATATTTTTCATGGTGTGCCGTGCCCATCTTACACCAGCATGTGTCCTAAAGCATGACCCGTGCCCTGACCAACGCACTTACTGGGAAGGTCCACTTCACCACGGACACATGAACAAGAGCTGGTGGCTAGGGACACTACATTCCCCTGACCGCACACTGGGTGAATGTTGTGGAGGCCGAAAGTAATCGTACCCTGGGATGGCACAGGTGCTACCCATGCCCAGGATTTTGGGGCCCTACATCCATCAGGGTCTCCGCCAGTAGCTATGTTACTGGCTCCAACCCCCACTTCTCCTCCTCCACCTCCTCCTCCTCTAATTCAACCTCCTGTTGCAGTCAGCCATCAGTCCCTAGCCGGAAGCAGTGCAGCACTGCTGTGGGTAAGCGTCAACAGGCCATGCTTAGCTGATCTGCTTAAGGGACAAACAGCACACCGCCGCAGAGCTGTGGCTCTCGCCACTCAACCTACAATCAGGCATGGTTGTGTCTGACAATGGCCAGCAACCTGACACATATTGCATGCCTAGCCCACGTCTTAAACTTAGTGTGATTCCATCTGTTCAGCGTGGATGAGCAGAAGAGGAGGAGGAATATGAGGAGATGGAGACGGCAAAAGTTGCAAACTACCACTCTTTTGTCATCTGCAAAAAGCTTTGGAAGATGGTGAAGGAATACATAGCAGACCGTGTCAGCGTTATAAATGATCCGTCAGTGCCTTACAACTACTCGGTGTCCAAGCTGGACACGTGGCACTAACTTGCGCTCTACGCCTTAGAGGTGCTGGCCTGCCCTGCCCAGTGTTTTGTCTGAGCATGTATTTAGTGCGGCTGATGGCATTATAACAGATAAGCGTATCCGCTTGTCCACTGGCAATGATGACAGGTTGACTCAGATAAAAATGAACATGGCCTGGATTGCCCCTGACTTCTCAACTACACCAAAGGAGAGCTGAGCTGATGATGAACATAAAGGCAATTTCAATCTATAATTTTAATGTACTCTAACTGTGATCTACTGTAGTGTATTCCCATGCACCTTTTCCACCACAAAAAAAGAGTGTATGGTTGAATCTTGTTTTCTCTTCCTCCTCATCCAGATTGGATATATTCCCTCCACTCTAATTTTTTTATAGGGTCAGCTCAACTGCAGGCCCTCCACTCAACTTTTTTTATAGGGTCAGCTAAACCGCATGCACTTGAATATAATGTTTTAGAGCGTCAGCTGAACAGCATGCACGCGCATATAATGTTTTAGAGCATCAGCTCTACAGCATGCACTCGCATATAATGTTTTAGAGCATCAGCTGAACAGCTTGCACATTGCATATAATGGTTCAGAGCTTCAGCTCACCTGCAGGAACTCACATATAATTTTTTAGAGCATCAGCTGTAGGCACTCACATATAATGTTTTAGAGTCGTCAGCTCACCTGCAGGCACTAGCATATAATGTTTTAGAGTGTCAGCTCACCAGCAGGCACTCGCATTTAATGTTTTAGACCATCAACTCACCAGCAGGCCCTCGCCCCTTATGTTTTAGAGGGTCAGCTCAGCAGCAGGCCTTCGCCCCTAATGTTTTAGAGGGTCACCAGCAGGCCCTTGCTTTAAATGTTTTTGAGGGTCACCAGCAAGCCACCAATCATAATTTTTAAGGGTGTGTATGATTCCCTCCTTATGTGTAATAAAGGGTGTATTGTAGTGCCGGTTCCTTGTAATTTTTGGCAGTCCTTTCACTTAGTGCATAGGCTTTATGAGTGTAGGAGTCCCACTACCTTAACAATTGTACCACAATATGAATGAGGCCCTCCTTTATGTGATATACAGGCTGTTTCGGAGTGCCTCTTGCTTGTAATTTTGGCAGCACTTGCACTTTATATACAATTGAATATACAGGAAATAATGTTTCCTAACAATTTTTCCTGTGAAATTGATTTTTTTGGGGGTTTTGTGCGTATTTTTGTCAGTCTGTAAAAGTGGCGTACAACTCGGACAGCATGGTTCCCAGCAGCAACCTGGGAGTCCAAGATGCATCCAGACATCGTGCCCATGCTGTTCCTGATCCATTTCGGTGGTGTGTCTGTCACTTTCTGACCTTTTCCAATGGACCAGGCACCCTCCCTCTTCAGAGCAGGGGGTGCCTGGTTGTCTCCCATTGACTTTCATTATACTCGGTGCCGAGCACACGAATATAGCAATGTGTTCGGACCGAATACTTTGATGCTCACTCATCACTAGGTAACATTGATTACTGCTTGGACCAGTCTCTGGAGTATGAAACCCATCTACCTTTATCCATACAAGTGATGTCTTTTTTGTTCTCAGTGTCAAATGGTGTATCGAGATTCTAGCCCCTGGTTCTAGATTATGGTACACAAAGTATGATGGCAACCAAGTATAGGGGAACATGTAAAGCTTAATGGGTTGTGCAAAGTTTTTAAATTCTCCCATATCCACAGAATAAGTAATAAGTATATGATAAGTTGGACATCTTGGATCCACACCAATTCCAAGAGTGGGGTTCCCTTACCCCACATGCATAAAGCAGCAGGCTCGCTCTTACATTCTGCCATTCCATTAATTCTCCATCAGACTGCTGGAGATAGGCAAGTACAGCACTTGTCTATTTTAAGCAGTCCTATAGAGAATGTATGGAATGGAAGTGCTCAAGTGCAGCCTGTCCCTTCATTCATAATGGGAAACAAGGCACCCTGTTCTCAGTTAAAGATACTGTTAAAAACTTGTCACAACCCCTTTATGTTTCAAAGGAAGTATTTATTTAAGTTGTCATAAGATTGCATTGACAGCAAAACAAATAGCATAAGGTACAATAGACATCAAACAGTAATGTCATACATATTACAATAGAACGCAAACATAATATGAAAGCTTGGAGTTCGACAGTTCGTCACAACCCCTTTAATCCTTAAGCAGTGTTTCCAACCAGTGTGCCTCCAGATGTTGCAAAACTACAACTCCCAGCATGCCCGCACAGCCAAAGGCTGTCCGGGCATGCTGGGAGTTGTAGTTTTGCAACATCTGGAGGCACACTGGTTGGGAAACACTGCCTTAAAGACCGGGTTCATTTTCACCTTAAGGACCAGGCCATTTTTGCAAATCTGACCAGTGTCAATTTATGTGTGAATAACTTTAAAACGCTTTTACTTACCCAGGCCATTCTGGGATTGTTTTTTCGTCACATATCGTACTTCATGACACTGGTAAAATTGAGTAAAATAAATTAATTTTTATTTATAAAAAAAACAAATTTAACAAATGTGGAAAAATTAGCAAATTTCCAAGTTTCAATTTATCTGCTTCTATAATACATAGTAATACCTCCAAAAATAGTTATTACTTTACGTTCCTCATATGTCTACTTCATGTTTGGATTATATTGGGAATGCCATTTTATTTTTTGGGGACGTTACAAGGCTTAGAAGTTTAGAAGCAAATCTTGAAAATTGTCAGAAATTTTCAAAAATCCACTTTTTAGGGACCAGTTCAGATTTGAAGTAACTTTGTGAGGTTTACATAATAGAAAACACCCAAAAATGACCCCATTCTAGAAAATACACCTTTCAAGGTATTCAAAACTGATTTTATAAACATCATTAACCCTTTGGGTGTTTCACAAGAGTTATTGGCAAATGTAGATGAGATTTCAGAATTGCAATTTTTGGGCAAATTTTCCATTTTAATCCATTTTGTCTAGTAACTATACAAGGGTTACCAGCCACACAAAACCCAATAAAAGTGAAACTCCATAAAAGTGACCCGATTTTGAAAACTACGGGATAAGGAGGCAGTTTTGTTGGGACTATTTTTAGGGTACATATAATTTTTGGTTGCTCTATATTACATTTATATGAGGCAAGGTTACCAAAAATAGAAATTCTGAAATTTTATCTCCATTTTCCATAAACTCTTGAGGAACCCCTAAAGGGTTAAAAAAAGTTTGCAAAATAAGTTTTGAATACCTTGAGGGTATTAGTTTATTAGATGGGGTCACTTTTATGGAATTTCTACTCTAGGGGTGCATCAGGGTTCTTCAAATGGGACATGGTGTCAAAAAAGGCCATCAAAATCTACCTTCCAGGAACCATATGATGGGAATCTTGCCCTCGTACACACCAAACTTGTAAGTTTACCGTGAGGTACTCTCACAAAGTTTGTACAGCTTCACGCCATACCTCGCCCGCTTTAAGGGAACATACTGGCGGAAAATGAGTCTCCCTTGAAAGCAATGAGAGACTCATCAACCGCGACCTCACTTCCAGGTACATAGGCCTCCAAAATTTGGCTCAAAGTGATCCATGACCGGCCTGATTTTGTACAGGTGGTCATAGGCAGGATCACATCGGGGGACATGCTGCATTATCTGAATAATGCAGGCATTTCAGCATG